>CM060324.1:4329707-4337207 GCA_030674155.1 Stramonita haemastoma
AAAGGAAACATCATCGCTCAAAATCTAAAAGAAAACAATTGGTCAGAATTAATAACAGCAATGCTTAGAAATTAAAGTAAACAATACTTAGGATTCAAAAAGAAAACTTAGAATTTAAAAAACCAACATCGATTGGAATTTAAAAGAAAACAGCAATGCTTAAAATTCAAAAGGAAACAACATTCAGACTATAAAAGAAAACATCACTGCTCAGAATTAGAAAACAACATCGCTCAGAATTGAAAAAAATGAAAACAGCAATGCTTAGAATTTCAAAGAAAACAACAATGTTCATAACTAAAATTCAAAAACAAAAATGCTTAGAATTTAAAAGGAAACATCATTGATCATACTTTAAAATGGCTCAGAATTAATCAAAAATGCTTTTAAAAAATTAAAAATTTAAGACAGCATCAATACTAAGATTTCAAAAAGAAAAAATACTTAGACATCAAAAAGAAAGAAACACTTGAGAATTCAAACAGAAAGAAACACTTAAGACTTCAAACAGAAAACATCAATACTCTAGAATTCAAAAAGAAAACAATACTTAAGACTCTATAAAGAAAACAATGCTTCGAATTCAAAAAGAAAACAATATATTAGAATTAAAAAAAGAAAACAATCCTTGCAACTCAAAAAGAAAACAATACTTTAGAACTCAAAACTAAAGCAACAACACTTGGAATGGAAAAAGAAAACATCAATACTTTAGAATTCAAAAGGAAAACGTCAATACTTAAGAACTCAAAAAGAATACATCAAAAAGCTTAGAATTCAAAATGAAAAGCATCAATACTTAGTACTTCAAAAAGAAAACAATACTTAGAATTCAAAAAAAAGAAAGCATCAATGCTTAAGAGTTCAAAAAGAAAATATCAATACATTAGAGTTCGAAATGAAAACAGTACTTGGAATTCAAAAAGAAATCAATACTTTAGAGTTCAAAAAGAAAACAATTCCTTAGAGTTCAAGATGAAAACAATACTTGGGATTTAAAATGAAAGCAATACTTGGAATTCAAAATGAAAACAATTATTCTTGGAATTCTAAAGGATAACAGCAGTATTTGGAATTCAAAAAGAAAATATTTGGAATTCAAAAAGAATTTCTTGGAATTCAAACTGAAAACGACAATGCTCGGAATTTAAATGAAAATAATGCAAGAATTTAAATGAAAATAATAATGCACATAATTTTTTAAAATCTCAGAACTTCAAAGAAAACAGCTATGCTCAATTTATTTTTAAAGCAATGCTGGGTAGGAATTAAAAACGACAATATTTGGGGGGTAACTTAAACATCAGCAAGGCTCAGGAGTAGCTATTTCAACTGAATAAGTGATATTTACATAGGAATCAGAAATCACTTTGCTATAATAATGGCAACCACTGATAATACCTCTCTCCTTTAAAGTAATTTTTGATATTGCCATAAAACATGCATTTCTTGCAACAGACATATTTCTCTTTTCAAGCAATTTTTGGTATTGCCCTAAAGCAGCATTTCTCGCTTTGCTGCAACTGATGTAACCAGAAGTTTCCATCTTATCTTAATGCCTTAGGGACATTGTGGCAAACTTTTGAATTAAAAAAGTGGACAAAAAATGTGATTCTAAACAGTCTAACCATGTTTGTATTGTACGTCAAATGTCACGAATTTTTCTTTATACGTTTACAGTAATACACTATTCTTGTATAACAATAGGGGGGATTTTATGATATTTTTTCACAGTTGTTTTATATACATTGAAATTCAAAGAGCAATTATTTTGGTAACTACACTTCTGACTTGAAAAAACAAAAAGGAGCCAGTGCACGCACGCACATACAAGTAAATGCTCTTTTTTTTTTACAAGACGTGTATAGTAAAAACCAATGTTATGTTATTCCATGATTTTCCTGAAATACAATATCTTGACCCCCCCCCCCCCCCCCCCACACACACACACACACAGTGGGTCACCTTTTTCCTTCCTACTGACTTGAACATGTTTTACCCCTCCTTTAGAACACCCCTTTTTTCCACATGCTTCCTTTATTCCTAATCAATCATTTTTTCAGTAACAAGCACCCCATACATTTGCTTTGAAATAAACATCTCTTTACTAAAAATACAGCAACAACAACAACAACAAAAACCCATATCTTCAAACTTAAGTACGAAGATGATTGTCTAACCCCATTCCACTGAACTTACACGCATCCAGACATCAAATCTATTGGTATTGGAACAGACCAAAACATCCTACCCCCCCCCCCCCCCCCCCCCATTTCATATCTTTGGCTGAAGTTCTGCAACTCCCAAAAACCAAGAAAAAAAATGGTTTGCCAATTTGTCAGCATGTGCCATATTCTCCATCTGCCTTTTGTGTCCACATGAAGGGCCAGGTTAGAATCTTTAAAAGAAATGTTAGTGTTCAATGTTAGTAACAAGAGTTAGCAAAAGGGGAAGGGTTGTCGATCAGTCAGTCAGCTGGTCTGCCATGCAAGTTGGAATGCATGTGGACACAAGAGCAGGTGGACACTATGGTCTGTAGCTTTTTATTAAACAAGGGTACAGATCTGTCTCTGAATTGTACAATGTCATGGCATGCCAAGTCCTATCAACTACTCAGGCTGCTTGCTGGACTTCAGCTTTCGAATTTTCAAGACTAAGTGTTCGGAGTTTCTGGACTTTGGTGTTCGCAATTTCAATCACAAATTTTGAGTTCAACTATCAGGAAAGCGATTTCATGCCTGAAGGCGATGAACAAGTCTCTGCACACAAAAAATGTTCACCCAGGATTATGCCCCAAATAAGCCATGTAAAATTTTGAATCCGAATTACGCCAAAAAATGAAACTGCGTGAGGAAAATCTTATCCATCCCTCTTTTCCTTTCATCCTCACTGATCTCTGTCTGTCCTACCCCCTCTGTCCATACACCCTGTTCCCTAGTTCCCTCTCCCACCAAACTTGATATCCCCTCCTCACTACTGGTCTCTGCACGCACACACAAACACACAACACGCACACGCGCGCACACGCGCGCGCACACACACACACACACACACACACACACACACACACACACACACACACACACACACACTCTATCTTATTTAAGACTACTCAAGGCCCATATTTTGTAAAACAATATGGAAGAAAGTCCCCATTTATAGGTAAAAAGTATAGTCATTAAATCTGACTTGGGTATTTTCTCTGCGCCTCAGCGCAAATAAGAATGACATACCAGTGGTAGATCAACCTGCATACTTTTGTTTTAACACTTCTGTGAGACCATTTCATTTATTTCATTCCATTATTTCATACTGCTTTAAGTCGCAGAGGACAGCGTGCGTGGGCCAACACTATTGTAAATCATCTAAACCCTGCATCTACCATTTATTTAAATGCATTTTCCTTTAAAAATAGAATACAAGCAATAACTCCAGTCCTACAAAGAATCAATGTCCCATCGCATAAAGGGGCACATTAGGACGAATGTTTTCCCAAACTACTTTATAATCTGAATCGTGAGAAAATAAAAGTATTAAAAAAGGCATCCCAAATTATCACAAATCTTTCAAGGAATGTTAAAACACCAGCTCTTTCTCGATATGTCAAATAAGATTTATGAGGGGAAAAAAAACACTTGGTAAAAAGCATTTTAAATCTTTTCTCTAATATACAAGCATCAATATGTCCTGTTAAGACAACTTCTTCAGCCAGCCATGAGACTAGATATTTTCAAAGCCACAAAAAGTTGTTAATAAAATTAAAATTCTATTTGAGTTATGTCCAGCCCGGACTGATAAAAAAGTACAAAAGAATCTGATATTCCATCGTCTAAAAACATCCAGAAACATACAGACGAGAGAGTCGCCTCAGTTAATCATTTGATTTCATTCATTTAAGGTGGGGGGACATGGGGGTCGAAACTGATGAAATCTTGTTTACAAGCCCATGTTAAAAAGTCATGCCATATATTGAAAGGGCATCACTTGCAATGCATAAAAATCTAAGAATTACTTAGTTTTCTGCACTGTTGCCATAGAAGCAATCCAATAAAATTATGGCCATAAAAACTATTTCAAACTCCTCAACCTTTTTATCTATAACAAGTATGAGTAACCTGTTTCTACAGACATATTGTATGGTCTGATTTCTTTAAATTCACACAGGGAAATTTCAATAAATGTATCCAGCATTTTTTTTATTCTGAAAAAGAAAACCTGATTTGGGCCACTTTTGGACCTGTGTCTCACCTTAAAGAAATGTAAAGCCAATAAACACACAAAAACACTGCAAGTTTCAAACCGTGTACACACGTATTTTTAACTTATTCAAAGTGGTTCATTTGATTTTTTTAAAATTATAGTACTACTAGAACTACAAGTATTGATAGGATATGTTAGGATAAGGGTTGTTTTCCTCAACAAACCATTTGATAGGATTCATTATAAAAAATAAAAATAAAAATAAGTAATCACTAGTAGCAAAAAATGTTATCTCACTCTGTTGCCTGTCTTGAATGCAAGAAATACCAAATGACAGGCTAAGGGTATTTTATCAACTGGTCTTTTGATCTGATTCATTCGACAGCAACAATAACCACAACCACACAATTTTAAAAATAACTTAGTTGCAGGTATGCAAGCATGAAGGAGCATGAACACTGATAATCTGATCATTGAAATCGATTTTGTAAAATTTAAATCCCACACTAAGTACCACAGATTATTGCCAGCTCTACAAAAAGCATGATGTATCAGGACAGGAATATTTCCTGAAACATCCGATTGATTTCATTCACTTGAAAAAAAAGTAAACCTAAAAAAGTGATGGGAGATAAATGCGTTTTCTGTTCATTTAATTTTCGTTGAAAATGTCTCTAAATCCTAGAGTATCGCTGATTACGAGCGGATGTAGGAGCGGATGACAAAATTATAACAAACCAGCATGCACACAGGTGTCGTGTTTAGACACCATCCCTGAGGAAAAATCGGGGAGTTGGAGTCCCAGAGCGGCTCGGGGCTGTAGGTATATGGCAACGGTACTGGAACCATTCGTATCGGTCAATGCCCTTCCAATGGATCATTCCAGTGCCGTGGAGAAGGGGGGTCTGCTGCATGGGTAACAGCTTGCCCTCCATACATACTTGCCCAGGCTTTGCGCTCTAAAGTGTACAGCAGCAACAAGACAACAACAGTTGATCATCGTTGTTCGTCGTTGATCTTTGCGCCTGGTGGCAGCATGATCTGTGGCTCTGTAGGTCAAATGCAAGCGCTTTGATTTGTCTTTACAAGAGATAGCGCTATACAAATTCCATGTATAATAATAATAATAATTACTTCCCACCTTACAAAAGTATCGTTTATATCTGGACATCATACTTCCTGAAACACTCGATTTCATTCACTTGAAAAACAAATTACCCCAAAGAGACATAAACGCGTCGTCTGACCATTTGATTTTCGTTGCAATAGAAAAGTAAATATTTTTTAAAGCTCAAAGTATCACAGATTAATGGCGGCCTTACAAAAAGCATGGCATATCAGGACAGGGATATTTCCTGAAAAAGTCACGTGATTTCATTCACTTGCTCCAAAAAAAACCCATAAAGGGCCATAAACGTGTTTGATTGATCTCTGTTGAAATAGAGAGGTAAATATAGTTTTCAAGCGCTAAGTATTGCAGATTATTAGCAGCATTACAAAAAAATGTATATCAGGACAGTATTTCCTGAAAAGTCACTTGATTTCACTCATTTTTTTTAAAAACGTAAAAATACTGATAATAAAATACTGTAAGATCTTACTTTTTAAAGACATACAAGAAAAATTCTTCACTAATCCTTTCATTATATCCACATATCAGTAGCAAAACCCCTAACCAAACAAAAATGCTTCAAAGTTAAAAACACATATGGAAAAAATATACAAACCCGGGATTTATCGCAGATTGTAATCTTATAATTAGTTATTATAATAGGTTACTGTATCTTATGCAGATTGTAAAGCATTATTGTTTCTTGTTCAGTTATTTTTTTCATCTATTTTTTAATGTAAAAGGTTCCCGTCTATCTTTGTCTTTTTCCCATCTTTCCCGTTTTTGTGATTTTCCCCCCTTTTGTCATTGTTTACCCGGAAAACTTCAAACAAAATCAAACCACAACGAACTAAAACTAGTAAACAGTGTTTTCTAATCTAACATTAAAACCAACAACTGCCCCAGCATGTGATGATGCATGCCCTGTAAGAATGAAGACAGCTGGCTACTTATGTTTGGGTTTGTTGCTGTTCTTGTGTAGCTGATGCGTGTAGTCATTGCAGAATAATCAGGAAATTAAACTCCTCTGGGTTTATCACCGCTCTTATCTGTGTTACAGTGCTACATGCTGTCCAATATTTACAAAGTATACATTCCAAACCTATTTGCGGAATATTGTCACCAAAAGATGCACGTTACATAAACTTGGCTTGTTCAAAATCATAGTTTGCACATTTTAAAAAGCAGTTGAAAGTAATTGTTGATTTGGCGAAAAATGTTGCACTTCTTGCTGTGGCATGTTCATTGTCTTTGCACACCACTCATAATTGATGTCTTCTCCGATGATGTCTCCTCCGATGATTGATGTCTCCTCCGATGGTTGATTTCTTCTTCGATGGTCGAATTCTTTTTCGATGGATGACCTGGGCTTGCTGATGGTCCCTTGAGATAGAATTCTGGAAACAAATAGAACAGCTTTCAGGGCTTTGGTATATCATATTATATTCTTTCATTTATCATCATTTCAACTCTTGTCATTCGCTCGATTTAGCAAGAGAATAGACTTAATACTGTGTGGGGGGGAGGGCGAGGGGGGGAGGGGAGTGAGGTGTGTGTGTGTGTTTTATTTATTATTTATTTATTCTTTTATTTATTTATCATCTTGTATCGAGGATAACGCGCGCGCGCGCGCGCACGTGCGTGTGTGTGTGTGTTGTGTCTGTGTTTGTGCCTGTATATAATATAGAAATGCGAAAGTATGAAATAGTACGAGAATACCCAAAAAAAAGTACGAGAGTATGAAATACGGAACATCTCTTCAATCCTGCCTTCATATTAAATTAAAATGAGCAGAAACAATGAACCCAGTGACTAGCAATGTCACAAACAACAAAACGAACTGGAGTAAGAAGATGATCAGGTCAGAAATCAACAACAACAACAACAACATAAGACACTTTACCTCTGTCATACAGGAAAACCAGGCCATGATGGCAGCCAGCTTATGTCAGGTCTCTGTCACTTGATTCCAGCACCACAGCCCCTGAAAACACTAATTCATCAGCTATCAACAAAAATTAACCCACCTTTTTGTTGACTTAAATATCAGAATGATTTTATCTCGTCACTGATTTAATTCACAATTCTTTAAAAATCCCTGGACACCATCAGTCAGTTAAATCCAGAAAATGGTGCCGGTGTTCTACATTCAAACACATAACTCTCGACAGTAAAGTTAATCTACTTAG
>CM060324.1:4341983-4346983 GCA_030674155.1 Stramonita haemastoma
CAAAAATTAAACGAAGATGATTGTCTACCCCTTTCCCACTTAACTTACACGCATCCAGTCATCAAATCTAATGGAACTGACCAAAACATCCTACCCCACCCCCACCCCCCATCCCCCACCCCCATTTCGTATCTGTTGCTGAAGTTCTGCAACTCAAAAACCAAGAAAAAAAAGGTTTGCCAATTTGTCAGCATGTCCCATATTCTCCTTTCTGCCTTTTGTGTCACATGTAGGGCCAGGTTGGGAATCTTTAAAAGAAATGTTAGTGTTAAATGTTAGTAATAAAGAGTTAGCAAAAGGGGAAGGGTTGTCGATCAGTCAGTCAGCTGGTCTGCCATGCCAAGTTGGATGCATGTGGAACAAGAGCGGTGGACACTATGGTCTGCAGTTTTTTTATTAAACAAGGGTACAGATCTGTCTTTGAATTTTTAACAATTTTCATGGCATGCCAAGCCCTATCAACTACTCAGGCTGCTTGCTGGACTTCAGCTTTAAAATTTTTAAAAAAACTTTAGTGTTCGGAGTTCCTGGACTTCGGTGTTCGCATTTTCAATCACAAATTTTGAGTTCAACTATCAGGAAAGCGATTTCATGCGAAGGCAATGAACAGTCTCTGCACACAAAAAAATGTTCACCCAGGATTATGCCCCAAATAAGCCATGTAAAATTTTGAACCCGGGAATTACGCCAAAAATGAAACCGCGTGAGGAAATTCTATCCATCCCTCTTTTCCTTTCATCCTCACTGATCTCTGTCTGTCACCCCCCTCTTTCCATACACCCTGTTCCCTAGTTCCCTCTCCACCAAACAATATCCCTCCTCACTACTGGTCTCTGCATGCACACACACAAACACAAACACAAACACGCACACGCGAAACACACACACACACCACAACACACACAAAACACACACACACACCCCCACACACACACACACACACACACACACACGTGTTGGGAAATGCAAACTATTGGAGATGTTTCTCTGTTTATCAGACCTTCAAAACTAGATTTGTGGACACATATCGCAGAACTGGCACGACCCATTGATGTCCTATCCAGATTACCTAAATTATCATCCTGAGATATGTAGAGCGAATTACGTAGGACTTCTGGTTTCTTATGAACACCGTTTTCTATGCTTATTAAGAGTTAATACACTGCCACTGAAAGGAATTCCTCGTTATAAGAAAACACCTGTAAATTCCTATTGTGTTCAGTGTGATGGATCTGCCATTGAAGATTTGTGTCACTTTTTGCTCATATGCCCAAGATATGCAACTTTACGTAAGCGTTATATCCCCCTCTATTATCACAGGTTCCCTTCAGGCTTTAGGGTTCAGATGCTGTGCTCAAACCCTTCTGACAAATTGATTGTGAATTTGGCAGTTTATGTAATTGAATGTCTAAAAATCAGAAACATGTAGGTCTTTTTGGTGTCTACAACAAAAGACTGTGGTGCTTACTGTACTATATCACCTCGACTGCTACATGGTTGCTTTTCATATTTTGTGTTCATATGGGTCTTATGGCCTGCAAAAACTGAATAAAACTGATTGATTGATTGATTGATTGATTGATTGATTGATTGATTGATTGATTGACACACACACCTATCTTATTTAAGACTACTCAAGGCCCATATTTTGTAAAACAATATGGAAGAAAGTCCCTATTTATAGGTAAAAAGTATAGTCATTAAATCTGACTTGGGTATTTTCTCTGCACCTCAGCACAAATAAGAATGACATACCAGTGGTAGATCAACCTGCATACTTTTGTTTTAACACTTCTGTGAAACCATTTCATTTATTTCATTCCATTATTTCATACTGCTTTAAGTCACAGAAGACAGCTTGCGTGCGCCGATACTATTGCAAATCATCTAAACCCTGCATCTACCATTTATTTAAATGCATTTTCCTTTAAAAATAGATTACAAGCAAGAACCCCAGTCCTACAAAGAATCAATGTCCCATGCATAAAGGGGCACATTAGGACGAATATTTTTCCCAAACTACTATATAATCTGAATCATGAGAAAATAAAAGTATTAACAAAGGCATCCCAAATTATCACAAATCTTTCAAGGAATGTTAAAACACAAGCTCTTTCTCGATATGTCATTAAATCAGATTTATGAGGAAAATAAACACTGGGTAAAAAAACAGCATTTTAAATCTGTTCCCTAATATACAAGCATCACTATGGCCTGTCAAGACAACTTCTTCAGCCAGCCATGAGACTAGATATTTTCAAAGCCACAAAAAGTTGTTAATAAAATTAAAATTCTATTTGAGTTATGTCCAGCCGGACTGATAAAAAAGCACAAAAGAATCTGAAATCATTCCATGTTCTAAAAACATACAGACCAGAGAGTCGCCTCAGTTAATCATTTGATTTCAGTGGGGCATGGGGGTCGAAACTGATGAAATTTTGTTTACAAGCCCATGTTAAAAGCTATGCCATATATTGAAAGGGCATCATTTGTAATGCATAAAAATCAAAGAATTAGTTTTCTGCACTGTTGCAATGGAAACAATCCAATAAAATTATGGCCGCAAAAACTATTTCAAACTCCTAAACCTTTTTATCTATAACAAGAATGAGTAACCTGTTTCTACAGACATATTGTATGGTATGAATTCTTTAAATTCACACAGGGAAATTTCAATAAATGTATCCAGCATTTTTTATTCTAAAAAAAACCCATGATTTGGGCCACTTTTGGACCTGTGTCTCACCATAAAGAAATGTAAAGCCAATAAACATACAAAAATACTGCAAGTTTCAAACCATGTACACACGTATTTTTAACTTATTCAGACTGGTTCATTTGATTTTTTTAAAATTATACTACTACTAGAACTACAAGTATTGATAGGATATGTTAGGATAAGGGTTGTTTTCCTCAACAAACCATTTGATAGGATTCATTAAAAAAAAAATAAAAAAACAAGAAAGTGATCACTAGTAGCAAAAAATGTTATCTCACTCTATTGCCCGTCTTGAATGCAAGAAATACCAAATGGCAGGCTGAGGGTATTTTTATCAACTGGTCTTTTGATCTGATTCATTCAACAACAACAATAACCACAACCACACATAATTATAAAAATAACTTAATTGCAGGCATGCAAGCATGAAGGAGCATGAACACTGATAATCTGATCATTGAAATAGATTTTTTTTAATTTAAATCCCACACTAGGTACCACAGATTATTGCCACCTCTACAAAAAGCATGATGTATCAGGACAGGAATATTTCCTGGAACATCCGATTGAATTCATTCACTTGAAAAAAAAAGTAAACCTAAAAAAAGTGATGGGAGATAAATGCGTTTTCTGTTCATTTAATTTTCGTTGAAGACGCATCTAAATCCTAGAGTATCGCTGATTACTTCCAACCTTACAAAAGCATCGTTATATCTGGACATCATACTTCCTGAAACACTCCATTTCATTCACTTGAAAAACAATTACCCCAAAGAGACATAAACGAGTTGTCTGACCATTTGATTTCGTTGCAATAGAAAAGTAAATATTTTTTAAAGCTCAAAGTATCACAGATTAACGGCGGCCTTACAAAAAGCATGGCATATCAGGACAGGGATATTTCCTGAAAAAGTCACGTGATTTCATCCACTTGTTCAAAAAAAAAAAACACATAAAGGGCCATAAATGTGTTTGATTGATCTTTGTTGAAATAGAGAGGTAAATATAGTTTTCAAGCGCTAAGTATTGCAGATTATTAGCAGCATTACAAAAAAATGTATATCAGGACAGTATTTCCTGAAAAGTCACTTGATTTCACTCATTTAAAAAAACCGTAAAAATACTGATAATAAAATACTGTGAGATCTTACTTTTTAAAGACATACAAGAAAAATTCACTAATTTCATATCCACATATCTGTAGCAAAACCCCTAACCAAACAAAAATGCTTCAAAGTTAAAAACACATATGGAAAAAATATACAAAACCTGGATTTATCGCAGATTGTAATCTTATAATTAGTTATTATAACAGGTTACTGTATCTTATCATGCAGATTGTAAAGCATTATTGTTTCTTGTTCAGTTATTTTTTCATCTAATTTTTAATGCAAAAGGTTCCCGTTTATCTTTGTCTTTTTCCCATCTTTCCTGTTTTTGTGATTTTCCCCTTTTGTCATTTTTTACCCCGAAAACTTCAAACAAAATCAAACCACAAGGAACTAAAACTAGTAAACAGTGTTTTCTAATCTAACATTAAAACGAACAACTGCCCCAGCATGTGATGATGCATGCCCTGTAAGAATGACGACAGCTGGCTACTTTTGTTTGGGTTTGTTGCTGTTCTTGTGTAGCTGATGGTGTAGTCATTGCAGAATAATTAGGAAATTTAACTCCTCTGGGTTTATCACCGCTCTTATCTGTGTTACAGTGCTACATGCTGTCCAATATTTACAAAGTATACATTCCAAACCTATTTGCGGAATATTGTCACCAAAAGATGCACGTTACATAAACTTGGCTTGTTCAAAATCATAGTTTGCACATTTTAAAAAGCAGTTGAAAGTAATTGTTGATTTGGCGAAAAATGTTGCACTTCTTGCTGTGGCATGTTCATTGTCTTTGCACACCACTCATAACTGATGTCTTCTCCGATGATGTCTCCTCCGATGGTTGATGTCTCCTCCGATGGTTGATTTCTTCTTCGATGGTCGAATTCTTTTTCGATGGATGACCTGGGCTTGCTGATGGTCCCTTGAGATAGAATTCTGGAAACAAATAGAACAGCTTTCAGGGCTTTGGTATATCATATTATATTCTTTCATGTATCATCATTTCAACTCTTGTCATTCGCTCGATTTAGCAAGAGAATATACTTAATACTGTGGGGGGGGGGGAGGGCGAGGGGGGGAGGGGAGTGAGGTGTGTGTGTGTTTTATTTATTATTTATTTATTCTTTTATTTATTTATCATCTTGTATCGAGGATAACGCGCGCGCGCG
>CM060324.1:4351983-4361983 GCA_030674155.1 Stramonita haemastoma
CTTTTGGGGGAGCGAATCGGTACTGATGTTAACTTCAAATGTCAGATCACAAACCCAACGCTCTAACCACTACGCTACAGAAAAGACAGAGTTAAGAAAACATCACATCCGGAATGGTAAATGACTCTTTGGTTTCAGTTTCCTCATCAACAGATGGTTAATTATCACATTCTCAATAGACAGACCTTGTTCAGGTAAAAAAAAAAAAAAAAAAAAAAAAAAAAAAGGGCAGGTATGTAAAAAAAAAAAAAAAAAAAAAAAAAGTCCACCCAAATTCTGATATCTTAAGGAATAATAATATATAGCAGTTACATCAGTCCAGTATTCCCATGACTCCTACAGAAATCAATTCAGAAGTTATACTAGAGGGAGCACGGGGAAATCTTACCCAGCAATGGTACTAATCATTCTAGGCAGTCTTTTGAGACTAATACACAGAATTTTCCCTTTTTTTGTTTCGCCTTTTAACATATTTCTATTTTAAACATGTGAATAATCATAGATAACTAACTAAATGAATGAGAAGAACAATAAACACAAATAAAACAAAGTTACCTGCAGCTTCAGGTCAAAACTGGCGCCGACACACAGGTTTGCTTTTCTGTATGTGGAGGACAGAACTGTACCAGTGGTGGCCAAATGCGAAAGTGAAGTGTCCAACAAGGAACACAGTGCTCAGTCACACCTCTGTGCAAGGTGAACACACAGAGTTGTTTTCTTCACGTGAATCATGGAACATACGCCTTGACAGAGTGCACGGCTCTCTCTCTCTCTCTCTCTCTCTCTCTCTCTCTCTCTCTCTCTCTCTCTCTCTCTCTCTCTCTCTCTCTCTCTCTCTCTCTCTCTCTTGATGTTTTTTTGAGTTGTTTATTTCATTTTGTTCTCTTGTTTGCTCTTTATCTATTAACGCTTTCTTCTCTTCCATAATCAAAATCCTTTATTGTGACTTCAGATTGTTGTTTTCTGAACTAGTGCATTTTTTATTACCTTATCATATATAGTGTCTTTATTCTTGGGTGTTGTTTGGTATTGCGTAAAGTTTTATTGTTTAGTATCTTCTCAATTTGATGTATCCCTGAAAAGGGCGGGGACTGGATGTAAAAAAGCACACGAGTGCTTATCTATTATCCTCGAATAAAATACTTTGCCTTGGCTTGCCTTGTCTCTTTTGTGAGGGGGTTTGTTGTTTGTTTTTCGTTTTTGTTGAATTTTTTTTTTGGGGGGGGGGGGGGGGCTGCTATTCCCTAACCAGGGCAAGGGCCAGATGAAAAAAAGTTTGTGCACGCTTACTCTGTTACCCATGGAAAATTAAGATTATTCATTCATTCATTTATTCTCTCTCTCTCTCTCTCTCTCTCTCTCTCTCTCTCTCTCTCTCTCTCTCTCTCTCTCTCTCTCTCTCTCTCTCTCTCTCTCTCTCTCTCTCTCTCTTTCGGATGACACTTTTCACAGAGATCCCCTTGTGAAAAGGCAAACAGAACATCTTGCGCGCAAGTCAAAATCTGTTCTGCTTTTTGGAAGAGTAGGCCATTGTGTGCCGGTAGGAAAAGATGACAAAACTGCATACACACGGAGACCGGATGTAAAAATGCACATGAGTGCTTCTTGCATTATCCTCGGAATAAAACATTAAATAAATGCATAAATATATAAAGAAAGAAAGAAAGAAAGAAAGAAAGAACTGGGTAGAAGAGAAATGTATGTATACCTTTGTCTCTGATTCACACACACACACACACACACACACACACACACACACACACACACACACACACACACACTCCCGTGCGCACGCGCGTGGGTCATAAAAGGGCCACTGCACCTGCCTAGATAGAGAGAAGTGCAGTGTGGCTGGTTTGATTCCCATTTGAGCCCAGACTTTTACCCTATCCACTAGACCTCGAGTGGTGGTCTGTGTACTAGTCTTTTGGAGGAGACGATAAACCGAGGCCTTATATATGCGATGCATGTGTTCAGCGCACGTAAAAGAACCCACGCAACAAGATTGTTGTCCCTGGCAAAATTCTGTAGACAAATCTAAACTAATAAGAAAACAAATGTTCAAGCAGAGAGTAAAAGTAGTTGGCGGCGCTGCTCTTATGGCTACAGTTTTCGAAGGGGAGAATAGAAAAGCACATTCTCTCTGATAAAGGCGGGGACTGGATGTAAAAATAAGCACGAGTGTTTCTTCATTATTCTTGAAAAAAATTGAATTTGATCTCTCTCTCTCTCTCTCTCTCTCTCTCTCTCTCTTTGTGTGAAAAAGGCTGTCTCATGGTTACAAACATTTTGAAAAAAAATGGTATGCAATTAGTATCAAATTTCACATACACATTGTTAAGACAATTATATAACACCGTAATTTGAATTTTATAGCCATTAAATTTGGCATCACAAAAAAGCCTAACCTAATGTGTTGAGAGTGATTTTTTCCTAATCATTTTAACCACACAAGCTGTCACATTGCAGATTCATATGCTATAACACATTTTGCTGAATTTATTGTCCTTTGAACACACTTGCCAGAGATCTGCATTTGAGAAAATTGGTTTTAAAGATGATATACCCATCTGTAAGCATGAAGGTGATGAATTCATCATCATCATTATTACTTTAAATATCTATGCCAATATCATATTGTTGGTAGTGTGAATGTGTATTATTTACCATCAACTTAGAGACTATTACATATGATCAATGAACTACATTGTATTCTTAATGTGCCGCGAAATCTTTTATGAACAGTACGATAAACGTAAACTATGCTGTTATGTCAGGCTGCAGTTACAATCTGATTCCTCCTAACAACTATTCTCTACATATTAGTTTGTGTCGTAACAGTACAGCGATTTTCAATTTAAAGGATATGTTTTTGTCTGTAATTCAGAGGTGTGCAAGACACACACATGTATGTTATCCCTCACACATGCCCAACTTTTCTCACAGTGTGCGTAACACTGAGTTGTGAACTGGGCTGGTAGGATGGCTATTGTTGAAAATAATGCCCAAAGTATCAGGGGCCAAGAACAAGAGATCAAAATATTCACAGTATTCTTGTGCGTGTATGTGAACCCTACGGCACGCTTCAAATGCATGCCTGACACTTATAATTGTCTCCCCCTGATTAAAGAACGCTGTTGTCTTCTTTGGGATGACTAAAATTCATAAACGCTCGCTCTGTCATGGGAGTTAATCCATGCGCATGCGCAGAGCATCCTAATTCTTTCCCTTGATTCTAAGAATGCGGTTGCCTTCTTTGGGGCTACTAAAAATCATAACGGATCGTTCGGTAAAGGGAGTTAATTAATGTTTAGAAACTCGCGTGGCATCTATTGCTATTTATTATCGAATTCTGCAGTCCCAAGCCTTGTTCAAATATGACACCGGTGAGATCGCTGAAAATATATAGCAGTAAAATAACTTTCAATACCTTACAGCTCTTTACTCAGTTATAAATATGAAAAAAACAAACGCAACAAATGAATTATACATGTATGAATTGTCGGGGATGACAAGAAGATTTGCTTAAGTTTGATTATGGATAGAATGGAATGATCATTTTCAATCTGTCTGTATGAAATAATGTTTTTCCCTCCGTTTTGGTTTTCTTTCTTGACTTTTGTTTTGGTTTCTTTCGGGATTGTGTGTGTGTGTGTGTCTGTGTCTGTGTCTGTGTGCACGTGTGGTTTGGGTTTTTGTCGTTGCTCTTGTCGTTGTAATTTCAAAGTTTGGCAATGCACAACACTTCATATTACAACAAATATGTTGTATAAACAATATAATCAATGTCTCTCTCTCTCTCTCTCTCTCTCTCTCTCTCTCTCTCTCTCTCTCTCTCTCTCTCTCTCTCTCTCTCTCTCTCTCTCTTCCACTTTCACAAATACTAGCATAAACGTATTACATAGAAACGTTTTGGCTCTTTTGTTGAATTTGAAATTGTATTTCTGTCCTCTAAATAAGGACAGTTCTTTTGTTTATTATTGCTTTGGTTTGGGTTTCCTTTTTTTTTTGGGGGGGGGGGGTTGGAATTTTTTGTTTTGCTGTTGTTTTTTTGTTGGCTTTTTTATTTAGTTGGTTTTTGCTTTTTCTTTTGCTTTGTTTTTTTTCCCTTACACATTTGCTACGCCTTATCAGGACTTTTAAATTCATATTTTAACATGACTTGAAAAATGTTATGTTTGGGTATTTCATGGGGTATTACGTCTCAATGTTGTTGATATTTTGCAATGTTTGTTTGCTATAGTTAGGATTTTTGTTAGACTTTTTAAATTCATAATATTGTTTTAAAGTCAGAAAGGGTGATACATCATCATGGCTTGGCTTCGCGAACGAAGATTAAGGGCACTGTCCACGTCTGGTGCAGGCTCGTTGGTGGCTGTTCAGTCCAATGCGTGACAAACAAACCCGGCCGCAGCGGCTGCAGGGGAAAGTCGATTCTGGGGTTGATGTAGAGGGGACGCGGTTCTTCCTCCTCATTCGCCTCACCTCAAGGGCCGCTCTGCGATTGTCCTCAAAGGAGGAGACCGATTGATGCACAGTGTGTCGCCAGGCCTGCCGGTCAGCAGCAAGGACTGACCACTGGTTATGGTCTATGAGGCAGGCTGACAGAGATTTCTTCAGAAAGTCTTTAAATCTCTTCTTTGGTGCGCCTCTGTAGCGGTGTCCGGTGGAAAGTTCACCGTAGAGAACCATCTTCGGTAGGCGATGGTCCTCCATTCTAGAGACATGCCCTGCCCAGCGTAGCTGCGTTTTCAGCAACATGGCCTCAATGCTGGTGATCCCTGCTTGCTGCAGCACCTCAGCATTAGTGGTAAAATCGCTCCAGTGGATGTCGAGGATGGAGCGGAGACAGCGTTGGTGAAAGCGCTCCAGAATTCGCAGGTGGTGTCTGTATGTGACCCATGACTCGGAGCCGTACAGGAGGGTGGTCAGTACCACGGCTCTGTAGACACTGATCTTGGTGTCTTTCTTCAGGTGTTTGTTTTTCCAGACACGGTGGTAGAATCTGCCGAAATCACCGTTTGCCTATGCCAGTCTGTTGTCTACATCTTTATCAATCTTGGCATCAGAGGAGATTGTGCATCCCAGGTAGGTGAACTGCTGGACTGTCTTCAGTTCTGTTCTCACCAATTATAATGTGAGGTGGGTGGTACGCTACCTGAGGTGCGGGCTGGTAGAGAACCTCTGTCTTCTTCAGGCTGACTTCGAGTCCGAAGAGCTGGGCTGCCTCTGCAAAACAGGATGTTACATGATGCAGAGCGGTTTCTGTGTGGGCTACAAGGGCAGCATCATCAGCAAAAAGTAGCTCTAGAATTTGTTGCTCCAGGGTTTTGGTGTGGGCCTAAAGACGCCGCAGGTTGAATAGGCTGCCATCTGTGCGGTAGCGTATGAAAACTCCGTCTTCGTCATCAAGATCTTCTGTGGCCCGCTGAAGCATCATGCTGAAGAAGATAGTGAAGAGGGTCGGTGCAAGGACGCAGCCCTGCTTCACCCCGTTTGTGATTGGAAAAGGCTCTGAGAGGTCGTTGCTGTTTCTGACCTGGCCACGCTGGTCTTCATGTAGCTGGATCACCATGTCGTGTGCAGATATATTCTCTTCTTAAGAGAAAAAAAACAAGCATAAAACACTTTCCATAAGAACACATCTTGCTATATCAGCTCTAAAATATCCACCTAACCTGGGATTAGATACACATCACTGAGACAAGTGCACAAGAAGTGTTTCTGTGGGGAGACGCCGTTACTCTCTTGCCGAGGTCTGTCTCCTGTCTGCCCAGCTTCTTTCTGTGCCATAACAACCACAGAGTGGCTCAACTTGCTATTTTATCGTCTGCTTGTTCCGTATATAATATTCAACGTTGTTGTTTTTTTTAAGCCAGTCCATTTTTGAATAAAAAGATCTTTTATGTGTGTATGTTTTTTCCTTTGTTTCCTGTTGTCAAGGAGTGAAATATTGAGCTTAACGACAAGTTCAGGTTTTCTTGTGTGACGTAGAGTTTGTTAGTTCCTGGTTCCTGTCGGCAGCATGTGTTGTATGGCACCGGTTGGATATCCAAAGCTAAATATTTTTGTCTATTTGTGAAAAACATTCAACTCATCGTTTTGCTTGTGTAGAAAAGTCCTTTCCTGCCACAATTTCTCCTATCTATAAAAGAAAAACTCACATCAAAGTTTCATATTTTGTATTTTACTGAGGGCGGAAAGGTGAGTTTGTAATAAAATAGCACTTTATTTGTATACGAGCACTGTCTGGCTGCATTTACTGTGGCGATATGTTTTGCTGTAAATGGATCAGTTTGTTAACAATATGCAGCATTCAGTAGTTGTTGTAGTCGATTTTTTTTTTCGTTTGTTCGTTTTGCTTCGGGTTAGGTTTGTTCTTGGGTTTGGGTTGATGCCTTTCTTTTTGTTTGGTTTTGGGTTTTTCCTTTGCTTTTTTATGGGTGGGGGGAGGGGGGGGGGGTCTGGGGACTATGGCCTGCATTTGTTGGGTATTTGCTGTAGCCTGTGTGCAGGTTAGTGAGCCGCAGTGAGCAGTGTTGGCTGCAAGTTGACATCACTGCATCCCACCATATCGCCTCACCTGTCCCGTAGTCCTGTAGACCGTGGGGGCACCACTGCAGATTTTGCAACCAGCTTCCTCCACTCCCCACGGTCCTCTGCTTTCAGAGGCAAATCGTTCCACCCAAGGCCTGTCCACTCTCTGATGTTGTCTTTCCATCGTTTTCTCTGTCTGCCTCTTCGTCTCCCTCCCCTTACTGTTCCCTGTAGGACTGTCTTGGCCAGTCCAGATGTTCGCGTGACGAGCTCCTACAACTTTATTTGAGTTTTTTCACTTTAAATCAGGAACCCTTCATATGCAAATGTATGAAAAAGATGTCTTATACTGAGCACCGAACCACCTTGCATATCTGTCCTACAATGCGATTTTTTCTCCCTTATCAATGACATGGACGTGAAGATCTCATAATTGAAGATCACAAATCGCTGACTTAAGGATCGAACCGCTGATCATGTTTGTTTTCAATCAAAATCAAATCAAATCAAAACTGTATTTCTCGATGGTACATTGAGTAAGCAATAAATTTGTTGTTGTTGTTTTCATCAAGCCATCTATCTAGCAAAAAAAAAAAAAAAAACCTAAAAAGACCACTGTTTTCAGTCAAGGTGCAGGCACGAAACTGTGGGTTTGCTTCGTCCACCGAAAAATGAACGTGACCACCACCTTTAGTCATGTTGTAATCATGTGTTGTGGTGTGTGTTTGTATTATGCATGTTTAAAAAAACAACCTTGCTGAAATCTGTTGATATGTTATAAGTTTTAAGAAAAGAGTATTATGAGTATTTGTTGCATTTTTTCTTTGGTTAAAGGTGGCGTTTGGGTTTGTTTGTTTTTTTGTTGTTTTTTTGGGGGGGTTGTCTTGGATGAATTTTGTTTTTCTTAGCTTGTTTTGTTTGTAAAAAGTGTCTAAATCAGAATACGAAAATTAGTAATAGAATTGTACGAAATTTTCCTTTAAGTACCTGAATACTTGTGTGTCTCACTTCTAAAAATTTCTGTCCAGGGGTGTGTTTGAGTTGGTGTCTTCTTTTTTTCTTTTTCATTTTTCTTAGTAGCAAGGTGGGGGGGGGGGGGGTCATCACATCACGTTGTGTGCAGAAAACCTGACGTGTGTGTGTGTGTGTGTGTGTGGTGTTGTGTGTGTGTGTGTGTGTGTGTGTGTGTGTGTGTGTGTTTGTGTGTGTGCGTGTGTGTGTGCGGTGCGTGTGTGTGTGTGTTTGTTTGCGTGTGTGTGTGTGCATGCGTGTGTGTGTGTTTGTGTGTGTGCGTGTGTGTGAGTGTGTGTGTGTGCGTGCGTGCGGTGTGTGTGTGTATGTTTGTGTGTGTGTTTGTGTGTGTGTGTGAGAGAGAGAGAGAGAGAACTCTGAACTCTGAACTCTGAAATAATTTAATGAAGGTTGTCCTGGGCCACAAAACATTGGTTGGGCTGGGGACGGAACAATGGGTCTAGCAAATACACAAATAAGTCATGATTTCTGATTGGTTAAAGAAGAAGAACAAAACTTTACTATTTTTCATGACTATAAACCTTGAATCAAACATAACCTAAACACAGAAAGAATGTCTGAAAAATTTATGCGTATTGAGAGAACATATCAAATAGCAACATTTATTCAATAAAGTGCTTGAGTCAATATTGTTTTCCTTTTGTTAATAGAATGACAAATACATCTAGACAAACTATGCTTGTACTCATCACTTGTTACTTTGAGCAGATCTGGCAATGGTACATTGATTCATTCGCTTAAAAACTTTTCTCTCAAGTTTGGAGAGAGAGAGAGAGAGAGAGAGAGAGAGAGGAGAGAGAGAGAGAGAGAGAGAGAGAGAGAGAGAGAGAGAGAGAGAGAGAGAGAGAGAGAGAGAGAGGAGAGAGGAGAGAGAGAGTTTATCAATCTTGACAGAATTTCGTACACACAAAACCGTTATCTTTATTTAACACATTCTTCACACTTCTTGAATGTAACAAAGGAAAAACCACAAAATTATAAACATCGGCATGACCAAAATTATACGATTATCCAAAACTATAAGAAGAACAGTCAATAAAGTGTATTATCTGTACAACTGTGTGCTGGTGTTTACGAATGTTTGTAAGAGGTGTGTGTGTGTATGGCTGTGTGTAAACAATGGGTACATACAAACAGGGCCGCCGCTGTAGTCTAGTGGTTAGGGCGTTGGACTCGTAATCTAAAGGTTGCGGGTTCGATCCCAGCTTTCAGCTATGGCGTTGTGCCCTTGGAAAAGGCACTTTACGGCTATTTTCTTACTCCACCCAGGTGTAAAAGGGGTACCAACCTTGTGTTGGGAGTTAACCCTGCGATAGACTGGCGTCCTATCCAGGGGGAGTCTATGACTCTCAGTCGCTTAACGCCACAGAAACCGGGATAAGCACCGGCCTGATGAGCCTTAGGCTCGAGACAGAATTTAACTTAACATACAAACAGGCGCATTTATGTCTGCAAGCACACATGCAACACAAGTGCACACCTACAAATGCAAGCACCCACAAAAGCGCACACACGTTCGCACGCCCACACACATTAACACATGCACACACATACTCACTCACACACACACACACACACACACACACACACACACACACACACACACACACACACACACACACACACACACATACACACACATACACTCACACATACACACACACAGGGACAGAGAGAGAATCACATACACACACGCGGACGCACGCGCGCGCGCACGCACGCACGCACCTACACACTCACACACACACACACACACACACACACACACACACACACACACACACACACACACACACACACACCAAAAAAAATTTACAGTATAATATCATATTAGTTATTTTAAAAAAGCAAAATATCATAGTAATTAAGAAAGCGAACGTATGTTGGTAGTTGAGTTGGGAGGGGGGGGGGGTCGTTTGTTTGCTTTCTTCCTCGGCTAGAGCTCCGAGGTTTATCAATGGTGAGATTTTCATATGCGATCATTTTTAACCCACTAATTACTGAAGATAGCTATATTCTAACTTCAGAGGTGGTGTCTAAACAAGACACAAATGTGCGTGCGTTTTGTTGTTGTTGTTGTGTTTTGTAATTTTGTCATCTGTTTCTTGCAGTACGCAGGAGGGGCCTACTCTTCCGAAAGGCGGAACAGGTTTATAACCTGCGTGCAAGATAGTTGTACGTGTGTTTGCACAAAAAGTCTTAGTTTATCGTTTCATTCGAAGGATTTTTTTTTCAGGGGAAATGGAGTCAGTGCTGATGTTAACTCCAGGGTAAACCTTAAAATGGACACTTTTACGTTGGCTCGATCCGGGCCGTCAGATCACGAGCAAAACGCTCTAACCACTAGGCCACCCCTCCACACACACTCACACACCCTCTCCCCCCACAACCCCCATCCTAAAACTCTGTTTATAACTCTTTGCTTTTCACG
>CM060324.1:4371983-4391983 GCA_030674155.1 Stramonita haemastoma
CTCTTCTTCGCTGCTTTACCTTCCATGACCCTAAAGAGGGCAGGTACCCATTTACAGCTGGCTGAACTGGGGGGACTGTATGAAGCCAAGGCGCGCAAAGGTCACCCATCCACTTGGTAACCACGCTCAATGCTACTTAAAACCTTAGCTTGGGGAAAGCGAGCGCTGTGACCACTGAGCTTCCTGCCCCCTAAGGGGGAACGGTGGGAAATGTTATTCCCCACAAACTGAAAGCCTAACTTCTATACCAAGCATGGCGCAACACAAAATTCAACAAAACTTTGTACAATTGCTCAAAGTATCTGGTAAAAGTTCAGATATCTTGGCATGATGTCTGCTAAGTAACTTATGATCGAGAAGACATCCCCGAAGTGGAAATTACGGATACCTTAATGGTGGTAAAAAAAAAATTTAATATAAAAAAGCCGGCGTTCCCAAAAATCTCACTATTAGTGAAGCCACGGGCTATAGCTGAGGAAGCGCGAAAAAAATGTGTATACTGTTTGATATTTTTAAACTACAACAACAACAAAACAGCGGCAGCAACAACAGCAACAAACAACAACAACAACACGAAGAGGAAACGATAGTGGCAACGAAAGGCAACAACACGGTAGATCTGTGGTCTAGAGGTAACGCGCCTGTCTAGAAAGCGAAAAGTCCGGGTAGGAGTGTGCCGTGGTCGAATCCCGTTTGGGCCCAAAACTTTTCCCCATCTATTAAACCATGAGTGGTGGTCTGGTGCTAGTCTTCGGATGAGACGATAAACAAGACCCCGTGTGTTACACATCATTATTTAGCGCACGTAAAAGAACCCACGGCAACAAGAGAGTTGTTCCTGGCAAAATTCTGTAGAAAAAAGCCACTCTGCTAGGGAAACAAATACAGCTGCAGACAGAAAAAGAAAAAAAATTAATGGGTGGCGCTGCTCTTGTGGCGACGCGTTCTCCCTGGAGAGAGCAGCCCGAATTTCACGCAGAGAAATCTGGCATGACCTGAAGGGGTGTAAATGGAAATGGTAAATATTCCTCTGACTGCTGACCTTTGAGCGCTCGCTTTCCCCAAGTCAAGTTAAGCAGCATCGAGCGTGCTTACCACTTGGATGGGTGATGATTTGTGCGCCTTGGCTTCAGTACAATCCTCCCAGTTCACCCAGCAGTAAATGGGTACCTGCCCTCTTTAGGGTCAGGGAAGGTAAAGCAGCGAGGGAGAGGAGATGGGCGCCGCCCTCAACATGCTGGCCCCTAGAGAAGCTGAGGTCTCTGATGCCTCGCTCCCCTACGAGGGGGACGGGTAGCCTTGTGGTCAGAACATTGCGCTGGCAATTTGACGACCCGGGTTCGAGTCCGATCGAGGAGACTTTTCTCCTGGAGTTAACATCAGTGCTGACTCCACTCTCCCCAAAAGTCCTTCGGATGAGACTTTAAACCGAGGCCCCGTGTACAAACGCACGCAGAACATCTTGCGCACACGTTAAATCCTGTTCCGCTTTTCGTAAGAGTAGGCCATCGTGTGCCGGTGGGAACAGACGACATTTACAAAAACTACATACACACGGGGACTGGATGTAAAAAAAAAAAAAAAAAAGCAGAAGAGTGCTTATCCCATTATCCTCGATATAAAAGACTAAATCCAATCCAATCCAATCAAAGGGCCACACAGGTTGTGGGGCAGCTGACAGACTCCCTGCTGCTGACCTTTCCTCACCCACACCAGCAGTGCCATGGGTACCTCCTCAGCTTCTGGCTCTGGCGATGGCGGGGTACCCGGGAACCAAGGGAGGGTGACATTGCCGCCCACACAGCCAGACAGCTGTGAGGTTGTCGCCCCTTCATTGGCCATGGCAAATTGTATTGCCGCCTCTTCCTGGGCCAAGGCAAACTGTGTCGTTGGCGTCCTTTCATTGGCCATGGCAGCAAACTGTGTTGTCGCTTCTTCATTGGCCAGACTGGGTACTCCTGTATGGATATAATAATGTATTGTCATATTGTGCTTTGTAACTAATGATGATGATCATCATCATCACCATCATCATCATCATCGTTATCATCATCATCGTTATCATCATCATCATCATCATCGTCATCATCGTTATCATCGTCATCATCGTTATCATCATCATCATCATCGTCCTCATCGTTATCATCATCATCGTTATCATTATCATCGTTATCATCATCATCATCATGATCTGTGACAGACAGGTGAAGACAGGATGGGTGAGAGACAAGCAGACAGGCACACACACACACACACACACACACACACACACACACACACACACACACACACACACACACACATACACACACACACATACACACACACACACACACACACACACACACACACACACACACACACACACAGCGAGAGAGACAGACAGACAGACAGACAGACAGACAGACACACAGACAGAGGGGAGAGAGAGAGAGACATGAACATGAACATGAACAAGATTTATTCTTCAGGCCACCAGCCCCAAGAATGGGGTAAACAAAGCATAGCAAAGCAAAGCAAATAATGCAAAAATAAAATGAAACCTCATGACGTATATGGCAACTGCTAAACATATCAAGTGTGAACATGTGTCCTTTTAGATTAAACTGACCTCTTTTAAATGATGTTATTTGTTTGTCAAGTCTCCAAGTTTTCAACAAAATCCTGCCTTATTTTTAAGGCATTGAAAAGATATAAACTTAGCCTACGAATGGTAAATACAGAGCCATATTTCAACACATTTACGTATGGTTGATCGATTGGGACCAAGTACTTATACCTTAGATTTTCATACAGAATACAATTTCTTATAAAATGTTCTTCATCTTCCACTACCTTACACAACTTACACATGTAGTCAGTATCCTTCTTAAAAGTTCTCCTGAAAGATGATCCATTAATTGGTAGCAAGCCGAGACGAAGCTTAACTAAACAATCCCTAAAACATTTTATATCCATGTATTCGAAATAAAGTTCACATCCAAAGTCAGCTTTAAACAGTCTATATGTCTGATATATGTCTTTAGCCACTATAGACCCATTCCACTCTTGTAAATATACATCTATCATTCTTTGCTTAAACAACGATATAAAAGTATGTTCACAACCAACTCCTTGCTCCAACCAGGCATACCCAAAACCAAGAGTAAACAAGGTATGTTTAAGTAAAGTTACCCAGCATGTTTTGCCATATTCGTCCAAGTTAACAAGCATTAGATAAGCTTGCTTGGGAAGTCTATCTATGTCCATTTTTATTAGCGAATGAGAGAGAGAGAGAGAGAGAGAGAGAGAGAGAGAGAGAGAGAGAGAGAGAGAGAGAGAGAGAGAGAGAGAGAGAGAGAGAGAGAGAGAGAGAGAGAAAACGAAAGTAGAAAATACACAAAGAGGTAGACATTTGACAGACAGACAGACAGACAGATAGACAGACAGACAGACAGATAGACCCACAGAGACAGACAGACAGACAGTGAGATAGACACAGACAGAGAAAAGACAGACAGACAGACAGAATGAATAATCTTTATTTTTCAAGGGTAACAAAGCAAGTATTTTTTATACTTTTTTCATCCGGTCCTTACCCTGATTAGAGAATAGAAGACATATGGAGAAACAAAAAGAGAAAAAAAAAGGAGAGACAGACAGAGTGAGTCAGAGAGACAGAGAGAAAGAGAGACAGAGAGAGAGAGTAAAACAGAAATTCCACACAGGTAGACATCTGACAGATATAACCAAGCAGATAAAGGGAAGATTGGGAACTCTGAACATGAGTTTGACGAAAATGAGACTATAAACCGAGGTCCCGTGTGCGAACGCACGCAGAACATCTTGCAAACACGTTAAAATCCCGTTCCGCCTTTCGGAAGAGCAGGGCATCGTGTGCCGGTAGTAGGAGCGGATGACAAAATTATATATATGTTGCAGGTTCTGGGTTGGTTCAACAATAAGGGGTGAAGAATGGGGAAGAGGAGAAGATGGTAGGATGAACTTGACTTCAGGCACTCCACAACTCAAACCGTATTGATGGAGGCCACGCAGGGGTGTTATGGTAACATGGTTTATTGTTTCATTTACCAAACCCAACACAACACACATCTGAAACAAATACAAAATTCAGGTAACTATCCACATTTAAAACACCTCTGAAACAAACCAGAGAATTCGGTTAAGTGCTACTCTATCCACATTTAACAAGGTATATAATTCATGAAAGGCACACATAGCAAATACTATTGTCGTCTACTGTCTAGCCGAATATCAGAAAACCAAACTCCTTTCATCACTCACTCCAAGATACCAAGTTAATCCTAGGAAACCAATAGAGAGTATACAATTGTAATAAAAAAATCCAAATATTACAATTAACCAGGAAAATCCTTTCCTCAGTACTCTCTACTGACATTATCCTAAATAATGTCCAACAGAACTTAGTTTATGCTAAGATCTTTTTCGCAACATTAGTTCCTATTAAACCCATGGATATTGTAGCACAAGAGAGAGAGAGAGAGAGAGAGAGAGAGAGAGAGAGAGAGAGAGAGAGAGAGAGAGAGAGAGAGAGAGAGGGGGGGGGGGGTAAGGAAGAGATTGAGCAGGCATAACCTAGTGTCACAAAAATCACATACAAAATTAGCAGCTTTACGTGCATATGACTGACCATAATCACACATGGTTGCTGAAGCCCCCTAGTACAATAATAAAACAAGTATCACAAGGACCAAGCTAGCCCTTACTTTCAAATAATAAACTAACCAGACAACCTCCACGGTTTCTTACTCAAAGTCATCTATTCCGATTAAACTATAGGCCTACCATAATAGTTTAACACAACAACTTTGTACTAGTCCACACTAATTTACCTGTGATCACTGCGATTTATATACTTTGTCTCAGAATAACACAAAATCAAATGATTAGTTATTCTTAAAATTTCACCTTAAGACTGACATCCAACTATAGAATAAATCCAAGAACACACAATTAAATAATAAAAGCCTTATGATTTTAACCAACTTCCATGTGTCAAACAATACACATTTACACGAAGCCAAATCGATAAACATCCAATGGTAAAATAAATCCAAGCTCTCACAATTAATCAGTAAAAGTCTTACTATTTCTAGCCAACTTCCATGTGTAAAACAACTACACACACTCAAACATCCAATGTAAAATAAATCCAAGCTCTCACAATTAATTAGTAAAAGTCACGATTCTAGCCAACTTCCATGTGTAAAACAACTACACACACTCAAACATCCAATCATTAAAATAAATCCAAGCTCTCACAATTAATTAGTAAAAGTCTTACGATTCTAGCCAACTTCCATGTGTAAAACAACTACACACACTCAAACATCCAATCATTAAAATAAATCCAAGCTCTCACAATTAATTAGTAAAAGTCTTACAATTCTAGCCAACTTCCATGTGTAAAACAACTACACACACTTAAACATCCAATCGTAAAATAAATCCAAGCACCTCCCTTGCCCACAGAGTTCCTCTGGACTCTGGTACAAAATGAAATAAATAAACAAAATAGATTTTTTTTTTTAATAAAATAAAATCAGACCACCCACCACCACCACAACCCAAAAAACCAAAACAACAAACAAATAAACAGAATGATTCTTTACAAAACTTACCTAGAAGAAATACACCAGCCAGAGACAAGTTTAGGATATACATGGTTGCGCTTGTTCCACTGTCCATCAGTCAAGGGTAGGTTTCTGAAGACGTGTAGTATGCCACAGTAGACTAACCCTTCAGAATCAGTACTGACTGGGAAGTAAATTATACAGGTTGCTACCACGTTGTAAGTTGCTGTCACGTGGTTCTTGGAAGGGGAGATAAGCACTTAGCCTAAAATGTGAGAGTCCCAGTACCAGTCCTTAACTTCATGTCTGTCCTTAAGATGCTTTCACTTCGCTGATGGTGGATTGTTTTTCTTTTTGTTTTTTTTTCGTTATTGGATTGTTGTTGTTTTGGAGGAGTATTATTGTTTTGTTTTGAGGAAAGAAACAAATAAACAAACAAACAAAAACAAACAAACAAAGCAAACAACCAATAGAAGAAAGAAAGAAAGAAAAATAAAGGATAACAACGTGTAAGTAAGCCTTGGAACTCAGCTTGCATCAATGACTGAAATGTTTTAGATCAGAGTCAGCTCTAGAGGCTGTTGGGTTTGTTTGGGTTTGGTTGGTTTTTGCTGGGGGGGGTTTCGGGGGGGGGGGGGGGGGTTAAGCTGAGGCCCTCACAACTTGGTCACCTTGTTCTCTGGAGTCTTACCCAGGAAAGGCTTTCTGTGGCCAGTCTCTTAGAGACTTCTTTCCTTTCTAGGAAGATGTCCTATGGAAAAGCGCTGCATACTTTTTTTCCCTGCTTCATCTTCTGTGACGTTGCCATTGCCACACTGCTCACGCTGCCTTCTCCATCCCTGCCATACCCAGGCTCCTAATGTCGCATCCTCAGGGTCAGAAGTCCCCAAGAAGCTTATCAGTGTTAGGCTACCGTAGGGCCACCACCAGAGAGGCCCTACCCTGCTATTGGGTCACCTTGGTGGTGTTCTGTGGTTGCCTGTTCTGAACAAACATACACAAGATACACCAGTTACCAAGCCCCCTCTCCCCCCCCCCTCTACTGAGGACAATACTGACTTAGTCGTGGCGCCAGACTGAGTGAGACACCCACCCTTCTAACCACACTGTCTCCAAGCCAATCAAATTCAATTTGTTATTAATAACCCCGCCGACCACAGAGACCATATTGGGACAGTCACTTCGTAGGGTTTTTGTTTCTAAATCTCAGAATATAACGGTGCAATTATATACAGGTTAAAACAGGGAATTCCACTGTCGTTCCTTGTATCAATGCCCTAGCCAACCCAAAAGGGTAAACCCAGGACAGTCTGGGAAGAAGCTCAAAAACGACACATAAAATGAGATGAAACGAAAGCCAGGTTCCTTGAATGAAACCAACCTTGTTTCTTGTGACCAACTAGGACATCTTCACTCATATCCTCCGGAAAATCCCTGATTCTCTCAAGCAGTTATACCATTCTAACTGGCCACGGAGAAACCGAAACTAAACCTGAGGTCACCATGAGGCCACAGCGTTTCATCAGGATTCCTGAATCAGAAACCATTTTCTTGTGGTGGATTTTTTCAACTTTTTTTGTCTGATCATCCATGGTGAAAAGTAGGATGCAACAATGATGATGTTATGGAAGTGTACCTGTTTTGAAGTTGCTGATAGGGTTTATTATACTACACTTTCTATCATAAAGATTATAGCTTTTTAACAGATACAAGCACTCACCCGTAGGCATGCCGGGGGTTCTGTCAGCACAAAAAGCATCCTCACATTCTGGGAATCTCTGCTGAAAAGTTCCCCTTTTCTATCCCTCTCTTTGTTTCTGGTGTGTTTTAGCCTTACTTGTCTGTCATCTCTCTTGCTTATTTTCTGCCTTCCCAGTTCAGTCTCTTACCTTTTTTCAGGCAAATATTGCAAATATATTATTTTCATGTATTAGAATCAAAGATAGTTTGCCTGTTATTGTTTTGTTCTGGTGACCAGGTAGTGATCATTTTGAACATTGAGATTGGCACTAGATGTTCATTCTTGCAGTGGTATTCTCCCATGTGACACTTTTTCTGCTTTAAGTACATTGAAGTGTTCTTTATCCACGTGTATGCCTTTTTGCAACCTGGAAATGAGAAATGAAGCAGAATGGCTGGCGTCCTCAGCACAGCACTCATTTCACTGACCTTACGGAAAGAAGTGACTTAAGTACTTTGTCATTTCATGATTCTTTTTTCCAGTTTGTCAGAAATGGGTGTTTGAGAAGACTAGATGGTGTTAATTTTAAACTTGATGTAAATGTTATTGGAGTTTCTGATATTGTGGAGGATGACAGCCCTGATATGGCATTCATGGTCAGTGGAGCTGTAAACATGAAGTGAAATTAAACGGGATACAGCCACCTTGGGGACAGGATAGCTCAGTGATCAGAGCACTGGCTTTCCCCAAGCTATGGTTAAGCAGCATCGAGTGTTGTTATCTAGTGGATGGGTGACCGTTTGTGCGCCTTGGCTTCAGTACAGTCCCCCAGAGAGAGAGAGAGAGAGAGAGAGAGAGAGAGAGAGAGAGAGAGAGAGAGAGAGAGAGAGAGAGAGAGAGAGAGAGAGAGAGAGAGAGAGAGAGAGAAGAGAGAGAGAGATTTTATATTTTTTTTTATTTATATTTATATTTATTCTTTTATATCAAGGATAACAGAATAAGCAATCATGTGCTTTTTTTCATCCGGTCCCCGTGTGTATGCAGGTTTGTAAATATTGTCATCTGTTCCCACCGGCACACGATGGCCTACTCGTACGAAAAGCGGAACAGGATTTAACGTGTGTGCAAGATGTTCTGCGTGTGTTCCCACACGGGGCCTCGGTTTAAAGTCTCATCCGAAGGACTTTTGGGGAGAGTGGAGTCAGCACTGATGTTAACTCCAGGAGAAAAATTTCCTCGACCGGACTCGAACCTGGGTCGTCAAATTGCCAGCGCAATGTTCTGACCACCAGGCTAAGAGAGAGAGAGAGAGAGAGAGAGAGAGAGAGAGAGAGAGAGAGAGGAGAGAGAGAGAGAAAGAGAGAGAGAGAGAGAGAAGACAGACAGAAGACAGACAGACAGACAGACAGACAGAGAGGAGGGGTATTCCTAACACAGATTTTCCAGAAAGTAGGGATGGTATTTATACTGACACGCCATCCCTGTTGGGAAGAACAAGTGGTTATAACTCATGGGATTCGATTTCTCTACCGCCCAGAGCGGAACTGAACGCGCCGTGGTGGCTGGTTGTGTTAACTAGATGTTAATTAGTTCAGGCCTTTCCGGGTCCTGTCTGTTCTACACAGAATTTCCATTGTACCATCTTCATTCCTTTGTTTTAGTAAGTCAGGGAAAAAATGCTTCATTTTGCAGTGCGGTTAAGACTTGTACGATCGCAAGTGTGTATTGAAAAGGACTGATCGTTATCAAGAATCTGAGTCATGTGCCTGCAGTCTTTGCTTTCGGTTTCACTTTCTGATAAGCGTGCTTTGCTGGGCGAAATCATTTACACACACTACACTACACTATACTACACCACACACACACACACACACACACACACACACACACACACTACTACACATACATACACTACACTACACTACACTACACACACTACACACACACACACACACACACACAACACACACCCACACCACACACACACACACACTGATATACACTGGACTACACTGACATGCTCAGTGTCAAGCAGTTGAGTACTGAACTGATCGACTGGTAGTCCAGCATCCCTTCATTGGATTTGTGTCTACTCCACTGAGGTACTAACTAACTCAAGTGCGCAGCGAGGACGGTGATGAAGACAGCTGATAGACCCAAATCCTTCAGATTTTTGTATGATGATAATAATAATAATTAATAATAATAATAATAATAATAATAATAATAATAATAATAATAATAATAATAATATAATAATGATGATGATGATGATGATGATGATGATGATGATAATAATAATAATAAAATTGATAATAATAATATAATATCAATAATAATATATTAATAATAATAATAATAATAATAATAATAATAATAATAATATTTTTTTTTATTATTAATAATATTATTAATGATCATCATCATCATGATCATCATCATTTTCATTTTCATTATTGTTATATTGTTGTTATCACCATCACCATCATCATTATTATCATTACCATTACCATCATCATCAGTATAGTAGTAGTAGTAGTAGTAGTAGTAGTAGTAGTAGTAGTAGTAGTAGTAGTAGTAGTAGTAGTTGTTGTTGTTGTTGTTGTTGTAGCAGTAGTAGTAGTAGTAGTAGTAGTAGTAGTAGTAGTAGTAGTAGTAGTAGTAGTAGTAGTAGTAGTAGTGGTAGTAGTAGTAGTAGCAGCAGCAGCAGCAGCAGCAGCAGCAGCGGCAGTAGTAGTAGTAGTAGTAGTAGTAGTAGTAGTAGCAGTAGCAGTAGCAGTAGTAGTAGTAGTAGTAGTAGTAGCAGTAGCAGTAGTAGTAGTAGTAGTAGTAGTAGTAGTAGTAGTAGTAGTATCATTAATTAATTAATCATTAATTGTGACAATATTAATAATAATGATCATCATCATGATAGCAATGATGACAATAGTAATGAGGACGGAAGGTGGCAGGATGGTTAAGACGTTCGCCTGCCAGCAAGTAAAAACCGTGAGGTTCGGGGTTCGTACCCAGCCTCGCCCTTTCTTCCTTGTTTGATGAAAAATTCGAACTGAATGTCAAAGTCATTCGGACGAGACTATAAACCGAGGCTCTATGTGCGAGCGCACGCAGAACATCTTGCGCACACGTTAAAACCCCGTTCCGCCTTTCGGAAGAGCAGACCATCGTGTGCCGGTAGGAGCGGATGACAAAATTATCTTTTCAACAAAAAAAACACAGCATGCACACAGGTGTCGTGTTTAGACACCATCCCTGAGAAAAAATCGGGCTGTTGGGGTCCCAGGGCGGCTCGGGGCTGTATATGGCAACGTTCTGGTGGCTCCTGTGACGGTACTGGAACCATTCGTATCTGTCATTGCCTTTCCAATGGATTATTCCAGTGGTGTGGAGAGGGGGGGGGGGTCTGCTGCATGGGTGACAACTTGCCCTCCATACTTACTTACCCAGGCTGTGCGCTCTAAAAGACTAGACGTAACTCCATAGTCCTCCGAGACTGATGGGTGCCTCCTACTAGTAATGAGGAGGAGGAAGATAAGGAGGAGATGGGGGAGGGGGGGAGAAGGCTATTATTATTATTTTGATTATTATGATTATGATTATGATTATGATTATCATCATCATCATCATCATCATCATCATCATCATCATCATCATCATTATTATTATTATTATTATATTATTATTATTATTATTATTATTGTTGTTGTTATTCTTGTAGTTGTTATTGCTGTTATTATCAGTACTAATTTTGTTTTTGTTGTTGTTGCAGTTGTTGTTGGGAGGTGGTTCAGTGGTAAAGGGGGATGCTAGGACTCAGGGACTCAACTCAAAGGAATGATGTGAGGCCAGGCAAGGTCATTATGGTCACACAGTTTATTGTTTCTATTAGCAACAACACACACCTGAAACAACGATGAAATTCAGGTAACTACTCTATCCACATTTAACCAGGTGCATAGTTCATGAAAGGCACACATAGCAAACGTTATCATCATCTGGCCAGTCTCAGGAAAAGTAAACACCTTCTAGATCTATCAGTCTTATGCCCAGTCAATCCTAGGAACCCAACGGAGAGTATACAATCGTAAGTCAAATAACCAAAGATTACAATTGAATAAATAGGAAAACCCTTTCTTCAGTGCTCTCAACTAACACTACCGTAATAGCACTCGCTTTCCACAAGCTACGGTTAAGCAGCATCGAGCGTGGTTACCAATTGGATGGGTGACAGTTTGTTTTTTTGCACGCCTTGGCTTCAGTACAGTCCCCCAGTTTACCAAGCTGTAAATGGGTACCTGCCCTCTTTAGGGTCAGGGAAGGTAAAGCAGCGAGGGAGAGGAGATGGGCGCCGCCCTCAATATGCTGGCCCCTAAAGAAAGCTGAGGTCTCTGGTGCCTCGCTCCCTTGCGACCACCTAGATCATGGGACGCCGTTACCTTTTTACATCCATAACAGAGAACTGTCACTCACAGCTCAAGCAGAAGAAAACTACTGTCTTTCCCTTCTAAGTCATCTTGCAGGCACCAGTCAGCCCCTGCAGCTTAATTAATTAAGAATTTAACGTCACCCCTGACTGGTCCTGCAGACACCAAGCAAGAGAAATGACTTAGAAACTAAGAAAACGTCACATCCTGTTCTATCAAACTTTAGTCACAGTACAGAACCCGATTCCTACTGACCCATGGACTCCTATCCAAACTTGAAACAAACCAATTCTGATCATACACAGGAATCAGCTGACAAACAAATTAATCAATTCAAAAGCTAAGATCAACCAAAACCCGCGAACTTTACCAGAGAGGAGGGGAGGGGGATGAAGAGGAGAGTAGGGGGGGGGGGAGATGATGTTCCGGGATGTTGGGAACACTGACGCCTTCTTTAGCCAGGTTGGAGTGTTTGGGCCAGGCTGCCCTGTGATGTAACAGATGAGAGGGAGAGGTGGCTGTAGCCTTATCACGGACTTGCTACTTCCTTTGACAGAAGAAGTGACTTAGGAGGTGTAGCCTAGCCTGTGTTCCAAGGTCGGAAGTCTCCTTGTGTGTGGAATGTCCACCTTGCAAAGTGTGGAATGTTTAGTGGTGTCACGTAGACAGGTCCGCGCAGTACACACACACACACACACACACACACACACACACACACACACACACACACACACACACACACTTTGAAACTGATGACATAGACCACTTCTATTCTTTTTTTTACTGAAACCATCCTTCAAGCTGCTAGTTTGTCTATCCCTAGAATAAACATGCGTGAATCAAAGAAACATAATGGAAATATATGGTGGACACCAGCATGTGACCATGCAGTTAAGAATAAACGTTCAATGTATAAGATATATCTAAAAGATAAAACGCCAGAAAATTATATCAAGCAGAAAGAAGCTAAAAATCATAGCAACAAAGTTATTGCTGAGGCTAAAAGACAGTTTTGGTCTTCTTTTTGTACCAGTGAGATATCCAGTCATAAAGATCTTAAACAAGTTTGGAAAAAATTTAATGAAATGAAAAATGGTGTCCGTCTACCAAGTTGCCCAGTAAAGCTGGGGAATAAAGAATTTCCTTCCAACAAAGAAAAGGCAGAAGCCTTTGTAGACATGTTCTCAGAATCAATGCGCATTGAAGGGCTATCATGTGAGCATAGAAAACAGAGAACAGAAGAGGAAAACAAAATAGAGTTGCATTCTGAACCAATCTCTGATAATGATGAATATGTCAATGCCCCAATCTTATTGAATGAAGTAAAAGAAGCATTATTGTCACTTTCCAACAAGAAAACATCTGTCGGTTTGGACGCAGTATCTAATGATATGCTGAAACATTTACCAGAAAATTTTTTATCTCTGCTACACAAACTTTGTAATAAATGTTGGATTGATGGTGTCATGCCAATGAAGTGGAAACAGTCTATAGTTGTTCCAGTACATAAGCAGGGAAAGCCAAAAACAGATAAAAGTAGTTACAGACCTATTGCCCTGACTTCACATACTGGCAAATTAATGGAGCGTATTATTCTTAAACCATTAATGTATTACTGTCATAGAAATAACATAATCCCAATCAACCAAGCAGGCTTTCAAAAAGACCGATGTGCCATAGACAATTTGGTTAAACTTTCAACACACATTAAGAGCCAATTTGCTCGACGAAAAAACGTTCTAGCAACATTTTTTGACATTAAAAAGGCTTATGACCAAGTTTGGCACGCTCGATTGTTGCTCAAACTGAAACATCTTGGGTTTTCTGGACATATATATCATTTTATTAAAAGTTTTCTGTGTAATAGAAGTATACAAGTCAGAGTTAACAACTCATACTCAGGCTTTAGGTCTCTTCACATGGGACTACCCCAAGGTTCTGTTATAGCTCCTGTCTTGTTCAATATTTTATTACACGATCTTCCAAAAAAGTTATCAAATTATGTCGTTTTAGTGCAATATGCAGACGACATATGTATGTGGATGAATGTCAACATGAAGCGAAACACACCAAAACGGGCAATAAATTACATCAGAAAAATGTACCAAATCCAACTTGACAACATAAATGACTATATTTCTGAGAACGGACTTTCTTTTTCTGCTGAAAAAACACATCTAGTACTTTTTAACAATGGTAGTAATCCAGATGAGCTACCGATTTTCAGGATTGGCAGTGAAATTATTCAATATAAAAACATAATAAAATTTTTGGGTGTTATTCTTACGTCTAAGCTATCTTGGAACGCACATATCGAGTATACCTTAACTAAAGCAAGAAAGTGTTTAAATTTACTTAAAATGGTAAGTAAGCAATTTTGGGGACAAAGCACTTTAAATCTTAAATGTTTAGCAACATCTCTTATTCGTTCCAAACTGTCTTATGGACAAGAGGTATTCTTCAATGCACCAAAGTATTTACTTAAAAAGTTACAAAGTATGGACTGTAAGGCATACAGACTTGCCCTCGGGGTACCTTTTCATGCACCGACTCTTGGAACTTACAGTGAAATTGGAGAATTGCCACTAGATGAAGACCGACAGTTGGCATGTGCAAAATACGTACTTAGAAGCACAACTACGGAAAATTTCACTGCAGACGAAGTAAAAATAAAATCAGAAATCAAATTTCCTAAAAGGGCGAAACAGATAACTTCTGTAAAGACAATTGGTACGTATGTTTCAGACCTTTTTGAAAAATCTGGAATCAATCAACATATCATGGACACTCAAACTAAAATTCTACCTTATCCCTTATGGGAAATGAACAAAGCAAATTTTGATATAGAATACACAAATATGGCTATGAGTGAAAATCAAAATATCATGATCTCTAAAGTCCGATCGCACATTGATAAGAAATATTGTCACCATCTAAAAGTTTTTACAGATGGTTCACATCTAGATGATCAAGAAACAGGTTCAGCTTTTGTAATACCATCGCTTAAAGTAGAAAAATGTTATTATGTTGGTAAACATCATTCGATATTCACAGCTGAGCTAATAGCAATTTTAATGGCTCTTAACCATATTCTCGATCTTCCGCTGAATATAGTTCAAACTTTACTTTGCGTTGATTCTAAATCGGTACTCTACGCATTAAAATCCACAAGTTCTAAGAAAAAGTCTAAAGTTATATTAGAGATCAATCATGTTATACATGTTTTAGCTTTAAGGGGTATTTGTGTCACTTTCTGTTGGGTACCTTCTCATGTGGGATTCTTACCAAATGAGTGGGCTGACAGAGCTGCAAAGAGAGGTGCAAAACATGGAGAGGATTCTGTAGAACTACACGTTCCATTATCTTTACAAGAAGGCTATCACTTACTAGAAGAGGCATCGTGGAGCAGGGCCAAAAAGGCTTATTATCCAAAGGAGCGCATATCAGAAAGGTCTTCATTCACTGTCCCTAATTTAAAGGATATCGATCGCTCTGAGATCAATACAAGTTTTTTCACAGCAAGAAAGGTTAGGGCTTTATTTTTTCGGATAAAACTGAATGCGTTCATCACTAAATATAGCAAAAATATAAAATGTTTGTGCGGTGAGAAAATTACAAACAGTCACATAATTTTTGAATGTAAGAGTCTAAAACCATTCTTACCCTCTTTCTCGGAAAAATCCTTGGATAAGATTTTTTAAAATCTTAATTTGGCATTTCGTATAACAAAATCTTTAATGAATAGTTCTTTAGGAAATTTGTTATAGTTTTAAGTCATACTAGCAATTGTTATGTATTTACTTGTTGTTATCACTGTTTAACCCAAATCTATGTACTGTATACATTATTAAGAAAAAGACACCCATTTTACTGCACACATCCATCAACATACTAGACCCTCCCCTTCCCTTCCCATCGTCTAATATCACTTTGAGTGAACACACGTAAAATCGAAGCAACAACAACAACAACACACACACGCACGCACGCACGCACGCACGCACGCACGCACGCACGCACGCACGCACACACACACACACACACACACACACACACACACAATTCAATTCAATTCAATGATGGATGCCGCAATTCTAGAATCTAAAGAAATCTTTCTTATGGGAGATTTCAATATAGATCCGACAGTCCCGGATCAAAGTGGAATATTAATTATGCCATATATGGTTTACAACAAATAATTGATTGTCCAACTCGCATTACTAATAACACTAGCACCCTCATTGATCACATTTACACTACTTCAAAGGCCAACATAGCAGAAACATGCTCAGTGCAGACAGGTTGTAGCGATCACTCTTCCATTTGTTTTACATGGCGAAAAAAAGGAATAAAGACACCCAAATCAGGACACGAGGAGATATCCTACCGCTCCTTTAGACATTTTGATAAAGATGCCTTCATTAATGATATTCTTAATTCAAACTTAGACTAAGTTTATCAGATTACAAATCCAGATAATGCTGTTTACTATTGGATAGAGACATTTATAGCTACCTACGATAAACATGCTCCATTTATTAAGAAAAGAATAAAATATTTCATGAAACCTCCATGGTAAACAAAAGAAATTGAAAACGAAATGAATCTAATAGACTATTTATTAAAATCAAAGCAAAAAGATGAATATAAAAAGCAAAGAAACAAAGTCAATTCAATGAAGGGCAAAGCCAAAACAAAATACTTTCAAGATTTGCTGTCTTCAGCCCAAAATCCAAAAACGATTAGGAAAGCCATTAATACCTTAACTAATAAATCAAGACATAACTCCCAAAAAGTCATAAAAGAAATATCAGCAGAAAACCTGAATTCTCACTTTGCAAACATTACTGACTCTATAATATCTAATGATAAAACAAAAACAAACGAGCTGATAGAATTAAAACAATACTGTTCATCAAAGAACATCTCATCTGATTTTGTTATACCCCCAATAACAGTAACAGAAGTGCTTAATAATATACTCAGATTGAAACAGTCAAGATCAAAAGACCTTGACAAAATCGATAGTCAAATATTAAAAATCAGTGCATAGGCCATAACTGACACCCTAACGTATATATTTAACTTGTGTATTGACAAGAATTACTTCCCAATGAAGTTCAAACGAGCAAAAGTAATACCCTTACACAAAGCAGGAGACCCAACCAATCCGTCGAACTACAGACCAATATCCATACTATCAGTCCTATCTAAACTATTAGAAAAACATATACAATTTCTCTTACATTCTCATTTTAAAATATATGATCAAATTAATGAAAACCAGTCAGGTTTTCGTGAAAACCATTCTTGCCATACAGCCTTAATACAACTAATTGAGCATTGTCTTTTGAATATCAATAACAATGAAATCACTGGAGTCCTTTTTCTAGACTTTGCTAAAGCCTTTGACGTTATTAGCCACTCTCTCCTCATCAAAAAATTAAAATGCTATAAAATTTCCGACCAAGCATTATCATTTTTAGATTCATTTCTCAGTAATCGTCATCAACTTGTTGAAATCGGGCCTAGGAGATCAACCTTATTACCCATGAAATATGGAATACCACAGGGATCAATACTAGGGCCACTTCTTTTCTCCATTTATATTAATGACCTACCTCTGCATATCCATTGTTCATGTCAAATGTTTGCTGATGATATATCAATTCAATGTAACAACGATGATCCAAACCAGCTTGTGAAAGATATGCAGGCAGATATCAATAAACTTATCCAATGGACAGAACTCAATCATATGTCTCTTAATTCTAATAAAACAAAATGTATGTTTATAACCACTCGACAAAAAAGACAGAAATTGCGTTCTCCATTTAGCGCCAATTTATATCCATGGACAACAAATTGAAGAAGTAGTCTCACACAAAGTACTAGGTGCAGTGATTGACAACGACTTGTCTTGGTCAGATCACATAGCCACATTAGAAAAACGAATCTCAGTAAGATGATATCAACTTAGAAAAATCAAAACATTTCTAAATTTACAGTCACGAAAACTATTCTTTCACGCCCATATTCTATCTCTTATAAATTATGTTTCTACCTTATGGGACAGTGCAAGAGAAACAAACCTAAAGCATATAAACCGCCTACATAAAAGAGCTGTTAAACTAATCCGATTGAACCCTAATACACTGACCACCACCAACTACAAAGAACTAGACATTCTTCCACTCAAAGACAGACTGCAGTTCAACAAGTATCTATGTATGTTCAATATATTAAACGGAAAAGCCCCAAAGAAAATTGTGGAAAATTTTGCTGTCAATAAAAACAGGCCTACCCATAGACTGTTACTGCCCAGGCCCCATAATAATCTCTATAAATCAAGCCTTGCTTATTCAGGAAGAACATTGTGGAATAACCTACCCCCTTTCCTAAAATCAGTTCCTTCAAAACAAATGTTTAAGAAACTTTTGAAGAAACATTTGATGGACAAACTATAAGTCCACGTGTATGTTCGATAGTACCTCACATTTGGCTGCTTGTTGTTATTCATGCCCATGTTATATAGTATTTTTATCATTTGTATGTATGATGTGAGCTTATGTTGTACTGTCTTTGGTTTGTTTTTGTTTTTTATCTTGAGAGATTTGTTGGAAAGTAGTCCTGGACAGTCCAACACTCATTCGGAAGGCAGAGGACAGGGCTGGATGGCGACGGATGGCTGCAGAATCGTCTCTCATGTCTCCTCCACGACCATCCCGGTCATGAGAAAAGAAGAAGAAGTCCTCATTTATTTTAGTTTTTCAACAAAGGTTGATAATTGTCTTTGAATGTTTTAGAAGTCAATTTACATGATTTTTTTGTGAGGGCAGGATGAAAAAAAGTTGAGTAAACTTAATCTTTTACCCTCAATAAAGATTATTTTGACTTGACTTGACTTGACTTGACTTGACTTGACTTGACTTGACTTGACTTCACACACACACACACACACACACACACACACACACACACACACACACACACACACACACACACACGACTATGAACCGGTGGAAACGGAGGACAAAGAAGAAGAGGTATGAGTCCGTACGCTGAAGAAGAAGAAGACATTCCACGCGTCAAACCCTATTCACATTCCATCATGAACTTACCAGCTTCGAACATACACCGCCACTTAGGCCTACAGGGAAACCTTAACCCTCTTCAGACATGACCACCTCAGCAAACCACCAAGTGTAGCCATGTCCAACACAGTCTTTCTATGAGGGAAGGGAAAGGGGGATTGTAATTCAAAATGTTATAGCTTAGTGCATGAAGTGCACATTATAACATTATTATCATTGTTATTACTTAGTCTAGTGGTAGCAGTCGTCGTCGTCGTCGTCGTCGTCGTCGTCATAGTAGTAGTGTAGTAGTAGTAGTAGTAGTAGTAGTAGTAGTAGTAGTTAGTAGTAGTAGTAGTAGTAGTAGTAGTAGTAGTAGCAGCAGAAGCAGTAGCAGCAGCAGTAGTTGTAGCAGGATGATAGTAGCAGTGCTGCTGCTGCTGCTGATGATGATGATGATGATCACACATAACACCCATACAGTGCTGAATCTTGTAAAGTAAATAAATCAAAGTGCTTGATTTAAAATCAGGGGTTTTTTGTGGGGGGGGGGGGGTTGGGGGGCGGGGGAACACATCCTATGATTATACTAGTACTTTCTCATTGCAGTTGCCCGAAAGATATCCTACTGTTCCACAGAAATAAGTATTCACATAGGCCTAGGGATCTCAAAGTTGGTGTCAGGATGATTCAGTGGACCGGTGGTCTAGTAATTAATCCACCCCCATAGAAAGCGAGCACTGCAGGTTGGATCCCCGAATCAGCCCAAGATTCCCTCCTCCCCCTCCCTCCACTAGACCTGAGTAAAGGTTGGGGTGCCTGTCTTTCGGATTAGACAACGAACCGAGATCCCTAATGCAACACACATTCAGTGCACGTAAAACAACCCACAGCAACAAGAGGGTTGTCCCTGGAAAATTCTGCAAGAATAAAAGCCACTTTCACAGGGGGGGGGGGGGAAACCTGGAACACCGAACAATTGACAGAGAGAGAGAGAGAGAGAGAGAGAGAGAGAGAGCTCGTCTTACCAGGCGTTTCAGTAAACGTTCCACAGTCTTTTAAAAACTTTTATATTCAGGAATGTTTACACACACACACACACACACACACACACACACACACACACACACACACCACACACACACACTTTCAATGATACAGTAATGATTCTGAGTTATTGTGTGAGCGGTGGTGAGTCAAGAGTGCAATATTCTGGGTGACTCCCTGT
>CM060324.1:4396983-4404483 GCA_030674155.1 Stramonita haemastoma
AAGTTGGGATACGGCGGAAAGATTCCGAGCTATCCGTTTGACAGAACGTCCGGGGAACAGTCTGAATGGGTGACAGGTTTTTTGTGTGTGACCACTTTGGTGTACACCGCGCGTAACGTCATTTCCTCTGTGTAATGGGCCGCAGTGATAGCTTCCCCCAAGTTGTCAACTTCTAAACAAGATGGGGAACAGGGAGGTTGTGGCACTGTTCAGCAAGTTGTCTGCTGTGTGTTTTCTTTGCTTGATTTCGTGCGGCATCGGACAAACGGTAAGACTTATAAACCGCTCATGAAATACTGTAGTCTATCAGAATTACAAGCATTGTTTTTATTTCTTCCATAACAGTTGTAGCCAAATTTCGGTCAGATTAAATTTCTTGAGGCATGTTTATTGTAACTGACTGGGAGATGAAGGGATCGCTCGATAAATTGCTTTCCTCTGCCTCTGTGCGTGTGTGTGTGTGTGTGTGTGCGTGTGCGTGCGTGCGTGCGTGCGCGCGCGCGCGTGTGTGTGTATGTGTGTGTGTGCGCGCGTGCGCGTGCGCGCGTGTATGCTTGTCTCCCTCACGATCACAGTACAGGTACACACACTCACACACACACACACACACACCACACACACACACACACGCACACACACACACACACACACACACACACACACACGAGCATTTGCTCTCTCTCTCTCTCTCTCTCTCTCTCTCTCTCTCTCTCTCTCTCTCTCTCTCTCTCTCTCTCTCTCTCTCTCCCTCCCTCTGCATGTATGTTTGAGTGCACATGATTGTGCATTCACATGCACACACACACACACACACACACACACACACACACACACACACACACATTTTCATTTTCATTTTCATTTTCAACATTGTGAAACACACAGGAGAAATGTCCTTAACTTTTATCCCCCAAAACCAAGCTCTTACTCAGTCAATGCAAATGAGGCATGGCATGGTAAAATTATAATTAACCATCACAAAGTCGTTTGGAAGATAAGTAGCAAGCACTGTTGCAGTCATTTCAACCAATTTAAATTGGGAAGTACAACTGAAAAACAACTAAATATTGTAATTTGTTTTTATATGTCATTTATGTCACAGTTTGTGTAGCCTTTGTATCTTTGGGAAATTTCTCTCTCTCTCTCTCTCTCTCTCTCTCTCTCTCTCTCTCTCTCTCTCTCTCTCTCTCTCTCTCTCTCTGAAAAACCCGTCAAATTAGACAAAGTATAAAGTAAACCAAGGCCCTGTTTTCGATTGCACACAGAATAGCTTGCATACATGTTAAAACCTGTTCAGCTTTTTGAGAGAGTAGACCATTATGTGACAGCATGGAATCAAGACAATTTCAATTACAAAAACATCAGAGGTTAAAAGATCTTTAAAATTTCAAGCACATGACTGTTTTTTTTCATTATTTTCAACAACAAAAATGTTTAATTAAAAAGAATACTTTTCTCACACACACACACACAACACACACACACACACACACACACACACACACACACACACACACACACACAATTCAATACAATTCAATTATCTCAATATTGTGGCAGTAACGGAATAACTTCAATAAGTTTCATAGTTCAATAACCTCAGAAATCTATATATTGATATAGATCTATATTCTACCCTCCTGGCTAGTTCTCCACCAGTCCCTGTGCGCTGGAGAGAACTGAGAAGTGATTGTTTGTATTTGTAGCTCTGGGCAAAGTTGGTGACAGCTGTTTCACCCCTGCTGGGCTCATCAGGGCTGCTTTGTAGCTCCTCCAAGGTCTGTGTCAGCTGTACAAAATCTCACCATTTGTGTGTGCTTCTTCTTCTTCTTCATTGAACACTCATGAATACAGTAACTATTGTTGTCTGTCGCATGAGCGAAAATGAACTGCACCGTGCCTGACAAGCTAGGTCCAGCACATCCAACTTCAGTAGTGTGGAAGAGAGTTGTTAGAATCTGTTTTAAAAATCTTACAGGAAAAACAGGCAGGAGAATGTGACAGGTGAAGAAGGCAGAAAATCCAGACAAGAAGGAGGTGACTGGAAGAACAAAAAAGGGAACAAGGCAGAAACAAAAGAGAGGGATAGAAAAGAGGGAAATCCTAGCACAGAATTTCCAGAAGGTGGGATGCTATTTACACTGTCAGGCCCCAAGCAACTTCACGGAGGAATTTGTGACGAAGTCCAGCTCAAAGGGATTTGCCTAAGTCACCTTATTCATTGTCCATGGGTACATGTATGTATGTATTATTGCTGTTATTGTAAACTGTTCCCGTGTAGTGCAGTACACATTACAGGACAATACAAGATGAATACAACACAGTTTTTTCAACAATAGAATATTAGAATTTATTACTTTTACTATAGTATCACCACATCTCAACAGATTACAACTATGAAAATATAATGTGACACATATTTGTAACACAACACAAGGCTGTGGTGCAATACAATACCATGAAACATTTTTCAAATTACAACACAAGATCACACCACACCACGCAACACAGTGCACCTGGTTCATGAACTTAACTGATTCAAAGCTATGATGATATAGCTAGAGCTCCGTTTTGGTTTCACTTTATTGCTCTCCTAGTTGCTGTGACAGCTGGGAAACCAATTACTCACTTGAAAATAGCGTTTTGATCTGGCAATAGACCCCATCTGTTTTGCTCTCTAGACTTTACTATCACTCTAGGCTAAGGCAACAGCTGTGGATTTGTGTGGCCAAGTGGTAAAGCGCTGATCTGGAGAACAAAACTACAAGGTAGCGTGCTCAATTCTGTCAGTGATACTGGACTTGTGTAAATCTATAGAGCTAAATTCATTAGGCCTTGAGAAGTTGAATGGAGATTGGGGTGTATGAATGATTTGTAGTTGTACATTATTTTGATATTCTGGTTTGCATTGTGTCGCGTTTATAAAACTATCTACAGTGTCTTTATTATAAGAGCTGAAAGTGTCAGTAGTAATGATAAGAAAATAGTATGAAAAGTGAACAATGACAATGATAAAGATAATATTGATGATGATACATATTATGAATATAATATATCCAGTGTGCAGGTGTGTGTGTGTGACAGCTTGCATGCCAGTTTTATTATCAAAAGCACAATATGATGGTTGGCAATATATATCAGCCATACAGCCGGTGCAAGGAATGAACAGGTCTGCCATTGTGGGATCAAATTTCCCCTTCCTGTCAACAAAGCACGTAACGCTCTTCACCAACAAAAGAGAGCAGGAACAGATGCAGTTGCCACTGATAATTTTATCTGTTTAGCATGCTAGTGTTGTGGGAAGCCACTGGATTGTTGCCGTAATCTATCAGCTGGTGAGCTGCTGGGAAAGCAATGAAGTAGAATGTTAATTTAGGGTAAAATGGTGGGTGTAGAATAGTGTATTAGACATGGGAGTCTTTTTTTTTTAAATTTTTAATATAATAAATCATGAGGACTGTAGAAATTGATGTTGATGTGTTGAAAGTATTTGTGGTTTGTGGGTGAGGAGGGTGGGATTGTTTTTTCTGTAACTAGTGTTACAAGGCAAATTTTAAAGGCCCAACATGACTACAACAGCAATTTAGCTAAAGCAGCTTGATAGGAAGGGTGTAAGAGTGTGTGTATGTCTGTGTGTGTGTGTGTATGTCTGTGTGTCTGTCTGTGTCTGTCTGTCTGTCTGTGGCATGTGTGATGTCTGTGTGTGTGTGTCTGTCTGTCTGTCTGTCTGTCTGTCTGTTGTCTGTCTGTCTGTCTGTCTGTGTGCGCTATGTGTGTGTGTAGTGTGTTATGTGTGATTGTGTATGTGGTGTGTGTGTGGTGTGTGTGTATGTTGCTGTGTGTGTGTGTGTGTGGTGTGTGTGTGTTTTCATTCCAATGCCTTAAATAAATAGGACAAAAATTGATAATACAAAACGAGACTACTACAGTTTAGGTTAGTGTTTTTGTTCATATCATACAAATTTTAAACATCATTCACACACACAAAAACAAAGTTTCATATAAAAAAAAATTTAAATTAAATGCCGTGTTGGGTCAAGCAGACACTGAAGTGTCAAAAATTGAAAAAAACTTTTGTAAGCCAAAATCTTCACAAATTACAGAAAAATCATTTCATCAGCCAGGCATGTCTAAAGCCTTCAGGACAAGGTCAATAACTTATAGTTTTATAGTTTATTCTTTTATATCGAGGATATTGGAATAAGCACTCATGTGCTTTTTTACATCCAGTCCCTGTGTGTATGCAGTTGTGTAAATATTGTCATCTGTTCCCACCAGCACACAATGGCCTACTCTTACAAAAGCGGAACAGGATTTGACATGTGCGCAAGATGTTCTGCGTGCGTTCGCACACGGGGCCTCGGTTTACAGTCTCATCCAAAAGACTTTTGGGGAGAGTGGAGTCAGCACTGATGTTAATTCCAGGGGAAAAATCCCCTCGACCGGGATTCAAACTCGGGTCTCAAATTGCCAGCGCAATGTTCTGACCATTAGGCTATCCCGTACCCCTACAATCTGTGCACATTTTCAGGTGCCCAAGGCGAGGCCTATGAGATGGGTGACCGAGAGATCAGCCCTGCAGTACCTGACAGAGGACCTGACAGACATGGCCGCCTTCAGACAACACCAGCTGGAATCCCTTGCTGATGGAGAGAATCTCCGGCACTCCGGGCAACCAGAAGGCCAGAGAGGTCTGTTTTCTCTTGTGTGGTGGGGGTGGGGGGGGGGAGGTGATTGTGTGTTGTGTGTGTGTGTGTGTGTGTGTGTGTGTGTGTGTGTGTGTGTGTGTGTGTGTGTGTTGTGTTGTGTGTGTGTTGTGTGTGTGTGTTGTGTGTGTGTGTATGTGTGTGTGTGTGTGTGTGTTTCTGTGTTTGTCTCTGTCTGTATATGTCTGTCTGTATTTGTCTGTGTTGGTGTTCGTGTGTCTGTGCTAAGTGTGCTCATGCATACAGGCATGTGTGCAAGCATGCATGCATGTGTGTGTGTGTGCATGTGTGGGTGCACATGAACAGCAAGATACATTTTTTAATAGAATTTCTAGTATATAATCTAAAATTCCCTGTAACCTAGCACAGTGCTATGATGTTCCTTGGCTCCTTCCTTCTTCTTCTTCTTCTTCTTCTTCTTCTTCTTCTTCTTCTTCTTCTCTTCTTCTTCTTCTTCTTTTCTTTTTCTTCTCCGGTGACAGCCCAGATATGGCCTGTGTGATTGGCGTCGCTATAAACAACATGACTTGCATTGGATTCTCCATCTTCTTTTCCTTCTTTTTTTTTTGTCCTCTTCTTTCTCCTTCTTCCTCCTCTTCCTCCTCCTCCTCTTATTCTTTCTCCTTCTCCTCCACCTTGCCCTTCCTCCTAATCATCATACCTTTTTCTTTTTTCATCTTCTGTAGCACATCATTCACAATCATGAAGAGTCTCGGCTGGACTGTGGAAGAGGACAGCTTTGAGGACGACACTCCCTTCGGCCGCAAAACTTTCGTCAACGTCATCGCCACCCTGAACCCTGGGAGACGGCAGCGCACAGTGGTAGCGTGTCACTACGACTCCAAAGACATGCAGACCAAGCAGCAGAAAACCTTCATCGGTGCCATAGACTCTGCCGTCCCTTGTGCCGTCATGCTGGAGACGGCCAGCCAGCTACACTGTCTGTTGACCAAAGCCAAAAACACGCCGAAAAAGAATGCTGTGGATGTGAGTTTTGTGTGTGGTTGATGTGATGTGATGTGGTGTTTTGTATTGTATTCTGTTTGTGTTGTTTTGTTGTGTTGTCTCTGTTTGAACGGCACTGCGTTGTATTGTGTTTGCTGTCAGTGTACTGTTTTGTATGTAATTTGGTATACTGTACTTCAAATCATGGCAGATTTATCCATGTGATATTAGGGCTGCTCTTTCTGGGGAGTGAGTGTCTCCACAAAAGCAGCACCACCCCTTTTTTTTCTTTTCTTTTCTTTCAGTTTAATTTAACTGCTACATGTGTGTTTGTTTCCCTTTCATGATGCTTTTTTTTCTACAAATTTTGCCAGGAACAATTCTCTTGTTGCTGTACGTTTTTTACACGCTGAATGATTGTATGCAGGGACCTTGTTTATTATCTCATCTGAAAGTGTAGCACCCAGACCACCACTCAAGGCCTAGAGGATTTGCAGGTGGAGGGGGAGGGGGGAGGAATAGCCTGGCAGTTAGAACACTGGCTTTGTGCTCGTAATCTGCAGACTGGGCGCTAACCTCTCAGCTATCCTGCCCCCATTCCTCTGTATTAAACTGATTCTGTATTCTTTTTTGTTGTTGTTGTTGTTCCTCAGCTAGAGCTCTGAGGTTCTTCAAAGGTGGGATTTTGTGTACATAAGATTGGGGTTTTTTTGCATACCTCAATTTTTGCATACCACTGAGGCAGCTGCATTCAAACTTCAGGGATTGATGATATATATATATATATTATGTAAAAGTGACGGTGATGGTTATGATTTGTTGTTTTTGTAGCTGCTGTCGTCGTTGTTAACAGTCCAGCCTTTATAAGTTTTATTTAGTATTGTTTTGTTTTTATCACAATCATCATCATTTTTTGTTGTTGTTGCTGTTTCTGTTATTCTTAACTATCCAGCCTTTACTTTTGGAAGTGTGGATTTTATGTCTGTCCGGTAAGGCTTGGTCAGTGTGTGTGTGTGTGTGTGTGTGTGTGTGTGTGTGTGTGTGTGTGTGTGTGTGTGTGTGTGTGTGTGTGTGTGTGTGTGTGTGTGCTTAATTGTGTGGTTGTACTTTTCAACAAAGAATCATAAATGTTTTAAGCATGAAATAAAATTTTTAAAGGGGTTAGGAACAAGAGGAGGGATTGGGATGAAAATATGCCATACAGCAACCTGATGCTTTTCCTGTGCATATTTCATTTTGGGGAGGACTGTTTGTTTGTTTGTTTGTGTTTTAGGCACCTGACCTGACCTTGCAGTTTGTGTTTTTTGATGGAGAAGAAGCATTTGAGCACTGGTCAGCCAGCGATTCCATATATGGCGCTCGTCACCTGGCCGACAAATGGCAGGAGAGACATGACTTGTCCACAGTTGTAAGTAACACTGTTTCCACTCTTCGCTTCTTGGCTTTAGATGAACCATGTCTTGAGAACACAGCTTTTCTCTGTGTGTGTGTGTGTGTGTGTGTGTGTGTGTGTGTGTGTGTGTGTGTGTGTGTGTGTGTGTGTGTGTGTGCATGTGTACGTGTGAAATATATGCCTGCATGTATGATTGTGTCTGCATGACTATCTGACACACCTTTGGGTTAATTTATTTTGTTGATTTGAGGGGGGTAGGGGATGTGCTTTATAAATAGCACCCCACCTTCTGGAAATTCTGTGTTATGAATTCCCTTTTTCTGTCCTTTGTTTCTGCCTTGTTCCTTTTCTTCCTGTCACCTCCTTCTAGTCTATTTTCTGACTTTTTGCCTCTTTTTCCAAAAAGACTTTAGATATAGCAATTCTCTCCCATGCTGAAGTTGGATGTGCAGAGTC
>CM060324.1:4406983-4421983 GCA_030674155.1 Stramonita haemastoma
GTCCTTTTTTAAATTTTTTTTAGGGGTAGTTATGTTAATTTTTTTTTTTTTTCAGAGAGAATTCATTCTGTTGGATCTAATTGGAACAGCGGACACGCGTTTCGTAAGGTTGTTCAAATCCACATCCACATTGTATGATTACCTGGTGAAAGCAGGTAAGTTTATGGGATGAAGTGCATTGGTCATGAAGTAAATTTGTTTATTTGTGTGTGTTTGATTTATTTTTTTGATTTATTCTTGTATACCGAGGATAATGGAATAAGCACTCTTGTGGTTTTTTTCATCCCGTCCCTGTGTGTATGCAGATTTGTAAATGTCATCTGTTCCCACCAGCACACGATGGCCTACTCTTACGAAAAGCGGAACAGGATTTAACGTGTGCGCATGTGTGTGTGTGTTTTTTATTTATTGTGCATTTTTTGTAGTGAATTAAGATTGTGCTTATCCCCACTGACTTTTTAAAAAAAAAGTTATTCTAATGCTTTTCTGACCTCATTGTGTGACAGGGTGGTAATAAGATTACTCTCCGTTTCTCTGGATGGTGGTTGAAAATGCTTTGTTGCGTACACTTTGCCCATCACTGTAAACTGTAGTATTAATGCAGCCTCTGTTCAGAGGCCACATCCCCACTGTCTGACCGTGCTGTTGTAGCGGGGAAGATGTACAGAGTTACGGCATATCAAATATCTCCACTCTGTTACAATTGAATTAAGCACTATGCTCTAGGGGGGGGGTTATTGTCAGATGACTGCTGCCTAGGTCCAGTATCAGGACATACAAGACATTGATGCTGTTTTTTTGGTTTTTTTTATGTTTGACAATGTAGGAAGAAAAAAGCATTTACCATTGGCTATGATTACTGTGTGTGCATTGGGACTAGCTAGCCAGTGGCAGAACCTATTTTCTCTTTCAGAACAAGCTGGACTTACATGGACAAATCTTCAGATTTTGAAAATTGCTATGGGCCTTTAGTGGAAAGAGGTCATACTCTTACAACATCTGTGTAAAGACAACACACAGTACAGATGGTTCCTTGAAACAGCCATTCAAAGGTTACAGCTTAGGGGGACACAACAGCTTTCACTAAAACCCAAAAAAGCAAAACAAAAGCAACAAAAACAACAACAAAAAAGGTAAAAATGTCCCGTAACCCATGAGGTCTCTGGAGAGTAGCTTCTCCAGGGGCCAGCATATTGAGGGCGGCGCCCATCTCCTCTCCTTTGCTGCTTTACCTTCCCTGACCCTAAAGAGGGCAGGTACCCATTTACAGCTGGGTGAACTGGGGAGGACTGTACTGAAGCCAAAGTGCATAAACGGTCACCCATCCAGTAGGTAAACATGCTCAATGCTGCTTAACTTTGACTTGGAGAAAGTGAGTGCTCTGACCACTGAGCTACCCCGTCCCCAAAGAAACATCAGAAAAGAAAACTATCTGACAACATTTTCTATGGAAAATACTTAGCGTGTGTGTGGAGCCAATAGGGCAACAAGCTCTCAAGTCCGACCACTGACTGTCTGTCTGCAGAGCAACACTTGAATGAAGAGAAGCTGCTGACAGAGGGGTACAAGGGCCCCATCTTTCAGGACTTGTACAGATTTGCCGGCATTGAGGACGATCACATCCCTTTCCTCCGCAGAGGTGAGCAAAATAGATCAGCATTCTTGTTGTTGATTCACCTCTTTACTGCGCTGTTGACAAACAGCATTCGTCATAGAAACCATCGCCAGCAATGCTCTGTTGACGATCGCTGTTCGTCATGATTCAACACTCTCTCTGTTTCGTCCAGCATGTGCCTGAGCAAAATATGATAGCAGCGAAAGGGTTCAACACCAAAGCAGGCCTCTCCTGTGTTGTTTATGTTATTTATATAATTGTTTGTGAAGATTTTTTATTTTGTGTGTTTTACTTGTTTGGTTAATTATTTAATTATTCATTTATTTGTCTATTCATGTGTGTGGTTTAGCTCAGAACATAGGCTTAACATAACTTGCACACTACATTATATTCATCTCTTGTTAACACTTTCTACCCCGGGTACGGATTAATCCGTACCACACGATCATCTCCCCTGGACGGGGTACGGATTAATCCGTACCACAGCAGGTACTTTCACTTTTGCCCTCCCATTCTGTTCTATTCTCACGTGGTCGTTTTAGCTTGTTGGCTTTAGCTGCCACGTTAGTAGCACATTGTTCACAGCTAATTTGCATATAAATTGAGTGTGTTTTTGTTGTGTTTATTGTTGTTTTACATGTCATATGCTTGTAGTATGGCTTTGGTACATCATACTTTCACTGCTGACGAAGTAACAGAAGTTTTAAACGAGTTATTACATTGCCGATAAAGATCGTGTTTTGGATAGAGATCGTGAGAGCTTTGAGTCTCGCGATACTAGACTGTGTGCCGCTTGAGGAGCGAGATAGGCCAGCTAAAAGGGGTGGGGAAGGGGGGGGGTGACTGGGGAGGGGCGTGGCCTTGGTGCTGTGAGTACCGCTACCATAAACACAAACTGTTTACATGAAAATGAACTACAAGCCACCTGGTGAAGTGCAAACATTCTGTACATATGAATAAAGTAGTGTAGAAAAGTTCAGGAACTTACTTGGACTAGGGAAGAAATGTTATCTGTATATTCCATGATCGTTATTGTGACAGTGTCATGTGTACAGTTCAGTGGTTCCCTTTGATTATATTACATTTGATGCATGCTGGAAGAAAACTTGTATAGTACCTATGTTTGTCCCTGTTTATTTGAGATTCTTGTATAGTTTTGTTGTTGTTGTGTTGTATTTGTTGCATACATTGCATAAAAATCATAAGCCCATCAGTAGGACCACCACTTAAAATCAGAACAATTACATAATTTGACACCATAATTAACATATTCTTTTTTATGCAATATAAATTTTTATGCACGCATATAATGGGCAGTCATTTACCCACACAATGCCATAGTTTCATAAGAAATGGGCTTCAAACAAAAAAGATATGAGGATTTTACTATGATGACCCAGTGCACACTGCACTCAGCTGCTGCAGGGCTGGTCCACAGAGACTGCAGTGCAGCTGCAGCCTTGGGGTACAAAGTGTTAAAACTACACTATATCTATATCTTATTTACATATTTTTCTCTTGTTCACGTTATTTTTTTCATTCATGTTGCAGGTGTGGACATCCTCCATCTCATCTCTGTCCCCTTCCCCTCTGTGTGGCACAAAGTGGAGGACGATGGCGATCATCTCGATTTTGACTTCATCGACAATTTCAGCAGAATTTTCCGTGTGTTTGTGTCGGGTCTTATGCATTTAAAACCAGAAAATAATAGATGTCGGTAACAGTTGACAAGGTAGCAGTGGGTGATATCAGCTTTTGTGTTGTTGTTTTTTATATTATTATTATGAATGAAGATGGTTTTAGCGGTGCATTCAGTTTAGGTGAACAGTAACGGTGGAGCATTTTTTGCTCAGTTTTAATTGAAAAGCACAAGAACTATTTTTGTAGTTGTGTTTGATTATTGCTTTTTATTGGGAAAGAGTGTAAGCTTCATCGTCACATAGTGATTGTGTTCAGTCTGAAGAATAGCTGGCTGATTGGGCATTTTTGCTCTGTTTTGATTGGAAATCGCAAAAACTGCTTCTGTATTTATATTTGATTATTGATTTGTATTGGGAAAGAACGTAAGGTTAACGATCACAGAGTGATTCCGTATGTTGCTTAACAAGATTGAAAAGAAATGGTGGGAAGGAGGGGGCAGGGCTTTTTAACTTTTTGGGGGGTAATCAAATGGAGTGAATTATTGTACAGTTACAAAACCTCATGTGGAAAATCATCATACTGATATTTAATACACTTTTCAGAAGAATTATTAGCAAAATTTAAATGATTGAAAATATAACCAACCAAGAAGGTTGCTGCCATAGAAATTCTGGTCTGTCTTACACCTGTCTTCAAGCATATTATTGAAATTTGTGACAAAAAATATTTCACTCTAATTGATAAGACAAAATTTCTAAACAACAACAACAACAAAAACAACAACAAAAATATCCTTTTGGTTTGTATTTTGTATAATTCATAGGATGGCTTGTCAGAGCAGTAAGGGAAATTTCCTGAATGCATAAAGATTGTGTGGATGCTGTGTTATTTAAGGAAGGGGACAGACTGAACAGCCTTTACTTATATATATATATATATATTAAGAGCAATATCTCAAGATAAAGCTTGTAAATAAAACGATTAGCATTTTTTCTCTTCTTTTTTTAAATTTTTTTTAGTTGTGTGTTTGCTTGCTTGTAAGATGGTACTTTATGCGATTGTTAAAATGGTACTAGTTAACCCAAGTGATTTGTTTTTAAAACAAAGAAAGAAAAGAAAACATCAGGATGTCCTGTAAACAGTGCACAATCAATACCAGAAACACTTTCCAAAACATATATCAAATTTATTTTCTGCATTTCTTGATCCTTTTTTCAGTTGGTGGTTTTTTTTTTGTTTTGTTTTGTTGGGTTTTTTTGGGTTGGGTTAGGTTTATTTTGGGGGGAGGGTTTTTTTTTTTGGGGGGGGGTCTTTTTGTGATGGGGGGCTATTGGGTTTGTTTTGGATTGGTTTGTTGTTTTAGTGTTTTGTTTGGGGGGGGGGGGGGGGGTTGTTGTTTTGGGATTTTTTCTTGAGAGGGGGGAAGGGGGGTGGCTGGCTTGGTTTTTGTTTAGTTTTCTCTGGGCTTTTTGTTTTGTAGAGAGGTAGTTGGTCGGTTTTGTGTTTATTTTAAAATAAGTATGCAAATAAAAGAAAGACAAGTGAAGAGTGAAAAACAATACAGATGCATAGAGTGTACTGTTTGTAATAAAACTGATTGTGCCTTTTGTGTAAAATCAAATAAAAGTTAAGCATTATAAAAATACTTTTTTTTAGATGTTGAGCGCATTCAAAACTAGAAGATCACTCCATGGTTTGGCTGGCATTTTCTGTCTGGTTGTTGTCCAAGCACTGATATTTTTTATGAATGGCTGCTGGTACACATGTCAGAGATTGTTACTGATGCAACATATTGTCAATATCAAGAGATTGTTGCTGATGCAACATATTGCCAATAACAAGAGATTGTTGCTGATGCAGCATATTGCCAATAACAAGAGATTGTTGCTGATGCAGCATATTGCCAATAACAAAGTCAACCATTCCCATGGATTTGCTGTGGTTTGTTCTTTCAAGCATTTTTTGTCTTTTTTTTTTTTGTTTAGATTTCATATGCAGCTGCAATGCTTTTTTGCCAGTGCCTTCTCCAATTTTTCCGCCCTTTTGCCCTTGATTTGATTTGTTTTGTTTTTCTTTTTGTTTTGTTGAGGGGTTGGGGTATTCTTTTTTTGTCTGTTTTTTTTTCTTAATATAAATTGTTTTTCAACTGTATTTTTGATAGTTTGATTCTTGAGAAGGCTCTTTTCATCATATATGCAAATTGTTTCTTTTCTATTATTCTCTTTGATTTTGGTTATTTTCCTTTAAGAGTTTTTAATCTAAATGATCTCTGGAACCAATTTTTTGCATCAAAGCTTATAATAGTTTTCCTCTCTTTTTTTCTTTTTAAATTGGAAGGGGGGGGGGGGGGGGGGGCGGGGCTTAAATGTTGAAAACTGGTGAATTGCTTTTTTGCCATATTTTCATCAAAAGCCTATATTTTTGGGGGAGATTGTTCAAAGTTTATTTGTCATGATGTGATTGTATGAACAGTTGGGGTCAGTTTTTTTTTTTCTTGTTGTTTTTAACTAGGCTGTGTGGTTACTTTTCAAAGGAAATCTGGGCCCTTTGATTTTGTTTTTCCTTTGTTTGTTTGAGTTTTGGGGTTGATTTTTTTTTTTTTTTTTGGTTTGGTTGGGGTTTTTTTGCTGAATTAGACTTGTGTGGCTGCTCTCTAAACAAACGTTATTATGTCATAGTCTGGGCTTAATTAATTGTCTTTCAGGTTGGCTTCTGTTGTTGAGTTTGGGAGAGTTGTGTTTGTATTTGTTGATTGGATTTGATTTATTTGATTCTTTTATATCGAGGATAATGGAATAAGCACTCATGTGCTTTTTTTCATCCGGTCCCTGTGTGTATGCAGTTTTGTAATATTGTCATCTGTTCCTATCTGTTCAACTCTCTATGTCGTTCATTTTCTTTAATTTTGGTGCTAAATTGTCTACTGATTTCTTTTTTCAAGGTAGTTTTATTGTTAACATGGCTGTGTGGATGGGGTTTTCAGTGTTTCTTAGTTTTTGTTTATTGTCAGGGGAAGGGGCCTTGTTGGAGTTTTTTGGGGTTTGGGGGTTGGTTTTGTTGGAGGGGGGGGGGTTGTTTCTTTTTTTTGGTTGGGGGGAGGGGAATATTAACATGGGTGTATAATGATGTAAATGCATTTGTGAGAAATGCTTTTGACCTGTTTTTTGGTCCTAATCAGTTGTCTTGGCTGGGAGCCGAAAATCATTTGTGTGTCCAAAATTTACACAGGTACATTCCAGTTAAAGACCTGTGTCACTTGTCTTCCACTTCTACATTCGTTTTGTAGTGTATTGTATTGTATCGTATTGTATTGTATTGTACTGTATTGTATCGTATTGTATTGTATTGTATCGTATTGTATTGTATTGTATCGTATTGTATTGTATCATATTGTATTGTATTGTATCGTATTGTATTGTATCATATTGTATTGTATTGTATTGTATTGCATACTACTTCAAGTTACTGTAGATTTCCCGTCTCTCTTACAACCATCTTGCCTTCTTCTTATGAGATACAGAGAAAGTGCTTATCCAAAGATGTAAAGAATTGAACAAGAAACCAGGGAAAATGACTGTCTGGAAGGGACACAATTCATCAGTTTGACAGTACCAATTTACTTGGTGTATTTATAAGTAGATAAAAGACACTTCTGTATGAAACTGGGGAAAAAAACTGTTATCACCTTCTCAGGAGGCGCTTAATACACCACAATTTTTTCATGAATCTTTTTGTAACGTGTAAGTAGGAGTAGTTAAAATAAGAACATGATTTTTTTTTTTTTTTTTGCTTGGGGTGACATTTGTCTTTATGTCTATTGCCTTCTTGTTGATTTTTGGAACAGTTTTAGGTGTCAGAGTTATTGCCTGGTCCTTTTGAAGCATCACCTTAGCCTCTACCTAAGGAGACCTGATTCATGGTCATAGCAGCTGTATACTTAGCAAGCAAGTATTCAGATACAGTATTTCTTTTGTATTCAGTAGTGGCTTGAAGTGAGATTGGTTTTTTTCCCTAAGAATAGGAAAGGTACTGTCTTTTTCCTCATGAGAAGAGAGTTTAGTGATGATGATGATGATGATAACTCCAGGGTAAAATTCTCTAAAACAGTGCCTCCATGGTGGTTCAATCCACAGTCATAAGATCACAAGAACAATTACAGCACTCTAACCACCCAGCTATCCCACCTGTCCATGTATAATTTTGCATACATTTTTGTTGTTGCACACTCTCCAGCTTAACACCCATGGGGGCCTCCTGGACCATGCGCTGTCTCCCTCCTCCCACCTGGGAATCCCTGTGAGATTGAAGGTACACACTGGATGAGAAGTGTGTGTGTTCATCTGTTGACAAGTGTCGCGCTACATAGGCAGCCATACCCCATCTTGAGATTTTTTTTTTTTTTATTCCTCAGAGTGCAGGTTGTTATGCTAAGAACTTGTCATGGCTGAAGACAATCTCAACACAACATTTTACAGCATAACATTTTACAACACAACATTTTACAACATAACATTTTACAACTTAACATATTAATGTAGACCTTGGTACCTAGCCCTAACTGTGGTCACATCCATAACTGACAGTTTTTTTTTTTACCTGGGCCAGATTCTGGGTATACTGTAGTGTGTCGCTTGGTGTCAACAAGCTGAAAAGTTCTTAGCATTTTGCTTGTTTCTGTTTTGTCCCCTCACTTGTTGTGGGTAGAAGTTAACCTGAATACACTGTTTGTATTCTATACGGGTAATCTCGTTTTTAACCTAGCGTGGGTAATACTGTATAATTCGAGTTCAAACATTTTGGGTAATTCTTGATCATGAGGAATCAAACCCAGGGTACATAATTGATACTGGATCATCAGAATTCAGACACTGTGTGCGTTAACTCTACTTGGTCATCAGGGTTCCAGTATTCTGTGGATAACGCTGGGTAGTCAGAGGTCAAACTCTACTTGAAACTTGTGTGTGTCTCCTCTTCTTTTTTTCTTCTTCTTATTTACCATTCTTCGTTTCTCTTGTGTGTTTTTCAAATCAAGTCTGTCTTCTGTCTCCGTTGCTGCTGTTGTCAGTAGGAGCTTCACATAATGCCACAAGAGTTGGCCATCTTTCTCTGTCTGTAGGATGTTGGTGGTCTGCCTCTTTTCACATAATACCACAAGAGTTTGCCATCTCTCTCTCTGTCTCTGCTGAGTTCTACGATCTCCTGTAGCCCTCCCAGAGCACTGACCTCAGTGATGTTGGCAATGTAGGATGTTGGTGGTCTGCCTCTTTTCCTTCTGCCCTCAAAACTTACCTTGCAAAACTGTCGTTATCAGATTTGTTTGTGTGTTTCTGTCTGTATGACCAACTTATTTCAGTCTGTATTTATCAGTTTCTGAGAAAAGTTGTCTTTCTACTGAGATTCATCAAAATGCACAAAAAAAAAAGAGAGAGAGATTCATCAAAATGCATTAATTTGTTGTTTGATCTGACCTCTGACCATTTGACTCTCAGAAATCACCTCGGGTGTTGTCCAGCTCTTTTTTTTTTTCTTTTTTAAGGAACAGGGGAAAAGTGGACTGTCAGTCACCTGCCGAGTCTTCTGTTGTCTTCATCTTTAGTATCGACTCTCATTTTGGAGTTTACTCGTCCATTTTTAATCAAAGAATGGAACCAGGTCATTTCTGGTAGGGATTATATATACATACATACATACATACATACATACATACATACATACATACATACATACATACATAATATATATATATATATATATATATATATATATATATATATATATATATATATATATATATATGTATATATATATATATTGATAGATAGATATAGCTATATATTTATATGATTGCCCCATTTTCTATGACATTCCGGCCCTGTTGTTCCCACTCCCGTTCATTCCAGTCTCTCTGCCGGGGCCAAACCAAGGCTTGTCGTGTTGTATCCTTAAGGTTAGAAATCCACAGGGAGCCTGTCAATGACAGGCTGCTGTGAAGCCACCAGCCAGAGGGGCCCTGCACTGCTGCTGGGTCACCTGTCATGTTCATTGGTGCCTGTTCTGTTGACTGGGAAGTTTGTCTTTTTTTTTTTTTTTGTCTTGGTTTTTTTTTCTCCATGAATAGATATCCTGATAAGTTGCTTTTAACACAACCCCTATCCAAAAAGGGAAAGAGAAAAATGTCACGGATATGCCAGCTTTTTTCTTTTTATTTCTGCTCCCTGAAAAGTCTGATTATAAATAAGAATGATGGCAGTACATTCTGCAGAAATCTTTGGCCGTTTTTATGGCTTTTTCTTTTCTCATTTTTCTCTGGTCTATATTTAGATTTGTTCTGTGTTCTTTTTTTTTTTTAGTAATTTGGCATTTTTGTAACTGAAATGTGCCTTTAATGATAATGTGTTATGTATGTACTGTTCCATATTGTGATACCATTATATGTTTATACTTGATTTATTTGATGTACAGTGGACTGGATGCAATGTAGATAGCTTTTTAAACAATTGATCAGATCACAAACCAGACAGGCTTTCTGTTATCCCTCACTTAGCAAACTGTAAGCAGCATTCGGCTCTTGCTTTCTCCCCAGATATAATGTATTATTCCGCTCAAGCCACTAGCTGAGGAGCATTGGTCCTGACAGCAGTGTAACTCCTCATTAGTCTGCCTTTGGTCTGTCTCCATGTGACGTCTGCTGACCTAGTTTCTCTTCAGCCAATCAGGATTCATGTTGCAGCAAAAAAAAACTGGGCAGCCAGTGGATCACTATTTTCTATTTGTTTACCTGGAATCTTTCCATATCCTAGACATGTGGTCAGGCTTTTACACAACCTATATTTATGTCGAATCACCATTGTATTTTTTGTGTAATTCATTTTCACATTCGTGCACACACAGTGCAAACACACACACAACGCACGCGCACACACACACACACACAACACACACACACACACACACACACACACACACACACACACACACACACACACACACACACACACACCTCTTCATTATACCATTTCAATTGGCCATGTATGAATAAGCATTTGTGTAAGTGAGTAAGCTTATCTAAGTTTGAATGAAGACCATTTACAATTCTGCCCCCTGAAAAAAAAAAAAAAAGTTTTTAAAAAGGTTCCTACTAGGCCAGCCTTAAACAAAGGTGGTTCAGGACAGGTTTTGTCTCTTCCTATCCTCCTTTTTTAGTTTCATTTTGCACAAAGATCAACAACGTTGCCGGGGGGGAGGGGGGGGGGGGCATAGAAAAAATAAATGAAATAAGGATATGCGATTTTGTAATATGCAATGATCATAATTTTAAACTTGCAAATTCTTTAAAGTGAAAACCAAAGATTCTTTGCAGTGTATCTACTGCTTGTGGTTAAAGGATAGGTAGGAAAAACCAAAAGCTCTTCGGGATTTTTTGTTTGTGTGCTGTGTTTATAAACCACTCAAACTCAAAATGTTATAAACCAGAGTATAAACTATGGTATTTTTTTTAACCAACTACAGTAGCAACAAATAACTAGGATGGTAATTAAGAATGTCTGTGTGTGAATGAATGATTGTATATCTGCAAAGTATGCAAGCTTGAAAAAAGTAATGCATGAGTGTTTATTGTAGCCCAAGTGTTGATGGTATGGGGCTCCATGTGAACTGAATGCGAGGTATATGTGTGAACCTGGTATACTGATTACTCACTGATGTGTTTCATTTTCATGGTCAAAATCATCAACAGTGATACAACTACTTTCTCTTTTTCACTCATACTCTCTACTATTTTTCACTCACTCTCGATCTCCTTCCATCACATTTGGCTTGAATGCTGAGCAAGTTGTTTGATGAACATGGCAGTGGGATTTTGGGGGGGTTTTGGTCCATGACTTGTAGGAAAGGTCACAGTATTGACATATATATTCAGCAAACGTATGTATGCACACACACATGCACACGCACACACACTCTCTTACACACACACACACACACACACACACACACACACACACACACACACACACACACACACACATGAACACACACACACATGAACACACACACACATGAACACACACACACACACACACACTTACACACACACACACACACACACACACACACACACACACACACACACACACACACACACACACACACACACACACACACACACACACACACACACACACACACGAACACACACACACACACATGAACACACACACACACACACACACACACACACACACACACACACACACACACACACACACACACACATGAACACACACACTCATGTGAACAAGGTATCAATTCTGTGCAGTAGATTTTCGTGTGTACAGTGCTAGTTGTTATCTGTAAAAAATCTTATGGAATAAGAGTCACTGTATCTACTCAACACTGGTTATCTGGAATTATGTACAGATGATATTAACCAGCAGCTGCCTTCTGTCTGTGATTTTTTTTGTTTGTTTGTTTTGGTAACAAAATTTAAGTACTTTCATTGTTTATATAATGTTACAGTGTCATAAGCAATAAGCCCTGTTCAGTATATCTTTGTCAGTGTACATAATTGATTCCAGGAGGGGGGGGAATAGATTCTCCTCTCCCTTTATGGCCTTTTATGAACATAAATTTTTCATGCAGTTGCCTTAGTTATTTTTCCCTTTTTCGACATATTGATAATTTACAGTTCTCACCTTTCCTGCAAATGTCTTTGCTTGCAACTTTTTGGATGATTTTAATTAACCTGGGAATGAAAGTACCTTGTGCATTCCTTACCAGTGTTTGCTATTGCCTCATTTATTTTGTACAGACTGGTTGACAGGTCGAGTCAAGAGCAGTTGTACTGACTGGTGTGTACAGTATTGCAAAGATTACAGAGTAAAATACATCATTTATTTGATTAAGCTGTTGATCAGCATTCCTCAGAACATTCTCATACTGTCTCAAACCATGTAATGAGGTGACTGAGTGGAGAAGATGCTGTATACCTTATATTCCAAGGACATGGGGTAAAACAAAACTGCTATTTTTGGGTAACTGTCAGTTGCCATGCATCATGTGTGAGTATTTCACAGGAGTACTCCTGATTCAACCTTTTTACTGGCAAATTAAATATGATTTGAGTTTTGAACTCGCAGCGAGGAGTGTCACAAGGCTGAATTCTTTGTGTGTGTATGTTTGTGTGTTTGCTTGCATGTTTGCTTACTCCAAAAAAAAAAAGTCCCTGGATGTGTTTTCATTTGCAGCCGGATGACGCATATCACATGCCTACACACTCACTAACACAACACTTATGCATAGCTGCATACATGTGGGCATGTTCGTGCACACATGTGTACACTGATTCACAATGTACGTACATACATTCATAAGCACAATTACATATATTCATATATTCATGAACACATACATTTACATTCATACACATGCTTACAAATATAAGTAATGCAAACATTTTAAATGCTGTTTTTGCGCATACTCACGTGCCACTTGAGTACATACTCAAGAGTTGCACAGACAAGGGAAAATAAGTCTTGCTTTTTTGTGTGTGTAAGTGAATTATTCTACTTACTGTAAACGCCCCCTTGCCCACACATTTGATCCCATCCATTACAGCGTCACAGTGAATGATTTACCTCAGACACCGGAACAGGAAAAACCACTCGTTTAGATTTTTTTTAACAAGAAAGAAGGTGGCAGGACAGCTCTGATGTTCACCTGCCTAACAAGTAAATCATGAGGTTCTGGGTTTGATTCCCAGCCGTGCCCTTTGTTCCCAGTTTGATGAAAAGTTTAACTGAACGTCAAGTCTTTGGAGGAGACTGTAAACCAGTGGGACTTGTGCACATCAAAAGACAAAATAACTGAAAATCAGAAAGAGCAGGGAGGTACTTCCTGACTGTCCTGGCAAAATTGGAAGGATCAATTCCCAACTGTTTCCCTTAAGTCAGAATGTGGCACCTAAAGAGTGAGGAAAAAGAATGGCCATAAACAAAAATCAATTGATAAACTTCAGAGCTCCAGCCAAGAAACAAAACAAGATCTATCAATATCAGGCAGCCATAAGATCACTAAGCAGAGGTGACCCTGCTCAGCTGTTGGGTCACTTTAAAAGTGTAGTGCTACTGCCTGGTTCTGTGCAGCTTACACAACCAAGACCTACCCTTCCTCCTGGTGGCTGTACAATGATAGGGCATAGTCACAGAGCTGAGGGCAGAACTTGGCATGACTTTCTTTCAAGGGCAGTCCTTGTGAGAACTATGCAAAAATTCCTTCCAATGGGAGTCTTTGTGAATCTATAAATCTTGAAAACTGAAGGCAAAATCATAAGAGGTGCTGAATGGCTGAATAGGTTTTAATATGTGTACAAGATGTTTTGCATGCATTCCCTCAAGGGACCTTGATTTATAGTCTCATCGGAAGGACTTGTGGTGGAATGGAGTCAGCACTGATGTTAACTGTGGGGAAAAATCTCCCTGAACAGCTGGGTGCCTTGGTGGTGTCTCAAACCCTGACTCAGATCACAAGCACGCTTTTGGAAGAGTAAGCCATTTTGTGATGATAGGAGCAGACAAACAACTTTTCAGTGCATGCTTTCTGATGACATGTTTCAACATCATCCGTGAAGTCAGAATGCGGCTACATTTTAAGTGGGAAAAAATGTCATGTACACACTTTGGTAAACCTCATAGTTCAAGCTGAGTAACAAAAAAGACAGGAAGAATGATCGATCTGTAAAGAACTAGTGTTAACTTTATGTAACATGGTTGTCTGGTGTCATCGCATTCAAAGAAATCATGAAATGTGTTGACAGAAAACCAGACTGAAGGTTACCTAACGGTGCCAAGAAAAATCTCAGAAAAAAGTCTTGTCCTGAACTCTGGTGGTCATTTACATAAGCTGCCAACTCTGCCTCAGCCTCCTCTGTTGGTTTGACTTACAGAGTGAAACCAAAAGTCACCATCATAGATATAACTTAACTACAAGAGGGTTTATGTGTTTAAAATAAAACCAAACAAATAAAACAGCCAACTGTGGATTAGTTGAATCTAGGTAGTAATAAGCACAAGTTATCAGCAGCAGAGCGAAAGGAACAAGAAGGAGTGTACAGGTGAAGACATTCACAGAGGTTGGATGGCGCTGTTTTGTGGAGACATTAGTAACAGAGGGTACTGAATAGACTAATTGATATTTTACTGGGAAGTTTGACATAGCTCAGTGGGTGACACCTGTCTTTCCACTGAACAAATTCAACCTTCTGACAGTGACACGAGCTGGGTTTACCTAAATATTACGCTAAACATCCAAACACTTTGAAGTATGAACAACTCTTTTTCTTCACCAAATAATAAGTATCAGCTCAATGTTGTTAAAATGATTGATATTACCAGAAATAACATGTAAACTTTGAGTTTGATATGTGTAAACAGACCATTTTTTTTAATAGCAATTGTTCAAATATTTAGTTACATGGTGCATGTATGTTGTTCAGTTATGATTTTGTTTATTGCTGTTTTTGTAAAATCCTCCATATCCCTAAAGGGATGACAGGAAATAAAGAATTTGAATTTGGTTAGTAGGCTACATGCATCATTCTGGAAATTTTGTGCGATAGTTTTTCCTTACTCGGTTTCTTCTCTATTTGTTGTTGTGGGTAGGAGGGTAAGGGGGCTGTCTTTTTAACTTTCTTTTTTAATCTCTGTATGATGCCTTTCTCGTGTGTATTTTCTACTTGGTATTTTTTA
>CM060324.1:4426983-4529483 GCA_030674155.1 Stramonita haemastoma
GTGCACATGAATGTTTTTTTCCTGTTTTGTGCACATGAATGGTTTTTTTTTCCCTGTTTTGTGCACATGAATGTTTTTTCCTGTTTTGTGCACATGAATGTTTTTTCCTGTTTTGTGCACATGAGTGTTTTTTCCTGTTTTGTGCACATGAGTGTTTTTTCCTGTTTTGTGCACATGAGTGTTTTTTCCTGTTTTGTGCACATGAATGTTTTTTTCCTGTTCTGTGCACATGAATTTTTTTTCCTGTTTTGTGCACACAGAGAGTTTGCTGAGGGGATTGACACTGGGAGAGAAGGCAGCAGACAGCAGCAGAGGGGGCAGGAGGCTGTCGGGGTCAGACACCTTGGGGGGTGGCAAGCCTGGCTTTCCTGCTTCTGTTCCCAGACCTACCACATCCCCCAGTCGCAAAGCTGCAGGTTGGTGTCTGGTCTGCTGAAGTTGTGGTGTGCCCTTTTTATGTAGACAAGATAGTGTTCCTATCAAAAACAAAAACAAAAAAGATAAGTGTTCCTTTCACTTTGTCTGTCTTGTCTGTCTGTTTGACTCTGTGTGTATGTGTGTTTGTCTCTCTGTGTTTCTGGCTGTTCCTCTGTCTCTGACTCTGTGTCTGTCTGTCACTTTCTGTTTCTCTGCCTCTGACTCTGTCTGTCTACCCCTCTGTCTGTCTGTCTGTCTCTGTCTATCTGTCTCTGTCTGTCTCTCTCTCCTCTCTCTCTCCTCTCTCTCTCTCTCTCTCTCTCTCTCTCTCTCTCTCTCTCTCTCTCTCTCTTCTCTCTCTCTCTCTCTCTCTCTCTCTCTCTCTCTCTCTCTCTCTCTCTCTCTCCTCTTCTCTCTCTCTCTCTCTCTCTCTCTCCTCTCTCTCTCTCTCCTCTCTCTCTCCCTCCTCTCCTCTCTCTCTCTGTCTACAAACACTCTACATTTGCAGCCCAGAGTAAATCCACAAAGAGCAACCCACAGACAGGAGCGGGTCGAGAGAGAAGACGACAAATCGCACCATCAACGGTGGAGAGAGGAAGGGGCCATCATCCATGCTGCCTCCGCCGCGATCCGTCCCTCGGCAACCTTCCTATATCAGGAACTCTTCACTATCTGAGGTAAGAATTGTGGGTCTGGGTATCTTTTTTTGTTCATTTTTTATCAAAATTAACCTGCATCGAGCGTGGTTACCAGTTGGATGGGTGATCCTTTGCGTGCCTTGGCTTCAGTACAGCCCCCCCCCAGTTCACCCAGCTGTCAATGGGTACCTGCCCTCTTTAGGGTCAGGGAAGGTAAAGCAGCGAGGGAGAGGAGATGGGTGCCGCCCTCAACATGCTGGCTTCTAGAGAAGCTGAGGTCTCTGATGCCTCGCTCTCCTACGACCACATAGGTAATGAGACCTCTTTATTTTTACCTTATCACAGTTAAGGAGGAAAGTGGCAGGATGGTTAAGATTTTCAACTGTCTGATAATATAAAAAAACACCATGAGGATCTGGTTTCTATTCCCTTTCTTCCCCTTTCTGTGAGAAAATGGAACTGAATGTCAAAATCCTTCTTATGAGACTGTACACCAAAGCCCTGTGTGCAAATGCTTGCAGAACATCTTGTGCACATGTTAAAAACTTGTTCTGTCTTTCGGAAGAGTAGGCCATTTTGTGTCAGTAGGGATGGATAACAAAATATTTTTTAAAAGCATACACACAGGTGCCATGCTTAGACACCGTTCTTGAAGTCAGAATATGGCTACTTAAGTGGTGGGGGGGGGGGGGAGGTTGCAGGGACATCCTTATCGTTATTGTCATCATCATTACCAGTGTTATGATTATCATCCTTTTGTAGTAATGATGTGATGTAATTATTTTTTTCCAGACAACGAAAACCTCCCAGCGTGATTTCTCCAACATCAGACTGAAGAATGTGGACAAGAAGTTTGCCGACATCATTCTGGGAGAAATTGTAGACAGTGGCCCCAAAGTGGACTTCAGAGATGTGGGTATGTATACATGTATATTTATATATTATATATCTCTCTTGATACTTGCCTGTCAGGAACAGACATGGCTTTTTGGTAGTTGTGTGTTGTTTGTTTCACCATCCTGAGATTCTGAGATTTTTGCGTATGCAACCATTTTTGCCCACCATCAAAATAACCGCATTCTGACTTTGAGGATGATGTCTAAACACAACTGCAGTATATATGCCTTATTTGTTGTCTGCTTTTACCAGCATACATATGGGAGTTTGGTTTATCATTTCATCCAAAGGGCATTGGGAGTAGTAGAGTCAGTACTGATGTCCACTCCGTGGAAAATATCCCAGAAACAGTGCCTCAGTGGTAGCTCAAACCCAGGCCGTACAGATTGTGAACTCTACACTCTAACCACTGGGCTATCCCACTTCTACCTCCCACTCCTAAACCCTCAGTTGAAAATAAAGTATTTCCTAGGGGGGGAGGTCCTAAATATCAAACATTAGTCATGTTCTTTTCTTTTTGACAAACTTTGGTTCAGTGGTCTAGCTGGTGACAGCAGTGCACTCATCTAGAAAAACAAGTAGTAGATAGAAAGATGACAGCTCTATTACTCTGTGGGGACATGCTCTGCTGCCAGGGGAGAGCAGCATGAATTTGATGCAAAGAAATCTGGAAAAGCTAGAAATGATACACATATATATATGGGGGGGGGGGGGGGGGGGGGGGGAGCATTCCTTGGCTAGAGCTTCGAGGTTTACCAATGGTGAGATTTTGCATATGAGACTGTTTTCGTCCATGATAAAGGTAGCCTTGTTCCGACTTCAGGGATGAAATGCAATGTAACAAAAAGGAAAGCATAGAAGAAATCAAAACAGAGTAGAGTCAGCATACAGACAAAGAAACAGAATCACGAGTTGATTTAACACGACTATTTTTTTCTTTCTTTTTTTCGTTTGTTTTCAGCTGGGCAGGACACGGCCAAACAAGCGCTGCAGGAAATTGTCATTCTGCCTGCGTTGAGGCCTGAGGTGAGTTAGCTCTGTGCTGCTGCACAGAACACCAGTCACAGACCCTGTCAGTCTCTCTGCTTGACATGAGTCAGCTCTGTGCTGCTGCACAGAACACCAGTCACAGACCCTGTCAGTCCCTCTGCTTGACATGAGTGACTCCTGTGCTGCTGCACAGAACACCAGTCACAGACCCTGTCAGGCTCTCTGCTTGACAATGGAGATGCTGGCTCAGGCCAAAAGCTGTGTCAGTCATTGATGTCAGTTAAGTGCCAAGGCCTACACTAAAATGCTGTTACGTTGTAAAATGTTGTGTTGAGATTGCCTTCAGCCATGATAAGCTCTAAACATAACAACATGCACTCTCCTTTAAAGGAGAAAAAATCCTCTGAAGTCAGAGTATGGCTGTCTATGGCATGGTACTTAAAAACAGTCATACACGCAAACTTCTCATTCAGTGTGCAATTTCAATCTCACAGTGATTCCCAGGTGGGATTAGTGAGTCGAGAGTGCACATTCTGGGTGACCCCCAGAGTGTTAAGCTGGGGAACAACAACAACAATTGAGATGTTTTCTTTGTAGTGTTGAAATTGGTAGTTGAATCTATTCATCTAATCTCTATAGTGCTACCCTTAGACTTTCTGCTTCACAAATGAGTTGGTTTCTTTGTAGTGTTGAAAATTTGGCAATGATTCATTGGAACTCTTGATTGAGAATTAAGAGATTGTTTTTAAGCTTTCATTATCAGCTTTGTGAGCAGAATACTCTCTGATTGCTAATTGTTAGAATTGTTATTGCTAATTATCATAATTGTGATTGCTAGTTATAAGAATTGTGATTGCTAATTATCAGATTTGTTATTACTAATTATCAGAATTGTTATTGCTAATTAGAATTGTTATTGCTAATTAGAATTGTGATTGCTAATTAGAATTGTGATTGCTAATTATCAGAATTGTGTCTTCACCCCTAGGGACACTGGGGCCTGTCAGTATAAACAGCATCCCCACCTTCTGGAAATTATGTGCTTGAGAATTCCCTCTTTTTTATCTTTTCTTTGTTCCTGCATTGTTTTTCCTCTTTTTTTCTGTCACCTCCTTCTTGTCTATTTTCTGCCTTCTTTGTCCATTCTCTTTTTCCAGAAAGACTTAAAAGATAATAGTTTTCTCCCACACCAAAAGTCGGATGCACTGGGCCTGACTTGTCAGGCGCCTAACAGCAGTTTTGCTTATATAACAGACAACAGTTGCTGTCTGAGCGATCATCGAAGAAGAAGAAGAAATTGTTTCTGAGCTTTCATTATAGAAGAAGAAGAAATTGTTTCTGAGCTTTCATTATAGAAGAAGAAGAAATTGTTTCTGAGCTTTCATCATAGAAGAAGAAGAAATTGTTTCTAAGGTTTTGTTATAGAAGAAGAAGAAATTGTTTCTGAGCTTTCATTATAGAAGAAGAAGAAATTGTTTCTGAGCTTTCATCATAGAAGAAGAAGAAATTGTTTCTAAGGTTTTGTTATAGAAGAAGAAGAAATTGTTTCTAAGCTTTTGTTATAGAAGAAGAAGAAATTGTTTCTAAGCTTTTGTTATAGAAGAAGAAGAAATTGTTTCAGAGCTTTTGTTATAGAAGAAGAAGAAATTGTTTCAGAGCTTTTGTTATAGAAGAAGAAGAAATTGTTTCAGAGCTTTTGTTATAGAAGAAGAAATTGTTTCAGAGCTTTTGTTATAGAAGAAAAAGAAATTGTTTCTAAGCTTTTGTTATAGAAGAAGAAGAAATTTTCTAAGCTTTTGTTATAGAAGAAGAAGAAATTGTTTCTAAGCTTTTGTTATAGAAGAAGAAGAAATTGTTTTTTAAACTTTCATTATCAGACATTTAAACAAGAAAGTGTCAAAGAAGGAGCAGAGTGATGATTGACAGTTGTAATGCATGATGTGCCCCATCTGCTTCATGACAAAGGGATTAACCCCATCAGTGGGGCTGGCTGGCATCTTGGCTCACAAGACTTTCTACTACATAACAAATATAAGTTTCTAATGCATGTTTTCTTCTTCTTTGCATTCCTCGGCTAGGACTTTGAGGTTCACCAATGGTGAGAGTTTGAGTATGCAACCGTATTTGTCCACCATGAAGGTAGTCGCGTTCCAACTTCAGGTATAAAGCATGATTTGATCCTGTTTAAAAAAAACTGCTTTGCTGGGCATTGTTTCCCAAGACTGATGTTGGTGGTGTCTGATGCAGCTGTTCACAGGACTGCGAGCCCCGGCACGAGGCCTGTTGCTGTTTGGACCTCCCGGCAATGGGAAAACCATGCTGGTATGTATGGAGATGTCTGGGGGTTTTCTGGTCAGTTTGTCTGATATGCATACACAAACAATAAGAGGTTGGTCACTTGGGATACTTTATATAATGTTTTGGAGGTGCGATAACCAAGTGATTGGAGTGTTGAGCTTGAAATCTGATGGCCTGAGATTGAGCCGCCACAAAAGCACCTATTTTAGGGGAATATGGAATTCCCCTAGAATGAACATTAATGCTGACCTCACTCTCCCAAAAAGTCCTTCAGATGAGACTACAAACCAATGCCCTGTGTGCGAACTCATACAGAACATCTTGCACATATGTTAAAAATCCATTCCACCTTTCACAAGAGTAGGCCATTACATGCTGGTAGGAACAGATGGCAAAAGATTGGGTGTTTTTTTTTAATTTGTCATCCATTCTTACTGGCATAAAATGACCTACTCTTCTGAAAGGTGGAAGTGGTTTTTATTATGTGCGCTAGATGTTCTGCATGCATTCACACATGGAACAACAGTTTATAGTGTCCTCTGCAGGACTTTCGGGGGAGTGGAGTCAGTGCTGATGTTAACTCCAGAGGGCAAATTCCCTTGAACTGGCACCTTGATAGCCTATCCCACCAACCCACCCTCCCCCTCTTGTAGCCTTGATAAATGTTGAAATATGTTGTGATATTTTGTTTAAAGGATTCAAACTTTTATTGATAGGTTTCGGTCCATTATTGATAGGTTTCGGTCCATTATTGATAGGTTTCGGTCCGTTATTGATAGGTTTCGGTCCGTTATTGATAGGTTTCGGTCCGTTATTGATAGGTTTCGGTCCGTTATTGATAGGTTTCAGTCCATACAACATGTCTGTATTATATCTAAATTAATATAAAAAATAAAAAATATATAGTATATGTATATGTATTATATATATATATGTGACGCTCCACCACATAATGAGATGCATTGCACCAGAGGTCAATTTTTAGTTATTCACATGTTATCAAACTGCAGTAAAATGACTATACAATACAAAAAACAGATTGAATATCGGACAATTCTAGGAAAAGTTATTGCAAGTTGAAATGCTAGACTGCGGGAAATGACAAAATGAGAAATTGACAAGTTTAGCATCCTAATAGGTGGTCAGAATGAGGGCTTGGATATATTTAAAACACGTTTAAAGGCAAAATGAAACAAAATTATGATTTGATATTTCATTATAAGGTAGAATAATGGCTAAACATTAATAATCAATCAAAATCTCAAAATTGTCAACTTTACCCAACCTGCCTATAATGGCTCCTAGCGGAAAAGTGGGTTATGTGCTAAGCGACTCATTTCGTGGTGGAGCGCCACATATATAAATACTTTAATCTAATTAATAATTTATTGTGTTACTTGTGTTTCTGTGCAGGCGAAGGCAGTGGCCAATGAATCCCAGTCTGTGTTCTTCAACATCAGTGCCTCCAGTCTGACGTCCAAATGGGTCAGTTGTCTTCCCTCACTCAGGCATTTCACAGTGGTGTTCTCCCCCTTCTCACAGGCTGACAACAGCTTTCAGTTGTTCAGTTAGATGTTCCAAAATAATGCATCAAAATTGACAAAGTTAGATGTTCCAAAATCATGCATCAAAATTTACAAAGTTAGATGTTCCAAAATCATGCATCAAAATTTACAAAGTTAGATGTTCCAAAATCATGCATCAAAATTGACAAAGTTAGATGTTCCAAAATCATGCATCAAAATTGACAAAGTTAGATGTTCCAAAATAATGCATCAAAATTGACAAAGTTAGATGTTCCAAAATCATGCATCAAAATTGACAAAGTTAGATGTTCCAAAATCATGCATCAAAATTGACAAAGTTAGATGTTCCAAAATCATGCATCAAAATTGACAAAGTTAGATGTTCCAAAATCATGCATCAAAATTGACAAAGTTAGATGTTCCAAAATCATGCATCAAAATTTACAAAGTTAGATGTTCCAAAATCATGCATCAAAATTTACAAAGTTAGATGTTCCAAAATCATGCATCAAAATTGACAAAGTTAGATGTTCCAAAATCATGCATCAAAATTGACAAAGTTAGATGTTCCAAAATCATGCATCAAAATTGACAAAGTTAGATGTTCCAAAATAATGCATCAAAATTTACAAAGTTAGATGTTCCAAAATCATGCATCAAAATTTACAAAGTTAGATGTTCCAAAATCATGCATCAAAATTGACAAAGTTAGATGTTCCAAAATAATGCATCAAAATTGACAAAGTTAGATGTTCCAAAATCATGCATCAAAATTTACAAAGTTAGATGTTCCAAAATCATGCATCAAAATTTACAAAGTTAGATGTTCCAAAATCATGCATCAAAATTTACAAAGTTAGATGTTCCAAAATCATGCATCAAAATTTACAAAGTTAGATGTTCCAAAATCATGCATCAAAATTGACAAAGTTAGATGTTCCAAAATCATGCATCAAAATTGACAAAGTTAGATGTTCCAAAATCATGCATCAAAATTGACAAAGTTAGATGTTCCAAAATCATGCATCAAAATTGACAAAGTTAGATGTTCCAAAATCATGCATCAAAATTGACAAAGTTAGATGTTCCAAAATCATGCATCAAAATTTACAAAGTTAGATGTTCCAAAATCATGCATCAAAATTGACAAAGTTAGATGTTCCAAAATCATGCATCAAAATTGACAAAGTTAGATGTTCCAAAATCATGCATCAAAATTGACAAAGTTAGATGTTCCAAAATCATGCATCAAAATTGACAAAGTTAGATGTTCCAAAATCATGCATCAAAATTGACAAAGTTAGATGTTCCAAAATCATGCATCAAAATTGACAAAGTTAGATGTTCCAAAATCATGCATCAAAATTGACAAAGTTAGATGTTCCAAAATCATGCATCAAAATTGACAAAGTTAGATGTTCCAAAATCATGCATCAAAATTTACAAAGTTAGATGTTCCAAAATCATGCATCAAAATTTACAAAGTTAGATGTTCCAAAATCATGCATCAAAATTTACAAAGTTAGATGTTCCAAAATCATGCATCAAAATTGACAAAGTTAGATGTTCCAAAATCATGCATCAAAATTGACAAAGTTAGATGTTCCAAAATCATGCATCAAAATTGACAAAGTTAGATGTTCCAAAATCATGCATCAAAATTGACAAAGTTAGATGTTCCAAAATCATGCATCAAAATTTACAAAGTTAGATGTTCCAAAATCATGCATCAAAATTTACAAAGTTAGATGTTCCAAAATCATGCATCAAAATTTACAAAGTTAGATGTTCCAAAATCATGCATCAAAATTTACAAAGTTAGATGTTCCAAAATCATGCATCAAAATTTACAAAGTTAGATGTTCCAAAATCATGCATCAAAATTTACAAAGTTAGATGTTCCAAAATCATGCATCAAAATTGACAAAGTTAGATGTTCCAAAATCATGCATCAAAATTTACAAAGTTAGATGTTCCAAAATAATGCATCAAAATTTACAAAGTTAGATGTTCCAAAATAATGCATCAAAATTTACAAAGTTAGATGTTCCAAAATAATGCATCAAAATTTACAAAGTTAGATGTTCCAAAATAATGCATCAAAATTTACAAAGTTAGATGTTCCAAAATAATGCATCAAAATTTACAAAGTTAGATGTTCCAAAATAATGCATCAAAATTTACAAAGTTAGATGTTCCAAAATAATGCATCAAAATTTACAAAGTTAGATGTTCCAAAATCATGCATCAAAATTTACAAAGTTAGATGTTCCAAAATCATGCATCAAAATTTACAAAGTTAGATGTTCCAAAATCATACATCAAAATTGACAAAGTTAGATGTTCCAAAATCATGCATCAAAATTTACAAAGTTAGATGTTCCAAAATCATGCATCAAAATTTACAAAGTTAGATGTTCCAAAATCATACATCAAAATTTACAAAGTTAGATGTTCCAAAATCATGCATCAAAATTTACAAAGTTAGATGTTCCAAAATCATGCATCAAAATTTACAAAGTTAGATGTTCCAAAATCATACATCAAAATTGACAAAGTTAGATGTTCCAAAATCATGCATCAAAATTTACAAAGTGTCATAATTTTGAAATAGGTTTGCTTGCCCCCAAAAGATAAGCTATTGTAGTTTCTTCAGTTTTGATGTTTTTAAAGGGGTTTTTGGTTGGCTTTTTTTTGTGAATTGACAGTATTCTTATTTTTCATTTGCAATTTCTTTATTTGTTTTATTTCATTTTTTTCATTTGGAATGATCACAAAACAGTCCAAGATCATAGCATTTTTAGAAATTTGAAAGAAAAAAAGAGAATAGAAAGATAATGTTTTTGTTATTTTGCCAACAGTTCTATTGTGTATGATGATGTTGTGTAAGTGAATTACTATACAATTGATATTTGTTGGCATCCCTCTTTGGATATTTTCACATCAAAAGCAGTGGTTTTCAAGCAAAGACTTACAGAAAGGTTACAGCTCCCTTCATGATAGACGGTCACTTATCACTGTGAAGAGCATGACTGAATAAACTTAGGGGTGTGACAGCACTTTGACATAGTGAATCCTGTTGATCTTTGTCTGCCTTGCCAGCTAGGAGATTGTGTCAGGTAGGATCGGTGGTCTAGAGGTATGGCGCCTTCCTAGAAAGGGAAAAGTCCGGGTTGGAGTGTGCGGTGGTTAGAACCCTGTTTGGCCCCAAAACTTTTCCCCCATCCTTTAGACCATTAGTGGTGGTCTGGGTGCTAGTCTTTCAGATGAGACTATAACCAAGGTCCTGTGTGTTTCACATCATTATTTAGTGCACGTAAAAGAACCCATGGCAAAAAGAGGAATGACCCTGTCAAAATTCTGTTTTAAAAAAGCCACTCTGATAAGAAATACAGTTGCAGACAGGTAAAAACAAAATAATGGGTGACGCTGCCCTTGTGGCGACGCGCTTTCCCCGGGGAGAGCAGCCCGAATTTAACACAAAGAAATCTGTTGTAACATATAGTGGTATAACATAAAATATAATGTAAAGAATAGTAAATCATTTTGAACCTGTTGTCCTGTGTCTGCCTCACCAGGTGGGAGAGGGGAGAAGTTAGTGCGGACTCTGTTCACTGCTGCCCAGCAACTGCAGCCAGCCATTGTCTTCATCGGTGAGTGAGGGTCTGTCTGTCTGTCTGTCTGGCTGGCTGGCTGGCTGGCTGGCTGGCTGGCTGGCTGGCTGGCTGGTTTGGGGTGAGATTGAAATGAGCGATGTGAAAAAAAAGAATAAAAAAAGAGTGATGTCAAAAAAATATAAAAAGTGATGTAGAAAAAAAAGAAGAAGAAATGAGTGATGTGGGAACAAGGGGATAGGAATGTCAGTGAAGGTGAGGCAGCAAAAGCAACAACAACAAGAAAGTGGATGGTTAGTTTGGGGGGTGTTCTTTTTTTTCCTTGCTGTTTTTTTCTCTGGATTGAAAGTGAATGGTTCTTGTTTTTAAATGTAACCTTTTAAAAAAAAAAAAGAGATCAAATCAGGTGCCATGAAGTGTTACTTAATTGTTCCAGATTAACTGTATGCTGATATCATGACTGGCTGATCGCGTCTTATATGTTGCAGATGAAATTGACTCCTTATTACGTTGCAGATGAAATTGACTTTTTATTACGCTGCAGATGAAATTGACTCCTCTGATGTGTTGCAGGTGAAATTGACTCCTTATTACGTTGCAGATTAAATTGACTCCTCTGATGTGTTGCAGGTGAAATTGACTCCTTGTTATGTTGCAGATGAAATTGACTCCTCTGATGTGTTGCAGATGAAATTGACTCCTCTGATGTGTTGCAGGTGAAATTGACTCCTTGTTATGTTGCAGATGAAGTTGACTCCTGATGTGTTGCAGGTGAAATTGACTCCTTGTTATGTTGCAGATGAAATTGACTCCTTGATATGTTGCAGATGAAATTGACTCCTTGTTATGTTGCAGATGAAATTGACTCCTTGCTATGTTGCAGATGAAATTGACTCCTTGTTATGTTGCAGATGAAATTGACTCCTCTGGTGTGTTGCAGATGAAATTGACTCCTTGTTATGTTGCAGATGAAATTGACACCTTGTTATGTTACAGATGAAATTGACTCCCTGTTGTGTTGCAGATGAAATTGACTCCTTGTTGTGTTGCAGATGAAATTGACTCCTTGTTATGTTGCAGATGAAATTGACTCCCTGTTGTGTTGCAGATGAAATTGACTCCTTGTTATGTTGCAGATGAAATTGACTCCTTGTTATGTTGCAGACGAAATTGACTCCTTGTTGTGTTGCAGATGAAATTGACTCCTTGTTATGTTGCAGATGAAATTGACTTCCTGTTGTGTTGCAGATGAAATTGACTCCTCTGGTGTGTTGCAGATGAAATTGACTCCCTGTTGTGTTGCAGATGAAATTGACTCCCTGTTGTGTTGCAGATGAAATTGACTCCTTGTTGTGTTGCAGATGAAATTGACTCCTTGTTATGTTGCAGATGAAATTGACTCCCTGTTGTGTTGCAGATGAAATTGACTCCTCTGGTGTGTTGCAGATGAAATTGACTCCCTGTTGTGTTGCAGATGAAATTGACTCCCTGTTGTGTTGCAGATGAAATTGACTCCTTGTTATGTTGCAGATGAAATTGACTCCCTGTTGTGTTGCAGATGAAATTGACTCCCTGTTGTGTTGCAGATGAAATTGACTCCCTGTTATGTTGCAGATGAAATTGACTCCCTGTTGTGTTGCAGATGAAATTGACTCCTTGTTATGTTGCAGATGAAATTGACACCTGGTTATGTTACAGATGAAATTGACTCCCTGTTGTGTTGCAGATGAAATTGACTCCTTGTTGTGTTGCAGATGAAATTGACTCCTTGTTATGTTGCAGATGAAATTGACTCCCTGTTGTGTTGCAGATGAAATTGACTCCTCTGGTGTGTTGCAGATGAAATTGACTCCTTGTTATGTTGCAGATGAAATTGACTCCTTGTTGTGTTGCAGATGAAATTGACTCCTTGTTATGTTGCAGATGAAATTGACTTCCTGGTGTGTTGCAGATGAAATTGACTCCCTGTTGTGTTGCAGATGAAATTGACTCCCTGTTGTGTTGCAGATGAAATTGACTCCCTGTTGTGTTGCAGATGAAATTGACTCCTTGTTATGTTGCAGATGAAATTGACTCCCTGTTGTGTTGCAGATGAAATTGACTCCTCTGGTGTGTTGCAGATGAAATTGACTCCCTGTTGTGTTGCAGATGAAATTGACTCCCTGTTGTGTTGCAGATGAAATTGACTCCTTGTTATGTTGCAGATGAAATTGACTCCCTGTTATGTTGCAGATGAAATTGACTCCTTGTTGTGTTGCAGATGAAATTGACTCCTTGTTGTGTTGCAGATGAAATTGACTCCTTGTTATGTTGCAGATGAAATTGACTCCCTGTTATGTTGCAGATGAAATTGACTCCCTGTTGTGTTGCAGATGAAATTGACTCCTTGTTGTGTGAAAGACGGGAAGGGGAGAATGAAAGTAGCCGCCGACTGAAGACCGAGTTTCTTGTGCAGTTTGATGGCGTGAGTTGCCCTTGTTCATACTTTATTCCATTAATTTTTGTTTTTCGTTTTTTCGCTCCTTGGCTAGAGCTCGGTGCTCTAGTGTGAGCTGTAGGTTTCTACAAGCACACGCACACGCACACACATGCATGCACGCACGCACGCGCACACACACACACATTTTAGTTTTCCTTTTTTTGCCCTCTTTGGCTAGAGCTGGGTGCTCTAGTGTGAGCTCTAGGTTTCTTCACACACACACGTGCACGCATACACGCACACATGCATGCACACGCGCGGACACACACACACACACATATATACACAAAATATTGTTTTATATTTCTTTATCTCTTGTGTTGGTTATTCAGTATTTGATACGTGGGATGGAATTGCCTGATTGTTAGAGCATTGTACATGCAATCTGCTGACCTGGGTTCGAATCTTGCTTGAGGGGATTTTTCCCCAGGAGTTAACATCAGTGTCGACTCCACTCCCCCCAAAAGTCCTTCAATTGAGACTTTAAACCAAGGCCTCGTGTATGAACACACGCAGAACATCTTGCACACATGTTAAACTTGTTCTGCTTTTTTGAAAGAGTAGACCATTGTGTGCCAGTGGGAACAGATGACAAAATTTACAAAACCACATACTCACAAGGACTGGACATAGAAAAGCACATGAGTGCTTATTCTGTTACCCTGGATATAAAAGAATAAAGAATGAATGAATGAATATAACATGTGACCTGTGTACAGGACAGCCGCCGCTGTGGCCTAGTGGTTAGGGCGTTGGACTCGTAATCTAAAGGTTGCAGGTTCGATCCCAGCTCTCGGCTATGGCGTTGTGCCCTTGGAAAAGGCACTTTACGGCTATTTTCTCACCCCACCCAGGTGTAAAAGGGGTACCAACCTTGTGTTGGGGGTTAACCCTGCGATAGACTGGCGTCCTATCCAGGGGGGAGTCTATGACTCTCAGTCGCTTAACGCCACAGAAACTGGGATAAGCACTGGCCTGATGAGCCTTAGGCTCGGGACAGACTTTAACTTTAACTTTAACTGTGTACAGGTGTCTTCCAGCCCTGAGGATCGAATCCTGATCATGGGGGCCACCAACCGACCGCAGGAACTGGACGATGCTGTTCTCAGGTTCGTGCCTTGGGGGAAAAGAAAAGAAAGAAAAAAATAATAATAAAAGCACAAAAAATCCCACCAAAAATGATTTTTTTTAACATATAAAAGTAATTAGGAAAAAAAAAATTTAAGGTTTGTGCACTGGTTTCTTTTGGTTTGGTATTTTGCTTTTTGCTTCTTTTTTTTTTTTTAGCATTATTCTTTCATAAACAATATCAGACTTTTGCAGATTTGTGAGCATGGATTTGTCTGCTGGAGTTAACATCAGTACTGACTTCACTCCCCTGACAGCCCTTCTGATGAGACTGTAAACAGAGGCCCCTTGTACAAATGCATGCAGAACATCTTGTGCTTATGTTGAAAACTGTTCTGCCTTTCAAAAGGATAGGAATGGATGACATCAGTTTTGAAAACACACGCACTCTGTTTTCATATCTCGACTTTTTTTTTTTGTTTGGGTTTTTTTTTTAGCTTCAAGGGTTTACCAATGATGGGATTTTATGTATGCAACTGGTTTTGCCCACCATGAAGGTAGCTGCTTTTCAAAGTTGGGGATATGCCTAGCCATAATCTCCAAAGTCAGAATTCACCTACCTTCTTCTTCTTCACCTTCACCTGTCCTGTTGTCCCGTTGACAGTGGGGGCACAACTGAAGATTTTGCAACCAACTTTCTCCTCTCCCCACAGTCCTACGCCCTCTCAGCCTCTGTAGTAGAGTGTTCCACCCAAGGCCTATCCACTCTCTGATGTTGTCTTCCCATCGTTTCCTCTGTCTGCCTCATGTACACAGAATCTTGCCATCGTTAAACCTCGGAGCTTTAGGCAAGAAATGAAAAAAAATGATGATAAAAATACAGAAGTGTTTGCCCTTTTCCATGTATTTGCAATGCAAACCCTAACCCTGACACTTTTCATCACTCTGCAGGCGGTTTCCTAAACGTGTGTATGTGACCATCCCAGACCACGACACGCGGGTCGCCATGCTGACTCATTTGCTGAACAAGCAGGGCTGTACCTTGTCGAAGAAAGACCTCAGCCACCTGGCCATGTGAGTTTGTGTGTGTTGACTTCAGTATGACTTAAGTGTTAGGAAGGAAGGTGGCAGGATGGTTAAGACGTTCGCCTGCCAACAAGTAAACCGTGAGTTTTCTGGGTTCGTACCCGAGCCTCGCCCTTTCTTCCCAGTTTTGACGAAAAAATCGAACTGAATGTCAAAGTCATTCGATGAGACTATAAACCGAGGCCCTAGTGTGCGAACGCATGCAGAACATCTTGCGCACTCCGTTAAAACCCTGTTCTGCCTTTCGGAAGAGCAGGCCATCATGTGCCAGTAGGAGCGGATGACAAAATTATTATTTTTAAAACCAGCATGCACACAGGTGTCGTATTTAGACAATCCCTTAGGGAAAAAAAAAATAATGGGTAGGCGCTGCACTTGTGGCGACGCGCTCATCCCCGGGGAGAGCAGCCCGAATTTCACACAGAGAAATCTGCTGCGACATAAGTGGTATAAAATAAAAAATAAATTCACAACTTTTCTCTTAGAATTACGAAAGGAAAGAGCTGACTAAACTCAATTGAGCCATGTGTCGGCAAGGCAGCTACCACCATGACCAGACTGACAGAGAAAGCATGGAACAACAGCAAGCTGACTGAGCACACAAAGATCCAGATCTACAGAGCCTCTCTCTCTCTCTCTCTCTCTCTGTCTCTGTCACTCCTCTCTCTCTCTGTGTCTCTGTCTCTCTCTCTCTCTGTTCCCTCCCTCCCTCTTTCTCTCCTCTCCTCTCCTCCCCTCCCTCCCTCCCCCTCCCTCCCTCTCTCTGTCTCTGTTCTGTCTGTCTGTCTGTCTGTCTGTCTGTCTGTCTGTCTCTTCTGTCTGTCTGTCTCTGTCTGTCTCTCTTCTCTCTCTCTCTCTCCTCTCTCTCCCTCTCTCTCTCTCACCCTCTCTCTCTCTCTCTCTCTCTCTCTCTCTCTCTCTCTCTGCTCTCTCTCTCTCTCTCTCTCTCTCTCTCTCTCTCTCTCTCTCTCTCTCTCTCTCTCTCTCTCTCTCTCCTCTCTCTCTCTCATATATGCCTCCAACTCGTTCAAACACTCTTGCAAAAGCAAGCAAACCATACAGAAATACTAGATATGCACATGCAGAGACCAGTCTCTGACTACATGACATGGAGAAGTGACTGAGGCCTGCAGGGTGAGTGGTGTGTGTGTTGCAGGCTGACTGAGGGATATTCAGGCAGTGACCTCACTGCACTGGCCAAGGACGCCGCTCTAGGACCCATCAGAGGTGAGAGAGGGAGTGCCTTTTTTTTGGTTTTTTTGTTGTTGTTTTTTGTTCCTTGGCTACAGCTCCGAGGTTTACCAATGGTGACATTTTGTTTTTTACATGCGACTGTGTTTTTTTCCCCCTGCCCACCATTTAGGTAACCTGCATTCCGACTTTGGTGATAAGTGTCCCTTGACTTGGGTCAGGATAGCTCAGTGGTCAGAGCGCTCGCTTTCCCCCAACCAAGGTTAAGCAGCATCGAGCGTGGTTAACAAGTGGATAGGTGACCGTTTGTGCACCTTTGCTTCTGTACAGTCCCCCCCCCAGTTCACCCAGCTGTAAATGGGTACCTGCCATCTTTAGGGTCAGGGAAGGTAAAGCAGCGAGGGAGAGGAGATGGGCGCCACCCTCAACATGCTGGCCCCTGAAGAAGCTGAGGTCTCTGACACCTTGCAAGAACTTGACATCCCCATGAGGGAGATGGGTTTTGGAGATTGTCACGAGTTGTTATGCATATGTACTTGTGCAGCACTTCAGTGTGTGGCCTCATCCAAAGGCCTTGCCAGGGTGCAGGGTCTGAACGAGTGTTAGCTACAACACAAAAAAAAGAGTGTTAGCTACACAGAAGGTGATGCAATCTGGAGGTAACCAGCCTGTTTTGAAAGGGAGGAGTACAGGTTCAACCCTCATTCAAGCCCAAACTTTTACCTCCATCTACTAGATAGACCCTGAGTGGTGTGGTCTGAGTGCCAGTCTTTCAAATAAGATGATAATCTGACGTCCTGTGTGCAACGCATATTCAGCGTACAACACACATTCAGTGTACGTAAAAGTACCCACAGCTACAAAAAAGAGTTATCTTTGCCAAAAATGTGTTACAACTTTTTTTAAGCCACTCCCAAAGAGAAACAGATATATGTCAGGCAGGATTTTAATTTTTTTTAAACATTCCATACACAAAATCTCACCATTAGTAAACCTCAGAGTTCTGACCAAGGGACAAAAAACTTCTTCCTTTTTTTTTTAAAGTTGCTGTTTACTAATATCCCATTTTGGTGAATAGATGTTAAAATGAAGAAGTGTGCACATGGACACTATGACATTAACGGTGGTTGTCTTGTCTGTTTTCAGAGTTGAGCGTCAGTGAAGTGAAGTCTGTCGACGCCAATAAAGTAAGTATGAAAACAAGACAGTGCCCTCCTTCCCATTCTACTTTACTTCCCATTTTCATATTGTGTGTGTGTGTGTGTGTGTGTGTGTGTGTGTGTGTGTGTGTGTGTGTGTGTGTGTGTGTGTGTGTAGTGTGCGCGTGCATGCGCGCGTTCAAGTGTATGTGTAAGTGTGCATGTACGTGTGTGTGTCTGTGTCTGTGTCTGTGTCTCTGTGTGTTTGGTGTGTGTGTGTGTGTGTGTGTGTGTGTGTGTGTGTGTGTGTGTGTGTGTGTGTGTGTGGTGTGAGTGTGTGTGTGTGTGAGTGTATGTGCGTGTGTGTGTGTGTGAGTGTGCATGTGTGTGAGTGTGTGTGTACATGTGTGTGAGTGTGCATATGTTGTGTGTGTGAGAGAGAGAGAGTGTGTGTGTGTTGTGTGTGTGTGTGAGTGTGCATGTAAGTGTGTGTGCGTGTGTGCATGCATGCTGTTCATGCGTGCGTGCATGCGTGTGTATGTGCTGTAGAAAAGTAAAAGCATTTTCATGGTGTGGCAGGTGAGGGACATCGCAATGTCAGACTTTCTGGACTCTGTGAAGAGAATCAGACGAAGCGTTCCCGTGGAAACGCTCCTCAAGTACGAAGAATGGAACAACGAATACGGAGACATCACAGTATGAAAACACCCTCCCTTTAGTCTTCCCGTCCTGGACATCATGTACTCTGCACTTCATCGTGTTTGTTTATCACACATTGTACATCAGAGGTGTTGGTGCTGCAGATGACAGACAATGAAATCTTTAGGAGGAGTTGACTTTTATTGGTAAAAATTACCCTGAAGTCAGAATGTGGCTGCCTTAGTGTTGGATAAAAATGGTTGCACATGCAAAATCGCACCATTGGTGAACCTCAGAGCTATAAGTGAAGAGAGAGAGAAAAAAAAGGTTATGATAAAAATGTTGGTGAAAAAGACAGTCTGATAACAAACAAACAAAAAATTAACCAGAGATGTTTAACATGTAAAGAGCAAGAAAGTAAAAAGACATTTTTTTGGTTCTTTTTCAGGTTGACCAATGTTAGATTTTGCATATGTGACCGTTTTTGCCCACCATGAAGGTACCCCTGCATTCAGTGTTTAGGGATAAAAGAAAAATCGAAATACATTAATACAAATTGTGATTTTTTTTTTGTCTCTTTGAATGTGTGCCACTGTGGTGAAACTGTAAGACAACGAACCAAAACCAAGAACTTTCACCATTCACAGACTTCAAGTGGTCAGAAATGAAAGTGAACATGGCGACTGTTTATTATTATGAGAAAAAAAGATTGGAGCCAAAATAGGACCAATCCAGATTTTATGCCGTTTATGAAAGGTTGACAGTGAGAGAAAATTGAAGAAAGGGAGAGTGTGTGTCTGAAAGCATCGTTTGAATGGGAATCGAGAGATCTAACCATGTATATGTTTTTAACTTTGTTTATTATATTGCTGTCTGGTTAAAAAAATCTGATTTCTTCTTCTTGCCCAGTGCTTTAACCGGTTATCAGTATAGATCTGTGACTTAGTCATTGACCTTGTGTGTGTGTGTGGCTTGGTCCATTTCGCTGAATTGTTGTGTACCCTCTCTGTATGTATGTGTGTGTATGTGATGATGGCTTGTACTTAAGGCTTTGGTCCAGTGGGGTGATATGTACTGCCAGTGCTTAGTGCCTTTATTGTTTTTGTTTTCATTCCTAAGTTAGAGCTTTGAGGTTCACTAAAGGTGAGATATTTGTGTATGCTACCATCCCCCTCCCCCCCCCCCCCCCCCCTACTATTTAGGCAGCCACATTCTGACTTTCAAGTTGGCTGTGGGCTTGATGTTTGCTTTTCTTCCCTCTCCCCCATTTTTTTTTCTTACTTTCCTTTTTTATCTGCTCAGGACTTTGGGGTTTGTTTTTTTTAATTTTTTTTATTTTATACCACTCTATGTCGCAGCAGATTTCTCTGTGTAAAATTTGGATGCTCTCCCCATGTTGGTATTTACTGTGTACTACTCACTCGTAAATGAACAGTTTGTTTAAAAAAAAAAAAAAAAAAGGTCTTAAAATTATTCCAGTTCTCTATGCAGGTTTCTGTGGCTTACTAACTGTGTGTTATTGAAGGTTACTGAAAAAAAAAAAAAAAATTCCTCAGTCCATCTGTCGAAATATTCATTTGTCCACCTAATGTCAGTGTGTTTTTCTCATCATCCCACAATATATTTTGCTCTTTTTTTGGTTGTTTTGGTTTTTTGTGTATGCATTCCTTTTGAGGAGGGGAACAAAAATCTTTACCTTCAAGTCAAAGTCAAGTCAATTTTGTATTTCTAGATGGTACATTGAATAAGCATTGATTTGCTTTTTTTCATCAAGCCTTGATAGCCTATGTTTCTTTTCTGTTTTTTGCTGTCTGGTTGTTGTTTTTTCAGAGCTGCCTTTATCATTTCCTCCCAGCAGGCAAAAGTTTGCAAAACTTACTTTTCTGAGTACAGTTGCATGTACGTGTTTACTGTTTGTTACAAACATTGATCCCCTTCTGCAGTAATTTGTGCAGACCAGGTGAATGCACAGAGCGTCTTCTCAAAGCTGATCTTTTTCATGAAGCTGGCTTCGGTTCCATACATATTACATACATACATACATATATATATATATGTTTGGGTTATCATTGTTATTCAGCTGGGATTAGCCTATCAGCTGGGTACGGACTTTATGATCTCCCTTGCATCCTTTCTTATAAAGGATCCCGGAACAAAAGGCACAAAGATTCACTAAGTACATATTTTCTTCTATATTTATTTTTTTTTACATTATTTTTTCCAAAAATATTTTTCACTTTCTACTTTCATCTTTTACTGGCAACAGTGGTAGGCCACAGGAATATTTACCTATTCCTAGAGCTGCAGTGGACACTTCTGAATTCTAAAAAGTGTCTTGCTCTTACCACAGAGGGTGAGTGAGGTTGCAATCACTGCTGGGACCTCTGAAGAGTGCTCAACCAGGAGCCGAAACTTGAGTCAGGTCAGGCCCAAAACATGGTCCTTACTCAATAATTCCCCAAATGCTGCCTTCAAAGACTTTTGTCTTATAGGGGTTTTTTGTTTGGTTTTTTGTTTTTTTAATCTTTGAATAACATCAATTCTATGATGAGAATGAAGTTGTAACTGGTTACCTGCACTTGTTTTTCTCCACTATATTTTCCCCACTATATTTTCTCAATTATATATATAGAGATATACATATATATGCGTGCAGCGCACCAGTCACCTGTTTTCCCTGCAGATAATTTGTTTGTGGCAACAGCTTGTTGTCACTGCGCTGAGGTGAGGCGATTTTTAACAGCGCTGTTTTTGAAACGGCGGCAAATGGGTGGTGAGAATGGGGTAGAGAGTGTTCTTAAGTGTGTAGTGGCAGGTTCTGTTGAGTAGATTGTGGCTGTGTATGCAGAACATCTTGCGCACATGTTAAAACCCTGTTCCGCCTTTCGGAAGAGCAGGCCATGATGTGCCAGTAAGAGCGGATAACAAAATTTTTTTTAAAACAAAAAAAAAACAGCATGCACACCGGTGTCATATTTAGACACCATCCCTGATGAAAAAATAATAATAATAATGGGTAGGCGCTGCACTTGTGGCGACGCACTCTGCCCGGGGAGAGCAGCCCAAATTTCACACAGAGAAATCTGCTGTGACATAAAGTGGTATAAAAAATAAAAAAAATTGTAAGTGTGTAGTGGCAGGTTATGTTGTGTAGAGTGAGACTGTGTGTGCTTGTAAGTGTGTAATGGCAGGTTATGCTGTGTATTGTGGCTGTGTGTGCTTGTAAGTGTGTAGTGGCAGGTTATGTTGTGTTATGTAGTGTGGTTGTGTGTGTTTGTAAGTGTGTAATGGCAGTGTGTGTTTGTAAGTGTGTGGTGGCAGTGTGTGTTTGTAAGTGTGTAATGGCAGTGTGTGTTTGTAAGTGTGTAATGGCAGTGTGTGTTTGTAAGTGTGTAATGGCAGTGTGTGTTTGTGTGTAATGGCATTGTGTGTTTGTAAGTGTGTAATGGCAGTGTGTGTTTGTAAGTGTGTAATGGCAGTGTGTGTTTGTAAGTGTGTAATGGCAGTGTGTGTTTGTAAGTGTGTAGTGGCATTGTGCAATGTAATGGCATCAAACAATGAAGTGAAAGCTCGCATTGCAACAGCAACATCTGCTCTAGTCAGACTCCAGAGGATCATCAGAAGCAACAACATCAGCTTCTGCACCAAATACCACCTCTACAAATCCCTCGTGATATCTATCCTCCTATATGGCTGTGAATCATGGACTCTGACAGCAGAGTTAGAGAGGAGAATCCAAGCATTCGAGAACAAGTGCCACAGAAGACTCCTCAGAATATCATACAAAGAACACAAGACCAATAACTATGTGAAAGAAATCAAAAAGCGTGTGGGCCCCCAAGAGCCTTTGCTCTCCACCATAAAGAGGAGAAAGCTGATGTGGTTTGGTCACACCACAAGACACAACACCCTAGCAAAAACCATCTGCAAGGAACAGTCGAGGGCAAGAGAAGAAGAGGCCGCCAAAAGAAATCATGGGTTGACAACATCAAAGACTGGACCGCCCAACCCCTGCAACACCTCCTACTAGCCACACAGGATCGTGAAGCATGGAAAAAGATCGCTGTTGCGTCTTCTCTCATGCCCCCCCTACGTCCTTTGGGACATGGGACTGAGTGAGTGAGTGAGTGAGTGAGTGGCATTGTGTGTTTTGTAAGTGTGTAATGGTAGTGTGTGTTTGTAAGTGTGTAATGGCAGTGTGTGTTTGTAAGTGTGTAATGGCAGTGTGTGTTTGTAAGTGTGTAATGGCAGTGTGTGTTTGTAAGTGTGTAATGGCAGTGTGTGTTTGTAAGTGTGTAATGGCAGTGTGTGTTTGTAAGTGTGTAATGGCAGGTTATGTTGTGTACTGAAGGGTGCTACAGCTAAGTGGTTAAGGCCATTCGGCTTCAATCTCATGGGTCCATGAAGTCATGGGTTTGAATTTCAGCGGCATTTGGTGAATTAAGGGTGGGGATTTTTATTATCTCTCAGGTCAACTTCAAATGCAGACCTGCCACTATTTAATTTTCTGTGACTGCTTGTCATAAGAAAATGGCTCTCCACACAAATATGATATAACCTGTAATGAGAGAGATTGAATCTTTATCTTTGTTTAATTTTCGAAGGTTAGTTGTCAGTTTGTTTTTACAAGATATAGCATTATATAAGTTCCATATTATTGTTGTTGTTGTTATTATTATTGTTGTCATCATCGTTATTATCATCATCATCATCATCATCATCATCATAACAGAATGGCTCTCCACATAAATGTAAAGGGTAAAAAATTGGTAAAACGCTGGCTTGAATTCCTTTCAAACTGCTTCCCTTTCCTGTCTCTGTTTTCCAATGCTCTAAAGTTCAGTTGTCCTAAGACAATGGCTATGCACAGAAATGGGATGTGTGAGAATGTTGTAGATATGTTTGAATACATTGTAAGATGCTGTCTTTTGTGGAAGAATTCTGAGTAAGTACAAGAATTACCTTGTCTTTCACTACTTATGTTGTTGGCTGCCTTCTCAGCACATCATAGAGGTCTGAGGTTCTGATCTTGTTACAAGTGCATTACACCTGGCTGAAGGGGGGGGGGGGGTGATATTCTGTTTATATCAGCTTTGTGTGTTGGACCTTTGATTTGTTTGCTATGCAAGATTTGACCTCTGATTTTCTTGGCTTTGCAAGATTCAGTGCTCCAAAACTTCCATTTTCTACTCTAAGGCCTTACTGAATTGCATGTATTCTTTGCAATAAACAAGAGCACATCTTATGTCATATTTTTTCAGATACAAATTTTATTTACCATCCTGTATGCGGTTCAATGTGTTTTACGTGGTTTTATATTCATACAGACCAGAATGACACATTTCTGTCTGAAACTGCACAGAGGTTACTTAACATTATAAACGGGTTTGCGCTTGTTATTATTTGTGCCAGAGTTTTGGTTGTTACGTCAGATTTGTTAGTGTGAATATGTGTACATGAGTGTATATAGCCATGTGACTAATGAATGGTTCTTACTTGGATGGTTTTAACAATGCAATGTAAATAAAGGATTTAGAAAAAAAACATGCTTTTGTGTCTGCTCTTTGCAACTAAAAGAAGTGTGGTTATAATTGCAATAATTCTTTTTGTCTGCTGTTTTTCCTATGTCTTTTTGTACAATCATTAAATCAAGAGCTTCAGAGTGTTGATCAAATTACCTGACCAACACTGCAGATGCCTGTATCTCTTGGCCCCATTGACGCTGGGATATATTAGAATGGTAAGGTAGAGTACAACTCGGTCAAGAAGTCTTAAAGCACATGCTCTTCCATAAAAAACACATGCGCTTCCATAGCAGTTCTGAGGTTCCCATTGGTTAGATTTTTATATGACTGTTTTTGCCTACCATTAAGGTAGCTGCATTCTAGCTTCATGGATGATGTCTAAACACTACACCAGTGTGTATGCTGCATTTTTTTTTTTTTTTTCATCTGTTCCTACCAGTATGCTATCATCTACTCTTCCAAAAGGGTGAATGGATTTTTATGTGTACATAAGAAGTTCTGCATGTGTTTGCACTAGGGATCTCAGTTTAAAATCTCATCTGGAGGACTTTCCTTCCCTTCTCTTCTCTTCACTTCTCTTCTCTTCTCTTCTCTTCCCTTCTCTTCTCTTCTCAATAAACCTTTGTCATTGTCATTTTCTTCTCAGCGTTACCTCATTGGCCGGGGTGCCTGGTGTCTGATCTTCTTCTATATTTTTTAAACCCTGCAGGATGTCTACCTACTGGCCTCAGCCGACACGTTGTAACTTCAGAGTAGCTCATCTTTTGTCTAGGATGCATGCTAGGCATTATTATCCTTTTGTATTCCACCAAACGCTAACATTAAGTATGGGGTTTGATCTTCTGCATATGGCAATGTATATTCATAAAGGAAATTAAGGCACTAGCAGGTTGTCTGGGAAAATCGTCATTTAAATTCCCACCCTTCATTCACAAAATGACAATGCCAAGATTTAAACCCACGACCTTTTTTTTTATATCGATTATAATGGAATAAGCACTCATGTGCTTTTTTTTTTTTTACATCTAGTCTCTGTGCGTACGTAGTTTTGTATATATTTTGTGATCTGTTCCCACCAGCACACAATGGCCTACTCTTTCGAAAAGCGGAACAGGCTTCGTGGACCTAAAGGGATTGCAGCCAAACGGTCTTAACCACTCGTCTATATCCTTCGTCAGCATCTACTTGAGAAAGGATGATCTATTTTAAACAGAACTTTTCGTGATGCAATCCATTCCTGTACAGCCCTCAGGGCTATTCTGACAGAAGGCCTGCCCACGGACACACACTCCCCCTCACCTTCCTGTCATCTGAGCCTATAGTGGGTGTGTGGGTTGTTGTTGCAGCAGCAGTTTAATGTTGGTGATGATAATGTATCGCCACTGGTGAATGACAGCTTCTGAAACACCGTGTTCCACTTTTGGGTGTATTGTTTTTTTGTCACCTACAGTTTTGTGTCAGAACTCTGTGTGTGTGTGTGTGTGTGTGTGTGTCTGTCTGTCTGTCTGTCTGTCTGTCTGTCTGTCTGTCTGTCTGTCTGTTTATCTGTCTGCTTGCCTGTCTGTCTGTCTCTCTTTCTCTGTCTGCCTGCCTACCTGCCTGCCTGTCTGTCTGTTTATCTGTCTGCTTGCCTGTCTGTCAGTCTGTCTCTCTCTTTCTCTGTCTGTCTGTCTGTCTGCCTGCCTGTCTGTCTCTCCCTCTCTCTTTCTCTGTCTATCGGTCTGCTTCTCTCTGTCTCTGTCTGTCTGCCTGTCTGTCTCCCCCCTCTCTCTGTGTCTCCACTGAGCACCACTACAGAGAGACTCAGCAGCAATGCAGGGACCTTCCTCCCCCTGACTGGTGGCCCTAAGGCAGCCCGACATTGATGGGCTCTCTGTACGTGGATTTCCCACCCTGAGGATGCGACATAACGAATCGGGGTATGGCTGGAAAAGATAGATTGGAATGAGCGGCGTGGGAACAGCAAGACAGGGATGTCAGGACAGAAGATGAAGCACCCCCCCCCCAAAAAAAAAAAAAATCAAAGCCAAAAAACCCCTGTTATGTTGGATCAAGGGTGTGTGTTTTTTTGTCTGTGATCTCAATTATTGTCAACGTAGGTAAGGGGACGTGATGTGTGCGTGTGTGTGTGTGTGTGTGTGCGTGCGTGCGTGCTTGCGTGCGCGTGCGTGCGTGCGTGCGTGTGTGTGTGTGTGTGTGTGTGTGTGTGTGTGATCAGATGAAGGGAAAGAATGAAAACAAACAACGCCACCATATGTATCAGATCGTCTGTTGTGTAAAAGAATAGCAGGCAGTGAAAAACATGTCATTGCGTGGGTATCCATGCCACTTGAGGTCATCAACAAAGCAGTCACCGTGTCACCTCCTCCTTATACATGTACATTTTCTGCCAGTTGTGATTTGAATTAACATTAGTGGGTTGTGGGTTTTTTGCTGTTGTTTTGTTTTTCAATTTTTTTAATCTCTCTCTCTCTCTCCCTCTCGTTTTTGTTATTTGGTTTATTATTGTTGTCATTAGAGGTGTTTTTATATTGATGTTATCTTTGATAAGGGCGGGGACTGGATGTAAGAAAGCACGCTTATTCATTATCCTGGAAATAAAAGAATTTGACTTGGTACTCTGTCTCTCTATCTCTTTCTTGCGTTTGGTAGTCCTCTGTCTTTTCCTTGTTGTTCCCTTTCTTCTGGTTTTCTTAGCTATTGGTTCTTTTATGTTCACCTTCATCGCTTTCCCAACGTCTTTTACTGTAAGCAAGCCAGCGGATGGTGTGTTGGTCTTCAGGGACGCCTGAGCATGATCCTTGCTGTCTGTACAAGTTTTCCTGTATGCTGGTCTGGCATGGGTAGAGTCCTGTAAGCCTTGTACCGTGGCAGGCCTAGTGTTTTTTTTAAAATTATTTAAAAAAAAAAAAAAAATTCCTAGTGGTGTGTATGGGTCTGTGCTTGGTCGTTGCATAGTGGGAGTTCTACGAACTCTTGTAGCAAAGGAAGTAGATACCATTTTTCCAGGCTTTTCTGTCAGCAGCTGTGGTCAGTATATTTACAAAAATTAATGCGGGCAGTTCTGTTCAGTCCATCATGTTCTCAGCCCAGTTCTCACATCGTCTCTCACGTTTCATTCACGTCCCCTTTCACAATAATTCCTTGCAGGGTGATTTTGAAGAGGATGATTATGGTGTCTTGTTATGTCTAGTTAGGAGGCCTATATCACAGCCAATTTAGTCTTTCGACAGCTATGGAGAAAAAAAGTAGAGAGTCCAAAATTTTGAGGGAAAAACTCCACTCCCGTGAGGAAATGGTCATAGGAAACATAAAATGATTGGTTAAAAATATGTGGCACTGCACTGTGGCACTCTTCTGTGCAGAGTAGCTTGAATTTCACCGAGACTTTAAATGACAAACAAACAAAAATTAAGATAGATATCTATTTATCTAGTCCTCTTTGTGCTCAGGTAGCACATAAGGCCTCGACTAGAGCCCGCCACTGATGTCGGTCGGCTGAAACACGCTCCACACGGCCCATGTCCAACCCTTTTCCTTCATCTCCCTCTCTACTGTTCTCCACGTTTCCTTGGGGCGGCCTCTCTTTCTTCGACCGTCTGGAGTCCATCGTAGGGCGATTCTGGATATGGCTGTAGTCTGCAGGCAGAGCACATGTCCTATCCATCGCCAACGCGATATATATAGATATAGATTTTATTTATTTATTCATTCTTTTACTTTAAGGATAATGGAATAAGCACTGATGTGCTTTTTTTTTTACATCCAGTCTCCGTGTGTATGCGGTTTTGTAAATTTTGTCATCCGTTTCCATCGGCACACAATGGCCTACTTTCGAAAATTAAGCGGAACAAGTCTTCTTGTGTGCGAAAAATGTTCTGCGTGCGCTAGCACGAAGCCTCAGTTTATAGTCTCATCCGAAGGACTTTTGAACCGAGTGGAGTCGGTACTGATGTTAACTCCAGAGGAAAATATCCCCTTGAACGGGACTCGCACCTGGGCCGTCAGATTGCGAGCGCAATGTTCTAACGATAGATAGATAGATGGAGAGAGAGAGAGAGACAGAGAGAGAGACAGAGAGAGAGAGAGAGACAGAGAGAGAGAGAGAGAGAGAGAGAGAGAGAGAGAGAGAGAGGAGAGAGACAGACAGACAGACAGACAGACAGACAGACAGACAGACAGACAGACAGACAGACAGACAAAAAGACTGAAATGGACACAAAAGTAGGCAGATGATAATAGTAAAACTGACAGATTGATTAGTCAATTACATCCTTCATACGTTCACGGCTATATAGCCTAGAAATACAGAGAGAGAACATTCCAATACACGCAAATGCACACAATAAATGCTAATTTTGTTCATGTTCTTTATTTCATAAATATATTTAATTTCATAGAGAGAAAGAGAGAGACCGAGAGAAAAAAAAAGATAATATATAAATCTGTATAGAAGATAGAAACAACATTCAACATTTGTACAAAGTAAGACTGAGAGTCGAGTGTTTTTTTTCACCAGAAAAGACCAAAACCAGACAACGAAGGTACACCATGGTGGGCAAGTCATGACAATAATAATATTAGAGTAATGATTATTATTACTGTTGCACGTTACGTACATCAAAACAGCCTTCACATCCATAATACAATGCGACGTCCCAACAAAGTGATGTTTGGCTGTGGCATGATCGGTTTTGATTTGTAGAAAACAGCAACAGGACTGAGTAATAACAAACATATCACACTTTCCATCATGTGCCTGCTTCACACACATTCCCTCTCTCTCTCCTATACCTGCTATCTTCACCAAAAAACCCTGTGTCCATCGATTCATTCATAAAAAGACAACTCTGCCCACACTTATCATGACAGGCAGCCCACATTCAGATCATGCAACATGTCCCTTCTCGTCGTATTATGCACATATGTTCTGCATGTACATACAATCTGCAATAAATCATCTGGGGGGAGAGTTTTGCATGCACACTGTAATATCCACTATTATGCTGCTCGTTGACAATAAACCCAACGCTTCCAATTTCCAGCAAAATGGCAGACGCTAAAGATCCACAAAAAATTATAATGCTTGGTAGTTTTATTGAGAGAGAGAGAGAGAGAAGAGAGAGAGAGAGAGAGAGAGAGAGAGAGAGAGAGAGAGAGAGAGAGAGAGAGAGAGAGAGGAAAGTACAGGGTGTGAATAGTGACTCTTAGTTAATAAGGCATCATTTCTTTCCTCCTCAAATCCAAGTTACCACCTGTATACATACACTGTCAAACCTTAGGGGGGGGGGGGGGGAGATAAACATGGAAAGCATGCAATGGAACTTTAAAAAAAATTTACTTGTCCATATAAAAATGTAGCAAAATTACACATTCCCGGACATGCAGCACAACTGTATAAAGACCGAAATAAAAACGACTAAAAAGCATAAACATTGATGTCAAGGACTGTTGTCACATGTTAAAAGCAAAGCCAGTGAAGAATGTTCAGCCTATCTGAATTAAAAACATCTCTATGCATACCATAGTAAAACACGACAATTTCAGGAGTTGGAGTGACACTCTTTGCGACATATTCCTATAAAAAAAAAAAGAAAAAAAGCTATTCATATATTTTTGTTGTTTCCATTTGGTTGTTATACCCCCCTACACTAATTCCATCACAGAATTATTTCCTAACATTCCATCTGCACTGTCCCATGGTTCATTAGTGGTTAGTTATTCTGATCAAACATATATTCAGAATACCAAATACTGGACTCCCATGATATGAAAATCGCAGAAGCAGACTGGACAGGAGGAGATAATTGCAGAAAGCCATTCATTGAACCCCACGAAGGACAGCAGATGTTCCCTTCTTTACTGTTACCGTTTGCTTATGTGTACGTCTATTTGATTTCACTTCGCCTGCAAAACTACTTCTTGAGCTCATTTTCAACACACTTCAGACAATGTATAATATAATTTCTCTTCAGCACATTTTGAATACACTTAAGATTTATGTATAATATTCTTATTCATGACAAAGACAAAGTTGCTTAATAATATACTTCCTAATGCAACGTTTTAATCTTAAACCACAACACACACACACACACCACACCACACAACACACACACACACACACACACACACACACAACACACACAACTTATCTCATTTTACTTTCGTATAGAGTTTCGAGAGAGAGGAGAGAGAGGAGAGAGAGAGAAGAGAGAGAGAGAGAGAGAGAGAGAGAGAGAGAGAGAGAGAGAGAGAGAGAGAGCAGTCACGACTTTTTTCCCCCCGAATCTTTTTAAAGCCTGAAAATTGATGACAAGCATTGGGAATTTACGGACACCCCTTACTTCCTTGTGGCTGACGCTAGGCTAGTCTAACAGTTCAGTTCCTGTTCACTCCACAATGAATGAGGGGACAGACATGCTGACAGCCTGCTGACGGCTTCATTTGCATAGCAGCATACATGATATGCAGAACTGATGAAGCCAGACTATGACAACTTTGAATGTTGTAACAACAGTAAAAGAGATGAAACAAGAGTACATATAACAACTTTTGAAGTAAGCAAATACAAAAACTTGTCCATTATGAACATCCTTTCATATACACACTGTGTGTGTGTGTGTGTGTGTGTGTGTGTGTGTGTGTGTGTGTGTGTGTGTGTGTGTGTGTGTGTGGCGCGCGCGCGCATGCATACACACAAGTGCACCACCCAAAAATGCATTCTACAGTTTGACTCTGTAGACACAGCAATAAGATTAAAGGGAAAACAATTTTTTTAATGAACTACAGGTCGTCATTTGACATAGCCCTGCGATGTTAGTCTCTCCCAATTATGCACACATCACTGTTGGCATGTCTGTCCGCGTGTCAGTGTCTACGTACACACTCACACGCGGCGCCGCCAGTGTCAGTCAGTGTGTTCCCCAACCTTCCTCCTAATAATAGGACAGGTTACAATAATTCGACAGCCATACGACCTGTGACAACATGTTTTGGACTAGACAGGCAGCTAGCTAGCTAGCAAGCCTAGAGTTTTGCTTTGCCTGGTTATCCAGCCAACACAACTTGCTGCTGTACACGACTGTACGAACAACGAATCCATTAAAAAAAAAAAAAAAAAAAATCGGCCTGCGCAGTAGAAGTCTTGTCCTGCTTATAACCGAGTTCGTCCGCAAACGCTAGGCCTACACAGAGAGAGAGAGAGAGAGAGAGAGAGAGAAATCAATACGGCGCAGCATAGCACAGTTCTGCTGGGGATAGCGAGTGATCGCACGAGACCGCGAGCATCTATAAGGGAACGAGCTGTGATCGTCTGTCTGTGTTTCTCTGGAGGCAAAATCGAATGTTCGCGATGTTTGCTGGTTGCAGCTCGCCATCTCCATCTCATTAACCTATGCTTTCTGCTCATATATTATTTACTTTTTTTTTCTTCTTCTTCCAGTTTTCTACCGCTCACCTCCCCCACTCCCCCCTTCCTCCTCCACTTTTCTTTAGAGGCAAACTGTCGTAACCACAGTTATTCTACCATGAATTAAATATACCAAAGTCTACCTTTTTTACTAGTCATTTAATTAATCTAATATACCAGTCGTTTAAATTATACAAATATACCACAGTCTACCTTTTCGAACAGTTTGGTTAAAGACCCCACTGTATCAAAGATCTTTGCTGTGAAATCAAGTGTCTAGTCTACTCTTCAAAGTATTCACGACATAATCATCTTTTCATTGTCAGTTTCTCTCTCTTTCTCGCACGCGCGCGGCGCGCACGCACACACACACACATATACCAGGAGATAAAAATTTGATTTTAACATTGACACAAAAGAACAAAATATGAATTAAGCAGTTCCGCAATTGCACCAAAGGGGAAGGAGCCAGCCTACCAAGAAATAGGACCAACTCAGATTGTGGTTACTAAAGAAATAATTAAAACACAAAAATTGGCTTGCTGGTGGCATAAGTAGCGGAGTGAACCAGGAAGTCATTGTTCATGCACTATGTCACCGCTAGTGGGCTACATTTCATACTGCCTGCTTGTGTCACTGCATGCCCTACTGTTCAAAGTCACTGTTCTACTCAAAGCCTTTAAACTGAACCGTTCAGCTGCACTCTTTTTCCGTCTAAGATCTCACTTTCGCAATCTCCAACGCTTTCAAGAGAAAATCTTGCCAAACACCTTCACAGTAAATTTTCCTCAACAGACTTGCTAGCTGTTGCCAGTATTAAGTTGGGAAAAAGTGGCATCGTTTTTTAAATATTTTTTTTATCAGACTTATTGCTAAAATGTTGCCAGTTTGAAGTTTTGAAAAAGTGGTATGGTTTTTTCAGACATCAGTACAATTTACCTTACTTGGTACCTCAATAACTGTAAGACATAAAAAGTATCAAAATTTAACTAGATCTATGTTCACTGTCATCTGACATTCTGATTATCTCATTCCCCCACCCCCCCTCTATTTCCCTTCCTTCAGTGGTAAAAGAGGATTGCTTGAAATGGTTCACATTTCTTTGAACGCACATAAGTTTTAATGATCGTTTTCTTTCAATACAGAAATAGAGCCCTTTGAATATACTTTAACACATTCAACATCTTGCCAAGAATATATTCCAAACGACAGTTTTTGAACACCCCCTCCCTCTCCTTTTGTTATTTCAATTATTAATATTATTTAAATTATTAATAGGCCCTATTTTGTATTTTCTGCTTGTGGAAATTACAGTTGTTTTTTTTAAAGTGTGTTTAAAAGAAAAGGTAATATATAAATGAGAAAACTGGCTTGATTCTGTTAAACCTTACAATCCTTTCTAGACTATTTCCTAACAAAAACTGTGCAAGCATACAACCTAGTGCATCCCAAACGCGGCAGTATAATCTCCCCAAGACAGTCTACTGAATGGAATTGGCTGTGATTAGGTTCACCGTAGGAATCGACTCTTCCGTAAGAAAATAATAATGCTGATTGAGGCCATGCTCTACTTTTGTTGCTGGATCTACTCATATGCTGGTGCACTGTGACTTTCTTACGTAAGTTTTATAAATACAAATTGTATTCTTTTACTGAATACATGCTGAATAGAGGTCATGGATTGTGTGTTGCTGGGCTTTTTTTCTTTTTAGTGGGTTTCTTCTCTCGAGGACTCAAACACCCTTCTCCTTTCCCGTATTCGCTTCGAGCAGCATACGACACATCTCTTGATCCATTAATCTTCACTAAATGTGCAGCACGAACACATCTAACTTCCTACGCTAACGGAAAACTCTCTCTCTCTCTCTCTCTCTCTCTCTCTCAGCCTACCCCTCTTCTCTCTCTCTTCGTCTACCCCTCTCCTCCAAAAGCATCTTCGACTGCATAATTTTTTTCCCTATCCTACTCCTGCCGCTCCCTTGAGCAGACGACACATCCACTGACCCAGATTACTTATCGCGTTGCTATGACGACAAACGTCACACGCCCACAGTGTCTGAATGAATCGGCACGTGAACGAAGCGTGCGCGCTGGCGACTAACCAAAAAAAGAAGTCGACCACACCGCCACCGCGCTGGCTTCGCTAACTTGCTGCTAGGCCTAGCTGTCAACACTGAACCAGAATGTTTTGTCGACAACGGAAAACAGCCACGTACTGAGAAAAGCGGAGGGGGAGGGGGTGTTGGATGTTGGCGGGATAGGCTAACGATAGGGGCCTAGATCAAATCTGGACTTACAAACTTACAAACAAGTGATCTAGCCTACCAGCCAATCTGACATAGATTCAGAAGCAGACTACACAGAGGACACTAGCAATGAACACAGAGGAGAGGGGAGTGGTGTAAGGCAGGGGAGGAGTGGGTGGGGAGGTGAGAGGCTGTCTCTGCCCATTGGTGGATTCAACTGAAAAAGGAAGGCATCCGCCCTAGCCTACACACTCCTTTTCTTCCTCTGCAGTGCACGCGCACACAAACACATACACATGCACACACCACAGTGGTTTTACACATAATTTTGACTGCAGAAACGAGATGTTGAAATGCGCTACACGCCAGGAATTCATGTCTTCGAACCTGGAATTTCGTTCGCCAAGTTCGGGACACATGGGGCCAAGGGATGGGAAAATAGGTATTTGCATAGGTCACTACTGGGGGAGGACGGGTCATGACCTATTCTGTCCCAGGCCTTTGATCTACTACTGACCGGGTCAAACAGAAGGCGCCGGCCTAACTGACTTGGATCGGTTGACCTGCCCACCGCACCCCCTTCTTCCCCCTTCCCTCCATATATCCCCGAACTATCAACAGCTCGATTTGCACAGTTACTGTTACCTGAAAATTTACCTGAAAAAGTAACATACATCTGATAAACTGACATCACTGTCCTCATGCTTAAAGGTCTCACTCAAGTCAAGTGAGGCAGAATAACAAACTGCAGAGAACAAAACCAACAAAAAGCACTGTGTGTTCATAGCCAAAGAAACATGCACCTATCAACCAATGAAACACACATCCAATACATAAATGACACATTCGTCTGTCAACTGCGACTTTCAATTCTTTTCTGATCTAATATCACTTAGGGAGAAGAGACATAAAGAATGAGACAAACTGCATATCAACCCCACCAATGTGCAATCAAGCAAGCAACACTTTCAGTCTTAACCACTGACGTATACATTACAAAAAGGCTTGACCTGGATCCACAGTCAAGGGGTAAAGCACCTGTCCAGAAAGAGAGAGGCTGTGGGATCCAAATCATCCTGTCTGCACTTGAACTTTCCCTCCATCCTCTAGATGAAAAACAGATCATGGGTAGTGAGGTCTATGTATGTACTAGTCTTTCTGGGGAGGTGATACTTCCAAGGTCCTGTGTGCAACTTGCATCTAGCCTACAGTCCTTGGCAAAATTATGTGAAAAAAGTTATTCTGAAAGGCACAGATGGGAGGAGGGGGCGGGGCGGGGGGAGAGGAGGCTCCTCTTGTGGCGACATGCTCACCTCAGGGGGACAATCTGAATTTTGTAGAGGAATCTGCTAAAAATGGTATAAATATAATGCCATCCATTAATATTGAATAAATAAGTCACCGGGGGTGGGGGGGAGTCAGTTCCTACCAGATCTATATCATTTGCATGGATGCAAGGACACAATGGTGGGGGATAGGGGAGGGGGGGGGTAGGAGTGGGGTTTTTTTTTTGGGAGAGAAGTGGGTGCACACACTATAACTCCAGAATAAGCAAATAATCCTGTAGGCTATACTTATCAATTCATTCCAATTCTGTCTTAACTTGCTCCAGACTGAGGAAAAGATTACTGAACTTATACAAGTTTTTCCTCATAATTATTATAATATTTCATATTCTGCACTCCCCACCACTCACCTGTTGGTCAGTATACAAAAGAGAGAAAAAGAAAAGATAAAGAAAACCCCAAACATGAATTTCATCATGTGGAAACAACATCCAAGCCCCCCACTCCACTCTTCAACAGCAATTGCGCAATCTCCAAACAGAAACTGCAGGCTAAGGGTTCTGAATATGGGAGCTAAAAATATACATTTCAATGGACCCCAGATTCCTCCTTTATCCCTCAACATCACTGTTCACCAGTCTGGTTTCAGAGACTAGAAAGTTATTGTGTTGAGAGACGAATTCTTGTTCATCCACTCCATCCACCATCACCACCCCCATCTTTCCAAAAATGAAAATACAGGGATGGACTCAAATGTCAAAGATCCATCGTCTTACATGCAGTTGCTTGCCTGCAAGAAGTGGAATGGACACTTAACGGACATTTGCAGGGATAGGGTCGGTGTACAAGCTGTAAGTGCCGTGCTGGCGGGAAGGAAGGTTCTATGGGATGGTGAAGACAAACTGTGGCATGGGAAATGGAGGGAAGGGGGGGGGGGGGGGGGTAGAGTGGGATGGAGCTTGCAATTGATGTGGTGCAAGACTGAAGACAAGAGTGACTTGAAGATTCTATGGAACAGAAAATGTAAAGTCATGGTTGCAGGTGTGGCAGGGGGATTCCCACCATGGGATGAGAAATACACTTGGTGATAAATGGGGTGGGGGGTTCTAAGGGATAGGGAATACTAACTGGTCTGTGCAGAAATAGCTTGTGTGTTGTGTGTGGGGGGGGGGGGGGGGAGTTGTTGAGTTTTTTGGGTTTGGGTTTGTTTGTTGTTGTTTTTTTGGGGGGAGGTGAGTACAATTCTATTTAAGTAGATGAATCCCTGTAACTAAGTCACTAATTCATATCTAACAGTTGCATACCAGGACAATTCTGTGTGAGCATATGGTAGATAATGGTGCTATTTTATGGCACAAGTGGAAGGACAGCAAATTTTCTCACAACCCTTTGTATGTGTGGGGGGGGGGGGGGGGGAGACTTTGCTTAGTAAAAATATAACAAAACAACTTAATGTTTTGGGACGTAAAAAGTAAGTAGGCTGGTAAAATGAAAGTTTCATGGCAAGGAGTCAAAGTGTGGGTTGGCGTGAACATACATTAATTATGTTTGATTGAAAGATGTCTGGGGAAAGGAAGACTGGGGAATTCCAATAAACAATGGGATGGGGCAAGCTAGCTGGTCTGGGCACTAGTGGGTAGAGGTGTATGTGTATGGAGACACAGTGTGAGTAACTGCTGTCTGTCTGATTCAAACAGAAACTGACCAAAAAATACACCCCAAAAATGAAAGAAATAACTGATTGAAAAAGAAAAAAAATGGAGTGGGAAGGGTCTATGGGTGGAAAGGAGTAAAAAGTGAGACATAAGGAAGGTACAGGACCTGGTGGCAATGTTCATCCATGAAACTGATGCGACAATACAACATCTAGCATTCCTAGCAAGAACTAGCATCAAACATTGACAAAGACTGGTGGTCACCCTGTTTGAATGACTTAGACAACCATCGTATTGACCATTACCGTATCACAAAACATGGTGACAGGTTCATTATCTACTGGTCCTTTTAGTTTTTGGCTATTACATAAATTAAGACTATTCTTCTTTTTTTCTTTTTTTTATAAAAAGAAATAAATCTCCCATGACTCAGTCCAATGCAAAGCTTTGAACTTTTTTGGACATGACAATGATGACATTACAGTCCTAGCACTGCTTCAAAGTGACAAACAATACCGAGTATATATACTGCAGAAGAAAATAAATATATAACAGCATGAAATTCAAGACATAAAACACCAATGCTGACCCAACGTGAACAGACCAAACTGAGACATTTCAAAAGCAGAAACTATAATGAGCAGCAGTTCATTCAACGACCTGTTTCTGATGACTTGACAGGGTGCCCCACATGGTTTGTTGACAAATAATCGGAAGCAAAGCCCAAACCATGCAAACATGAAGTTGGTTCAAAAACATGATGCACGTAATTTCATCAAACCAGTTGAAAGCACACAAAAATGAACGACAGTGCCAAATGAGCAGGCTCAAATGAGGTCATGATTAGAGTGGATCATGTCTGTGCTCTCCTGTCACAACGGATCAGTGTTACTTAATGTAGTACCACTCAGTGTACACTATTACCTTAATAAGACTGTTACTTAATGTAGTACCACTCAGTGTACACTGTTACCTTAATGAGACAAACAGCACAGTACAACCATGTGAGGCACCCGCAAATATTCTGAAACTGGGTTTTAGAAAGGAAAAACATCACAGTTTTTGTCAACAACAAACCCATGCTCTCTCAGCTCAGAAGACTCACTCAGTCAACACAATGTAATAATTTAAGAGCGAATAACATTCTTACCCATGCAAATCTCACTTCTGTACATCAATCACGACCCATTTCAATCACAGCCATTTTGTCTTGTTTGACCATTTTCAATCACAGCCATTTTCTCCCGCCCATTCTGCATGACATTACCACAAATTACATCATACCTGAATACTTTCTGTTCACTGCCCATTTTAACAAAAAATGATCAGACCAATAATACTTTTTCATTCAGTCAACGATATGAGCAACAATGGTAATCAATACATGCATCCACACAACAATAATATAAAATTTCAGTTTTCAGCAATCAGTTGGAAGTTTTCTCAATGGATCAAATTTAGCAACAGTTAGATCCCACAAAACATGCTAATTATTCTATGATGATTTCAAGTGAAAATCTAAAAGAAAGCTTGCGTTTCTTGTGAATAGCTGGTGCAAAGTTGCAACTGTTTACAGAAAGAGAGAGAGACGGACAGAGAGAGAGACAGACAATAACCCAAAACTAACAAGTAACATTAAGTATTATTTTCAATCATACATTAACACACAAGATGTCATACTATCTGCAACTGACCATTCATATATATTATCATTTAGAAGTTGACATTAGCATCAACTGAAAAAGATTTTCATTTTTATTAACATGTATAGGCTTCATCTATGATCTACAACTTATCTTGCATTACACATATTTCCCCCATCCACATCCTTTCGCAACATATTTTTTCCAAATGGGGATATCATACCACCCCAAAGCATTTAGACCAGACTGATGTGCAGCAAACAATACTGCATGCTGGATATATGTCTGTGTCATTCATACCACTGGCTTCCTTAGTCTTCTACAAAAGAAAAGATGCGCTACAATGTGTACACAAGACATAATTCGTCTATTTGCACATGAGATCTCAGCTGTAAGTCTCATCTGAAAAACCTGTATGGTCAATGGGGGAAGAGCCTATACTATTCTCTGAGTGAAAGTGCCCTGGACATGGCTTAACTATCAAAGGCGATTTCCACTCGCACCCTCCAGGACTAGTACACAGAAGTAAGGATCACAAGTCGGGCACTATACACTGTGCTTAAATTATCAAAATTTAAAAAATAAAAAAATAATAAAAATTCCACACAAGATTTCAAGAGGAAATTTCTCTTTAAAAAGGGAGCTGATTAGGCAAACTAAACTTCATCCAAGTATACTCTTCCACAAGCTTCTAACAAACCATGACTTATTATTATGATGTGATCACGGACACTGATCACAACAGACTGTTAAAAACTATTTAAAAAATGCTAATAACTAAGTAAACACATCACAATCTCAATGCGTAAGTACAGTAACTTATTCTCAAATCAAAATGCTGCTTTCATCACTCATTTTTAAATATCTTGCTCATCTGATTTATAAAATTATATTGTGATTTTGACAGTTTCCTATTGCTATGAATCCATAAAACTTTTAACAGTGGAGGTCAAAAGGGATAAACGCATGCATCTTACTTTGAAGAAGAAACAAGGAAAAAGAAATGCTGAGTTGAAGAAATGAAAATGCTGAGTGAAAATGCTGACAGTTTTTTTGATTCTGCAATAAGTGTACAAGTTTAGGCACACAACCTCTCAGCACTGTGCTTAGCCTGTCCATGTCATTTGACAAGTGGCCTGCATGTGCTCTGATGTTAGTAACTCCACTGCACTCTCTTGTTCAGAGATCTCCCATATACACCATTCATGAATGAAAAAAATATGTCAACCCCCATCACATTATGAGTGAGTCATTGTGCCTGACATTAATTTTCAACTGTCAACATGCTATTACTCTGACAATATTTAAAACAAAAACAAAAGGAGAGAGAGAGAGAGAGAGAGAGAGAGAGAGAGAATGAAAATCGGTCGGTTGTATGAAAAGTTGAAATTGAAATCCTAGACTCCAGGATGTGACAAAATGGGAAACTGTCAAGTTTTGCATCGTAATAGTGTGGTCAGGTGGTGGAGTTGGGTGTTTTTCAATGACTTTTAAAGCAAAAGGAAATAAAGTCTTGCCTTACTACTTCCGTACAAGGTAGCAGAAAGCTTACAGATTTTAAATCAATCAAATATCTCAAAATAACAACCTGACCTCCACCTGCCTAAAATCACTCCTAGCTGAAATCGGGTCAGGTGCAATTTGACTCATTTCATGAAAGAGGGTCACACACATACTGCAATCATTTAGGCAGCATAATGAGAGAGGGAGCGTGTGTATACACATTTGTGTGTAAGAACCCATTATACATGTTTATGTGTTTGATGTACGTGTATTTGGGTACACAGACAAGCAAAAGAAAGTGTAGACTGTAATATATCATTATACATATATATGTATAATGATCTTTCTGCTTTTTTGTGAGTGCAAAGATCAACACACTAAATACTGTGTGTGACAAAGTGTAAAACTTAAACCTAAGTTCATTTGATCTACACCAAAACAAAGCATCAAGTTCTTTACTAGCACTACCAACTGGGTAATCTGCAAGCTTTTCACAAAGCCGGTTCATACATATTATTTTTCACACACAAACACATATCCAGCCAGATGCACACCTCGGATATAATATATAACAAATTTACCATTTATTTCTGAGGATTGACATTAATCATAAAACCATCTTCATTGGTGTGTACTATTACTCGCAGTTATAAATACTCTTATCTGAAGCAAAAGACAGGCTGGTTTTCTTCCACATGAAATTTTCTTCAACCTGCCATGAATTGGAAAAAAAACAAAAACGAACAAAGTAACGGATAACAGCGTAGACTAGTAGAGGGTAAAGTCTTATTGATCTCCAAACCCACAACAAGGCCTGTCTTGGCTGAAGGCTGAGCAAGGCTCATGTCAACTGTTGTCGTCGAGATGTAATCAGCTGCATAGTTAGTTACATTATGGTCATTAACTGTCAAAATGTAAATTAACTCCTCAAGCCACATCATCCTGTCGTTAACTCTCGATTTGTAACATGGGATATACATCCAATCCCAAGAAGACACCACATGGTCGCCTGTAGGCAGATTTATATCCAAAAGAAAAATATAAAGAGATGTAGAGTAAAACAAAAGTCAAACAAATTCACCCCAAGTTCAAAATAGTGGAATGCAGTTTAAAAAATTATCACATTCAAGTGATCACTGACACAGATCTGTCAAACATGCGCACACACACACGCACGCACACACACACATGCACACACAGAACACATATTTACTAATAAATTACATCTCTGTCTCATACATTCTGTTTGTCACATGGGTATCAGAGCATAGTGTGCTCCATGATCTAAACAACAGTCAATCCTGTACAGGCGCTCCATCATCATGCTTTTTCTACCCATGTCTTTACTCTGAAAATGGAAAACGAGTATTCTTTGGTAACACTGAATCCCACATAGGGCTTAGCCTTAGTACAGGAGCTGATCTCACCCGATACATGAATGATGAACCGCAGATCAAAAAAAAAAAAAAGCAATTATGCATATATATATTTATATTTAGGATATTAATTAATATGACCAACACCATGGAAAACAGAAATGTGTCGATATTTCACAGAGCTCTGAAATGTTCAATGTCACTGACAGAACCAACCTCCAGATTACACTCGATGTGAAGAAAGAGGCTGAGCACTAGTCACTCGAGCAGCTGTCAACTACTCAAGGCTGCACACAAGTAAAAATCATGTCCATTTTGCAATGTCATTCATGTTACATACATTTTCTCACACACAGTCTGTGAATAAATTAGTCATAGTTCACACATGCTGGAATACATATTCAAGAAAATGTTTGCTGCCACAATTTTTTTTTTTTAACTCGTGTCCTTTAGTTCATTGCTCGTCAACAGTTTGTGTTTGTTTTTGTTTTTTTTTTGGTACAAATTTGCAGCTCACATAATTATACACATGTGCTGCCAAATATTACATCTTTCTTTTAACAAAATAGCTGAGCTATCATTATTATTTCCATGAAAATTTAACAGGCAGGCAACATGTTAGTTTAACCATTGCTTGGGGCCAGTTCTGAGACAGCCAAAGTCAACCATAAAACAGTCAATAAAATGTTACATTTCATATGAAATATTTTAAGGTATTACTATAGTATTAGGGCCATATCTGTAAAGTCCACAAATAGTAAAAGTATATTCAGTAAAAGAATATCTTTTTTTCTGTTTTACTGACAAAGAAAAATATAAAAAATCATAAAAAGTCTATAACAAATGGAAAGTTTCTTTAACTTGGGTGTCAAAAGTACACCTGTCACCATAAAAGACATAATTTTTTCCAGTGATCTGCTACAGTGCTGAAAATTGAAACTGCAATTTCGTACAATGATGCCAAATCTTGATAACTCCCACTTGAGTTAATGATTGACTGTTAAAATTTCATCAAACTGTTTTTAAAAACAAGAGCTTTGTTATCTAAGGTAAATACTCTTGTTCAGATCTTAGTTCCTGAGGAGCTCAGTTTATTCTTTCATGTTCCTGAGATATTCACGATGCAATTATCATGTTGGTGTTTGACTTGACTTTGCAACACTTCAAATTGATCAGGAAAAAATACTCAAATACATAAAATACTGCACTTTAAATTTATGCTGATATTGTTTCACAGAACTCCTTTTACCAGTTAACAACTCTAAAACTGAACTATTAGGCATTTCAATACATTATGACAGGTACATCTTCCAAAATAAAAATCTGTCTCCTTTTCTCACTAACACAAAACAAAAAACAAAAAATCCCAGCAATTCAATATCATAGCTTTGTTCATCAACTGAGGACAAAACACCAACTGTCACAACAAGTCTGATGATTGACGGCAGTTGAGATTTTCCACAGTCTCCCTCCCTACAAAGGGAACTAACGAAAGTTTCACATTACTGACTACTGTTTCTTCCAGCTGGTCAGTGGGCATGAGGCTAGTCTGTTTACTGTAACATAATCAGAGGGCTGTTTGTCCAGTGATCAGTCATTTTCTACAACAGAATGCAACTCAAACTAGTATGCACACACACTCACACAGTGACGTGAACAACGTGCACAAAATTACACTCAGCTCATGTTTCAGTACATGGCGCTGGCTGCCCATTGGTTTTGAATACAACGTGTGTGAAGCAAGATCATGTCAGATCAGGATTCCAGTATCCACGGCATACACTATGACAAATTCATGAATATTAATTTAAAGGCAACCTTGCAGGCATTTTTTTTCCATTGTTGCTGTAGGTATATTTTTCTCCCTGTCCTTTGGGTTTTTTAAATTTTAAATTCCAATTAGATTTGTTCCATAGAGGTTAAACGATGTGTTACAGGTACATGAATTAGTTTAGACAAGCCATAATGCTATAGCTCAACTGACTAAGTTCAGACAGAATGAAAATGGTTACTTCAAAAGTGATTAAGTTAGGGAAAAATATTACTGACAGTTATGTCCTCAATAAATAGAATTGGCAGTATTCTCAATCTATGACCTTACATCAAATTTAGGGCAACCACAAGAAGCCAATTTTGTGTTTACTTTCCTTTTCTTTCTTAACTATTTTGGGAGTATGCCCTGGACATAACACAAAATCCAAGAAATAAAATTAATCATGCTTCATTCACAAAATCCAAATTTTTTTGGGTATAGCACAGCCTTCCTGCATACGTGGAACCATTTTTAAAATTCTTTTTTCAGTTTGTCTGATGCTGCTGCTGTTGTTTAAGAATCACTGGGTTTTTTTTTAATATTCAATCTATGTTTTACACTTGGGTTTTCAGATTCCAACCAACACTTGCATAATACTGTCCAATTCATCTAAGGCTGAATCAGAGCGACAAAATGTTGAAAACTGAGCATTCATAACAGAAGCTGAGGACGAGGCAGGGGAAGAACTAGATGACGTGGTGGATTCAGACGCCTCTTGCAAGGAATGTAGGAACTCGATCACCTCTGCCTCACTCAGACCATCATCTCCGAAAGCGTTGCTGCACACACTGTAAGGCCCCGGGGTAGCAGAGTTGTTGTTGGAGTCTCCTGCTTCGTAGACTTTTGGAAGTTCTGGAACTGGGTTTGGTGACATGCCACTGGGAGTAAAGAGCGGCAGGGAAGGCATGATATCCATGGCTGTGCCATCATATGTCGATGTTGATAAGGGGGACATGTCCCTAGAACCTCCCACTGCTGAAGAGTACATGAAGGATGAGGATGAAAAGGGGGAAGAGGCAGGATTTGGCGACGGCACACTACAGTACAAGGACGATGACTGGGACAAGGTTTGATCCTGACTCGCCATCACTGGCCTGCAAGGCAGCAGATCCACAACCCCTGAATCAGGAAGGGATAAATAATCGTTCTCGCTTTCTACTCCATGGGAAACCTCCACTGACATGGGCACTGGGGAAACAGGCAAAGGGAAAATGAAACTGCTCATATCTGGCAATGGATCTAGAGTCAACTGAGTCACTGACATTTCTGGAATTTCATTCATGGCTGCTTCAGAAGACTGATGAGAATGCACACCTTCCCGTGCAAGCTCCGATTCTATATTTTTCAGAGTATTGAGGATAAGAACGGAACGTCGAAGACAGGGTTCATAACGTCGGGAGGAGTTAGAGCGAAGCTTGCCCATGGACATGTCAAGGATGGACTTGCGCTGCCATGCGTGATGTTCCTCCTCCTCCTCCTCGTACTTCCGCTTGACACCTTTCCTGAAGGTGGCTTCCATCTTCACTGTCAAACATATAAATAAGGTAAACATAGACGTGCAATTAGGAGTCATCCTCATCAGACTACAACCTCATAGTCGTTATAATGATTTTCTTTCAGCAAGATGTACATCAACGCTTTATTGTTACAAAAAGATGTTTTGTGGTGCATAAGATATTCATTATTTCATACTATGACAATACAACTTTAAACTTTTAGTGAATAAAAAAAGAAAAGGCACTTACATAATTTTTACTCTACTGAATACAAAACACATAACAGACATGTAAACAAAAAGCACTTGGCATTATATTCTTCCAGATTTTTCTCCTGGAATTATCAGTGCCAACTCCACTCTCCCCAAAGTCCTTCGGATGAGACTTTAAACCGAGGACCCGTGTGCAAACGCACACAGAACATCTTGCACACATGTTAAATTCTGTTCCGCTTTTCGTAAGAGTAGGCCATTGTGTGCCAGTGGGAACAGATGAAATTTACAAAACTGCATACACACGGGGACTGGATGTAAAAAAGCACATGAGTGCTTATTCCATTATCCTTCATGCATATAAAAGAAATTTAAAAAATAATAAAATAAAAAATAAATCATAAGAACTACAATTCAGATATCTTTGAGATATATATGCTGTGGTTTCTTTCAGGTATAAAGTGTTGGGTTTTTTTTAAAATTAAATAGAAAAAAAGAAAATCGGTTTGAGATTTTATTTTTATAAACATAATTCAGAATCAATAATTTATTCTTGCAATGTTGCAGGCAAGTAGTTTAGTAAACACACCCATACACGCATACACACACATACGTGTGCACATATGCAGATGCAGATGCAATCACACACACACACACACACACACCCAATAAGAACCAAAAAATAAAAATAAAAAAATAAAAACCAACCAAAAGCCTATTTCCCCCTATTCAAAGACCTGTATAGATCTTATCACAGGGAAACTAAAGCATCTGCCTGATGCTAGCTTATAAATCATATGTTACACTACAGACATCAGTTATTGAGTTAACCATAAGAGCTGATCAAAATAATTTCTGTGGCCTTTTGTTTTAGGATACACTTTTAAAAAAAAATCCAAACAAGAACACCAATGTGGCCTTTTACCATGGGGAATCTTATCATCTCAATTTATTTAAAATAAATTAGACCTTCTCATGTCTGTCATCTTGCTTCTCAAATGTCACTTTATATTCTCTTTATCTATAATACTGTAGTGATACTGTAAGTGTGGGCTCTATACGTAATGAACTCCATTCTAATGATTCCAAACTCTTCAAGTCTTATCACTTCAGTACAATTTTCATGAGCGTGCTGAAACTCATTATTATCCTTTTTTTCCTTCTTTTTTTTTCAAATAAATTTCACTTTGTTTCTCAATGATTGTTTTTAAAGGCCTGACATCTCAATTTAAATATATATATTTATAAGCATCTAGCTTATTTTCTGCCTTTCCAATCCTGTTTTCTTTTCTTTTTAAAAGCTATCCTCAAATTGTAAACATCTTCGGATCCAATGGTTGGTCAATTTTCTACTTGTAAACTTGTACAAGATAAGATGTACATTCTGTGAGTAAAGTACTAATAAGAACAAGAGACTAAAACCAACAAATGATTCATTTTAACAAACAGTTGAGTCAAGCAGCAAACAAATAAATATGTTCTCCTGTCATAATTTCTGAATTTGACTTTAACCATGAACAATTATCCATGATACAAAAACACTATCCAGAGTATATAATACATCATCATATCATATACATGTATGCTACATGCATGTAATGATGTATACAGAAACCATGAAAACTTTTCTTAAAACTACATCACTGTTTCAAAACAGTTGTTTAGGTCACCCAGTATCAGCTCACTCCAAAACACCATAGAAACCTCTTCCAAAGTAGCCAACCAAGTTTGTTTTTAAAAAACTAGGATGAGATAAACATTTATAGCTATGAACACATGTATGGTGCCTGATTTATATTAAAAAATAATAAATTTTGCAGCAATGCTGAGATCTTGTGTATGTGACCATTTCTGCTCACCATGAAGGTACTGGTAGTTCAATTCAGATTTCAGGGATGTATTTATTTTATTTATTTATTTATATATGAATTTATTCTTTTATATTGAGGATAATGGAGTAAGCACTCATGTGCTTTTTTTTACATTTAGTCCCTGTGTACATGCAGTTTTGTAAATCTTGTCATCTGTTCCCACCTGCACACGATGGCCTACTCATATGAAAAGCTGAACAGGATTTAACGTGTGCACAAGATGTTCTGCGTGCGTTCGCACATGGGACCTCGGTTTATATTTATACTTTATAGTCTCATCAGAAGGATGGTTGGGGGGGGAGGGGGGGGGGGGGAGTGGAGTCAGCTCTGATGTATGCTGGGTATGTTTATGTTTCAGTAATCCACCAAACGCTGGCATAAATTACTGGATCTTCATAATGTATCTTCTGAATGTATAACTACACAAAGAGAATTAAGGCACTGGCAGGTCTGCACTTGAAGCTGACCTGGGAGATCATAAAAATCCCAACACTTAATTGACCAGAGGATGCCATGATTCGAACCCACAACTTCATGGGCCCAAGGCATTAAAATTTGAAATCTTAAAAGTTGACCCCTCACTGACTCAGCTATAGCATCAGTTCCTGAACAATTTAAGCTGCATGGTACACTTCTCACACTTTACACTATAGTATAACAAGACCATCACAAGTCTACAGGCAGTCTCACAGTCACAGTCAACAACCACTGAACCAGGGTGCTGCTAAGCACTAGTACGACAGTAGTAGACTAAGACTTATGGAAGAGTCAACAGTTGTTTTGTGTTGTTTTTTTAAGCACAACTCCTCAAGCTGCTCTGGCATAAATTTGTTTCAATGCTGAGGAAATGGTTTTTTTTTAATGAAAACTATATAATGTGCTTTTGGTCTTGGTTACAAAGAGGGGCTGACCCTACCTATGACGCCACACTGTGAAATCTAGTCATCAGCTGACTGAAAACAGATTTATAAGGAAGTACTACTGCTACTGTGCTAGGCCTACACATCTACTAATCAAGTTAAAGTTATAAATAGCATGATCGCATGAAACATGAAACTGAAAGATAAACTGGACAAGCAAACACTATTGGGTGCTGATTTTGAGTGACACTTCTTCACTAAACAATGTGACCCGAGTTCGTCGGCTGACTGCCTACAACAGTGAGTCAGAGAGTGCGAAGTCCCAAGTTTCACAGGGACATAAGTGAATGAAACCACAAAAATAAAAGACTACATCAATATATGCATTAAAAATAAACTTTTAAAAAAGTTAAATGCACAAATTAGGCACTGCCTGTGAATCATTAACAAATCACACGAACATCCGAGCGCAAAACATCTAGCATGATCAAAACACCCTCTTTTTGAAATCATCTCAGACTGGCGTAGTCTGCTAGGCCTAGGCTAAACAATGCAAAGTGTCCCGTTCAATGAAGAGAGCATAGAAGTTTCCACCAACTTACCGGTAAAGCAACGTCTTTCCGTTGATCCTCACATTGAGTGTTGAAGACCGCTTCCACTTACACTTTGTCAGTTTATATGTGATCAGCTTGGATTCCGAATCATGTTGATTTGAATGTGATCGTGAGCAGTGGAAACGCATCGGAACGAGCTTCAGCAACACCGACGTGCAAGGCTACTCGTTTCTCCTTGGCTCTGACGTCACAGACCCGACTGCGAATGAATCCGTTTGTGATTGGTCAAGAAACATCCTCATAATAATTTTTACCTTTTATAATAAATTTTCTTGAAAACTCTAGGACACAAACTCACTTGTAATCAATTTTACATTTCGTTTAATATTATTAACTACTTCGCATATCTATCACCTGTTGAATGCAGAAAAAAATGCAAATTTCTTTTTCTCCGTGAGATCGGAAATACATTCTAGAATTTACATAAAAATGCAAGTAGCCAAGGCAAGAACAGCATGAGAATAGCATAGCAGAATAGATCAGCAACACCATAACGCCCACGTGCTACGAGGTGTTCAGATACGTCTCTGTGGATCTGTTTTAGATGCTTGGGTCAGAATGAATCTGAGAGAGTGTGTGTGTGTGATGAATTCCTCATACCACAAATTCCCGATCTCTCCAGCAAAAGGTAGACCGGCTAGCCTAACAAAAACGCTTTCGTAATGGAAATCCTGCTACCACCTACCTTCACGAAAAAAAAAAAAGAGGAGTGTCCTCTTGTGAAACGTCACGTCATCTTGTGCTTTCGCGGAAAAAGAACCAGAATGGGCCTAGTATCGATCGGCGATTAAAATAGACAGGTGATTCCGGGTGGGATGGAGGATGGATGGGAAGCTGATCGCCACAGCCTACTGATCCGCCTCCCGTTATTTGCTAAGTTACATAAAGCTAACAACAACAAAACCCTCAAAATTTATAACTTTCGTTAACAGGGCGTGTTCAATCGTTTCTCCAACCAGATATTCGCCTCAGTTATGAATTGAAATACTTTAATTTCATTTGTATAAATAAATATTCTCTCAATATATTCGTTTGAACAACGCACATTACAATTTGTATGTGTGAATTCAACTAAACCTACTCATACACACAACGCACCCGTACACTGCCCCCACCCCCACTCGCTAAAAATGTATACACGTACATTCTCCCATACTTGTGCGTAGGAACACACGCAACGCGTACGCGCGCGCGCGCGCGCGCCGCCACACACACACACACACACACACACACACACACACACACACACACACACACACACTGTGCGTAGGCACACACGCAACGCGTGTACTTGCTAACTTTATTGAGGGTAAAAGATAAGGCAAATCTTAGACTATAGCTTACAACTTTTTTCGTCCCGCCCTCACAGAAAAATCCAGAACATTATTTATGAAAGCAAATCAAAAGGAATTACAGTGCACAAAGCAAACCAGGTGTAAAATAATAAAATAATTTCGAGCATAAAAAAAGTGATCTTGCAATTCATCCCTTAGATGTTTTTTCAAAAGTTTCTTCTTTCTTTCTTTCTTTCTTCTCTTTCTTTCTTTCTTTCTTTCTTTCTTTCTTTCTTTCTTTCTTCTCTTTCTTTCTTCTTCTTATCGAACAGACAGCGACTAGGCTATGATGTCTGTTATAGGCCTACAAGTTGAGAGCGAAAATGCGTCACGCTGCCGTTAAGCACCTGACAAATCAGGCCCAGCGCATCTCACTATGGAATAACAGAGAATTGTTATCTCTGAAGTCTTTCTGAAAAAAAAATGTAGGAGAATGAACCAAGAAGATAAAGACAAGGATGTGACAGGAAGAAAAGGAACAAGGCAGAAACAAAGAGATGATAGAAAAGAGAGAATTCCTAACACAGATTTCCCCGTAATGTGTGGATGCTATTTATACTGACAAGCCCCTAAAGGCATCCCTAAAGGGAGGGAGGGGGGGGGGGGGCATTAATTTTCTTAATCTTTTTCTAAGAGTTAATAATAGAAAGGGAGATAATAAGTCCACAATGTTCTTCCTGGATAATCAAGGCTTGGCTTTGTACACATGATTACGGGACCTGGGCAAGAACAGTCTATGGAGTGTGCCCATGGCGATCTTAACTAGTTAAGATCGCCATGAGTGTGCCTGTTTTTAATGACACCAATATTTGTTCTCAATTTTCTTTTGTGATATTTCCATTTATCATAAAATTATTGTACATACACAGTCACTTATGAAATATATAGCCTACTGTCTTTCAGGAAAAAAATATCTAACGTTTAGAAGTTAGCCTCGGATAGTATAATCATTGGGATTTAGCCTAATCTAGTTAGTTTGATGGCTCTTTGATGAAGGCGGATCTCTGTGTGTGTGTTGTGGTGTGTGTTATGATTGTATAAGTTCGAGTCTTTCTTCGGTCTTTTTTTTTATGAAGAATAGTTGTGACTGTGGCTGGGTGTTTGTTGTTGTTGTTTATTAGTAGGCCCACTATTATAGATTTGTATCAGTGGGTACATTTTGGAGTGATTGTCTTTTTGATATAGGCTTAGCTTTTGGGGGAGTTGTTATCAGTGTTTTGTTTTTCTTTGTTTTGTTTTTGTTTGTTTGTGGCCATGCTTTTTTCTGATTGTTTTGATCTGCATGCATGTTTACAAGGACAGATTGTCAGACCAATCATAGCCTGAATTTATCTTTATGGATTTGAGACCATTACTCAATTGATTGATTAGTAGATCAATTAGTTAATTAGTTCATTTATTTATTCATCCATTCATTCAGGATACTCTTCTCCTTCTTCTCTCTGTTTGTCTGCCTTTGTCTGTCTGGTGGCCTCTGTCTCTCTTTCTGTCTGCCTCTGTCTGTCTGTCTGTCTGTTTGTCTCTGTCTGTCTGTCTCTGTCTCTCTGTCTGTGTATCTGTGTCTGTCTCTCTCTCTCTGTCTCTCTCTGTCTCTGTCTCTCTCTGTGACAACTTGCTAAAACTGGCAGCCTGTAAATCAGCAGCAGGGAATTCGCTTTCTGACTTGACTTGACAGGGACCATTGTAGGCAGTGCAGCAGGGTGCCGAATGGCCGTCCAACAGTGGCCAACGAGGGAAAGTCAAGTCAAGTCAAGTCAAGTCAAGTCAAAAACACTTTAATCATCCCTGAAGGGCAATTACATGGCCCCGTGGTCAGAGCCATGCACTCACTCCTCATCACACTGCCTGGGTTCCAGTCACCACCCAGGCACCCGCCACAGTGATTTTTGCCCAGGAGTTCACATCAGTATCAATTCAACTCCTCCAAAAGTCCTTCGGATACCCTATGAACCGAGGTTCCGTGTGCGAAGAATAGGCCATTATGTGCCGGTAGGAGCGCATGATGAAATCTTTAAAAAAGCATACACATTGGTGTCGTGTTTAGATATCATCCTCGAAGTCGGAATGCACTACCTTAATGGTGAGCATAAACGATCGCATGCACAAAATCTCATGTTTAGTGAACCTCGGGGCTCTAGCTGAGAACTGGAAAAAAAATCCACCCCAAAAACCTTTAGCAGTGTGAAGATTGCATGCTGAATGTAATCTTTGGTGTCTGTATCAATGGCTCTATCTATCATCTATCTATTATTCATCTATCTATCTATCTATCTATCATCTATCATCATCTATCCTAGCTTTCAACAAAAGACGAAGGAAGCCTGGACTTTGTGACAGCTGCAGAGTAGCCTAAGCCCAAATGCCTACGCCAGTGAGATCTCGGTTTTTTGTTTTTGTTTCACCCACAACACTTAGGTGAGAGCGTCCAATAACTTTATTTCAAAGCAGCCATGAAGTAAGATGGAAGGAAGTTAAAGTCTTCCGTGGGGATGTCTAGCCCTGTCAGTTTAATAGCATCCTCACCTTCTGGAAATGTTGTTAGGAATTGCTTCTTTTCTATCCCTCTCTGTGTTTCGCTTTCTCTTTTCTTCCTGTCACATCCTTGTATATTTTCTGCTTTCTTGTCCATTCTCCTGCCTGTTTTCCAAGAAGACTTACAAGATTGCAATTCTCTCCGTGCCGAAGTTAAATAATGTGCTGGGCCTGACTTGTAGTGCATAACGCATGCATTTTCACTCCTATGACAGACTACAATAGTTGCTATCTGAGCGTTCGAAGAAGAAAATGTCCTTCGAACATTGTTTTAGGAGAAACTTTGGTCCACGAGACGATTGCTGCTCTGACTTGTACTGTTGATACACGGACAACTAACTGGCTTGTGATACATTGGCTTGTTAGACTGCTCAATGTGACGGTCCACAGAAAGTTGATACTTTCGTCTGAGGGAATTTTAAAATGTTGATCTCCGTCAGACCATTTGAATCAGCACACTGTTCTATGGGAGTGTTGGTTTGTTGGTGTGGTGTGCGGGGCTGTTGATCTGTTGGCCTATACTGTTGTTAGATCCGTCTGGACCATTGCACTTTTTTGTATGGATCTGTTGACATTTTTGTCTTCTGTCTGTCCCGAGCTTTAGGCTCATCAGGCCGATGCTTATCCCGGTTTCTGTGGCGCTAAGCGACTGAGAGTCATAGACTCCCCCTGGATAGGACGCAAGTTCCCATCGCAGGGTTAACACCCCAACACAAGGTTGGTACCCCTTTTAACACCTGGGTGGGGTGAGAAAATAGCCGTAAAGTGCCTTTTCCAAGGGCACAACGCCATAGCCGACAGCTTGGATCGAACCCGCAACCTTTAGATTACGAGTCCAACGCCTAACCACTCGACTACCGCGCGGCGACATTTTTGTCTTACTATGTTAAGATTTTTGACCCCTTAATGTCTTTCTTTTGTGGTCTGTTCTTTTGCTTCATTTCTTCTAGTTTGAAGTTTGGGCAATGTTTTCTTTTCTTTGGTTTGGGCAAACGATTCGTTTTGTTTCCTCCATCCCTTGTATTTATTCACACCACCCCACCCGTGGTTTTTAGGTAAGGTAATGGTGTCCCATAACCTAGGCGGTCGTAGGGGAGCGAGGTGTCAGAGACCTCAGCTTCTCTAAAGGCCAACATTTGAGGGCGGGCGCCCATCTCCTCTCCCTCACTGCTTTAACTTCCCTGACTTAAATTAAGGAGGGCAGGTACCCATTTACAGGTGGATGAACTGGGGGGACTGCACTGAAGCCAAGGCGTGCAAACGGTCACCCATCCAACTGGTAACCACGCTCGACACTGCTTAACTTGACTGGGGGGAAGCAGCGCTCTGACCGCTTAGCTATCCCGCCCTCGCCCCCCCCCGTTTTTGTTTTACTTTTATCTTTGTATTCATTGCATTTTTCTAAGCACGAAACAGACAGGTCTACGCTTGTTTAGGGTATGGCGGATCAATGGTGGATTCCCTGGAACACATTATGGCCGATTCTTGAAGATGATGCCAGCACAGTTAACCTTCTAGGAAGGCTTACCATCAACCTTTGCCTTGCGGATGACATTGATAGTTTAGCAGGCTAAGAATGGAAACTGGTCAAGCTTGTAAATCACACACACACACACACACACACGCACACACACATACACACACAGGGTGAGGTTTTTTTGCGGTCTATTCTTTGGTCAAAGGTGAAGACACTAAGAAACTGCAGTTTGAACTACGAGACAGAATTGATTCTTTGCCTCTTCTTCCCCGAACGCTCATTCAGCAACTACTGGTTGTCTGTTACATGAGCGAAAACGCATTGCGCTGCCGTTAAGCGCCTGACAAGTCTGGCTCAGCACAACTGACTTCGGCGTGATGTCTCTGCTTTGTCCATTAGATATGTAACTGTTGCTCCCAAACATAGCGCCTGGGGGTCAACCAGAACATGCACTGTCTTCTCTCATCCTACCTGGGAATCACTGTGCGACCATAAGTACACACTGAACGAGAGAAGTTTGTGTGTATGACAGTTTTTATATACCTCACCATGTAGGCAGCCATATGATTATATGATTTCAGAGGAAGGTGACTGTTTAATTTGATCATCACTATTGTATTGTGATGTCAAGCATGCGCACATATTTCCTGCTCTGTGTAAGTGTGCATGCATGACTATGTGCGTGTGTGCATGAACATGCGTGTGTGTGTGTGTGTGTGTGTGTGTGTGTGTGTGTGTGTGTGTGTGTGTGTCGCGCGGCGGTGTGTGTGTGCACGCGTGTGTATGTGTGTGTGTGATCACAGACACAACCATACTTTTTCCCCCTCCCCTCCCCCCCCCGAACTCATTCCATAAAAAAAAGACCCACAGAAAAAAAATGGGTGAAGTGATGAGAAATTTATTCAATGAAACTGGAGGAAAATGAACAACACGCAATGTACAATGAAGTAAAACACTCTATATAAAGAAAAAGAAAAAAACAACCCCCCAACACATCAATAACAAAAATCGGTAAATCACAGTGGCATGTAAGATACTTGTCTAAGAAAAAAGAAACAAAATAAAAGGAGTAGCAACAAGAGTATGAGGAACAAAGTAACAAAGGAGGACTGGTGAGCACAAAACCAAAAGGGTCAGAAACAATAGCTAAATTTCTGAACTGTGAGAATTAGAAATTGAAAAAAAAAATTAACAAAAATCCTTACAACCCAACCAAACTGAAAAAAAAAGCACTATACTGTTTTACTGGTGCTAAAATCTGGTCGTCAGTGCTCAAGAAAGTTCTCAACAACAAAGTAATATGGTTCTTTGCATAAAATGTCAACAAATTCACATGATTGCTTAATTAAAATGCCAAGCCAGACACATAACTACACTTGGCCAACTGCTATTCAAATAAAATCACCAAAAAAAAAAAAAAAAAAAGAAAGTAAATCAGGTATGATAATTACTTTTTATCGTGCAAATTTTGAGATTCATTTAGATATTTCAATAAAACAAACAAAAAAGAGGAAAAAAAAACCAAACAGAAAAAGTGCTTATCTTTCAATATCAAATGCAGGAATGTAAGTAAGCTCTGGGGTGGGTGGGAGACATGCTGATTGGGAATCTAAAAACCAACCCACGAGCCCAGCTAAATCTGACGCATCAGAGTTGTACAAAATTTCCTCAGTTTTCTCCTCAATACGAACTTGGATACAGGTAGATAGGTACAGCCCATCAAGCCCTTTAAGCAAATGATGCAGAAGGATGGGTGGATTGGGATACTGATAAAATAAAAAAAAAAAGCACAAAGAATATGTTAAAAGTCCATGGGGCCACAATACCTTGCTCACCTTTTCATATAGAAGGAAGGTGGCAGGACGGTTTAGACATTCACCTGCCTAACAACTGTGAGGCTCTGGGTTGATTCCAAGCTTTGCCCTTTCTTCCCAGATGGGAAAATTGAACTGAAAGTCAAGTCTTTGGAGGAGACTCTGAACCAGTTGGACCTGAGTGTTTATGGGCTTGTGAACGTCAAAAGAACCCACGACAGTTGAAAATCATAAAGAGCAGGGAGGTACCTCCCAGTCACACTAGTTAGATGGAAAAATCAAACTGAAAATGTCTTTCCCAGGAGACTCTAAACCAGTGGCACTGACTTGTGCATGTTAAAACCTCAGAGCTCTAGCCAAGGACACCCCCCAAAAAAACAACAACAACAAACAACAAAAACCCCAACCAAAAACAAAAAGAAAAAAAAACACATGATTATATCATCTGCAAGACTAACTCACACTGGGTCTTGTGAAATGGGGCTCAAAACCAAGTTTCTACACGACATTAATCAGAATACATTTTCATTTGATCACTGATTGACATTAGCGTCATTAACTGTAATTGAAGATAGTCTGGCTAACAGTAAGGGTCATTTTAGGGCTGGCATGGCTTTAGTTAAATCAAAGTAAAATCACATCCAAGACAAAATCTACAGTAACAGGCCAATAAGCTAAGGACTAAGACACTGCATGGATCTAGCGCCCATTGTTTTGACCTGTCTGAAAACATGAACTGCTTTGTTGAACGCTCATACAGCGACTACTGTTGTCTGTCCTAAGAGGGAAAGTGTGCTGTACTGCTGTTAAGCGCCTGTCAAGTCAGGCCCAGCACATCTGACTTCAGCATGAAAACAAGAACTGAACCTAGGAAATGAAAAGGTCTTTGTTCTAATGGAACAGTCTGCAAATGTAGCTAGGATATGTCTCTGCCATGGGTCACGTTTCACTAGTGCTGCTAGCCCCCCCCCCCCCTCTTCCTATTAGCATACAAAATGAGTTAAAGCAAAACAAAACAGACTACACCAAAACATCAAGGAAAGTGTATGTAATTATTAATTATTCATTGATTAAAAGAAAAAAAAACAAAGAAAGGGCTGCAGTAGGACCTCAATATGAACACAGAAATTACCCCCCCCCCCCCCCCAAAAAAAAAAAAATCACCACAAAAAAGAAAGAAAGAAAAAAAAAAAAATCCACCATCAAGAGGGGGTCTATGATTTTAAGAGCAAAACTAGGTTACAGTGAAAGGTGTCTGCTTAAAGAGTGAACTAAGCTTAGTTAACACAGCTTCCAGACACTCATCTGATCTCTCTTCTATCTGCCCTGTCTGTGCTAAAGATCATCTAATGACAGCTGCCACAATTTCAATACAAAATTTTTCTTTCTTGAAAATCTATGGAGAACAAAATTACAGCAAAAAATTTTCTGAAATGACTTCTCAAATTCTTATTTCAGAAATTAAAAATGTTTCCAAGAATAACAAATTCCTGAGAAGCAAAACCAAATGTGACAGGTTCCATGAGTGGAAAAACTGTTGCTGATTGTGAGTGAGTGAAATAGACAGGTGTGTACTGATGAAAAAAATGAACACTTCTTAGTTACAGGTATAAATGATATGAACTGGAAAAAAATAACACCACCGGGAAAACGTTTCTGCTTTTGTAACAAATCATAACATCGTCCTTATCCCAGAGTCGCAGAAAACATGGTATTATGTGAACAAAATTTTATGTGTATTGGTTATGCTTTCAATGACTGTGAAACGACGCTTTAGCACAAAGTTTTTCATTATAAACAATACCTACATCAAGTTTGATTCCAGCATTTGCAATCAAAGGTAAAAATGTGATGAAATAAAACAAAAAGTAAATGAGAGCGGATTAGAAGCATGGCCAGTCTTAGCAAAAGCTTTCTGAATACGGCTAGAAAAATGGTGAAGGGGAGATGAAATGAAATAAACTAACCAAAACAAACAATAACAACCCCCCCCCCCCCCCACCAAGAAAAAAAACCAAACAAACAAAACAAAAAACCCACCCCAAGTCACAAGACTGACAGTCTGCAGCTCAAAAAAAAAAAAAGAAAAAAAAAAAAAGGAAACACACAAAACAATCAATAACCTCCCTTGCCCCCATAAGTCCCTACACACTGAGAACTTAAACCCATTATTGGAGTTAATTATCATCAGAGGCACCAGGTTTTTACTGAGAAACAAACCAGAGCAGCACAGCTTTGTGCTGGAACATCATTCCTGAAGTTCCAATAAAGACCAAGATAACAGAATGACACTACTCCTCAGAGAAATTCCTTTATACTCAATGGAAAAATCTACCTGAAAATTATCTTTCCTGGTGGTTTGATTAAAAAAAACAAAAAACAACCTGACCCCACCCTGAACTTTTGGGACAAACTGATATGCCCTAGCTGTATCTTAATTCAGCAAAGCGGTTTTACTATCACAAAACTGAAACAGCCATGAAACACTTTCTACAAATTCAGCTAAAAGAGGGCTAACAACAACAACAACAAAAATAGGATTAAAAAAAAACAAAAATAGGACTTAACTTCCAAAAGCCTAGCCTCCAACTTTGACATAACAAACTGATAACAGGTAAGAATAATATTTGCTTTCTAAATGCCAGCAAAACTAACAGACCTCTCAATAAATTCGCAACAAAAGCTGAAAACACTGAAGCCTAAATTTCAGCTTCAAAACCGTAACATTACTCTTATCAGGTGATGATAAAAAAATACGACAAACCATCCTGTGTTGGGGACTCCCACAGAAAGCTAATTCATCCCAACATAAAACACTGACTGTGTGGCCTATAACACTAGCTATGGAACAATCAAAGGTCATTACTTATCATTACTTATGTAGTACTTTTGTTTTAGTTGACAGTAAAAGTATGTGTCTATCAACTTAAAACAAAAGGGACTTTCACTGATTTTCAAAGAAACAGGAGTTCCACAACTGATGATTTTTTTTTTTTTTTTTAAATGATTTTTTCCCCCCACAACTGAGGAGTTATGGGCAGTAGATCTTACAGACGCTAGAAGAGGTCTGCATGTTTTGTTACATATGATGGGAAACCACTTGCCATATCACTGGTTTAGTGTCATCACTACCTCTTTTGTTTCACCTCTGGTCTGGTAATGTTCCCTTTTCTTGTGTAAAAATGTTTCCCAAACCAGCATCTAAATTCAAGTTCCCAAGGCTAGCATGTAGCATGTCAAAAATGAAGACCCCTGTTTTGAAAAAAAAACCAAAACCAATTATACGAAGATCACTGGTTGTAACTGGCAAGATTTCCATAAAGATAAGAGACAGCAAAAGAGTAAGCTAGGAGGGAAAGAGGGAGGAGGAAGGGGGGAGAGAGAGAGAGAGAGAGAGAGAGAGAGAGAGAGAGAGAGAGAGAGAGAGAAAAGAAGAGAGAAGAGAGAGAGAATAGGTGGGTAGTTCAGTTCAACAGAGAAAAATTCCAACACACTGTGCGGCTGCAACACTTTAAATATAGTGCTCAATATAGTCCTGATGACTGGGCAGAACCCTGACCTCATTCAGATCTGCCCACTGCTTGGATGTATACTAAGAAATCACTATCACTCACTGCCATAAACTAAACAGGCCCAACCAAGAGCTGGAATTTCCTAAGAAAAGAGGATAAGGGACAAGTACAGGAAAATAAACACACAAACAACAACAAAAATGGTTAAGATACAAACTCTTGGGCTTTCAAGCCTTTTACTTCCATTTTGTCCAAGATAGTGCATGGCTCCTAAGATTTGTTATGTTACATGAAAAGAATGGGTTTTGTACCCTGCCCAATGTCAACAGCCTGAAAATTTGAACTTGGACATTTTCAGGTAGATTTGTCTCACACAACAATAGCTCATTCTGTGAAATACTTCTAAAAAATTGTGAAAGCAAATCAGACCAACAGCATGTTACCATAAAAAAGTGATTAAAAAAATCCATAACAAACTTTTTATATTCTGAAACGTGGAACAAAAAAAATTCTTGTGTAAACATGAAAGTTTCTCTAAAACACACATCTTTTAATTCTTATCGATCCTTTCTTTCAGTTCTCTATTTTCTTGTATGAAAAAAAAAGACCATTACTTTAAAATTTCTAAATATATTCACACATACAGGCCAGGATTTTAAAACACATCTTTAAAAGGAAAATGCAGACTGTGTAATCGACAAAATATCAGTGAAAATACACATTATGAGAAACAAAAACAAAAAGACAAAAATGACAGACCCCCCCCCCCCCCCCCCCCCACCCACTCCAAACAAAAAACACAGCATATTCACATTCAGCGAACATGTTCCTGTTTGGACAACTTGAAGAATCGAACCCACACCCATGGTAGCTGACAACCTCTGGTGAAGTTTGGACGGTTAAACTGTTATTTCTGTTTTCATCTACCCACAGCGAACACCAACATACAGTCACACAAATGAATCCATTAGTCAGATAAGGAATGACACTGAACAGACCAAACACAAATCCGACATCCCTCCAATCTTCGCCTACACTGAACACAACAGAAGAGAGCAAGTGCTGAAAATGCAATCATTAAAAAAAAAAAAGGAAAAGAAAAATGAAAATGCAATCATTCTCCAATTGCTTCAAAGGACAATAGACAAACAAGTGGGGAAAAGAGAATATTTTCTGTCACAACAAACTCAACCAAGAATGTGCAAAAAGTTCTATGATTATTTCCTTTCCTTTAAAATATATATTTTTTAATACACAAACAAGAAAAATGCCCCCCAAAATTGAGTGAAAATTATTTCATAAGAAAAAAGAAGTTTAAGAAAAAAACCAAACAGAAAGTACTTGCATCCAATACTTTACTATCATACAAACAAAAATTCCACACTGATAACCTGGAAACTGATGGCTAAAACCTGAAAGATAAGTCATAAAAAAAAAGAAACAAGAAATGGAGATGGAGAGGGAGGCTCCAGTGGAGGAGGATGGAGGACTGTGTGTCGGACATTCTTCAGGATGATGTATGTCCTCCACAGTGTTCTCACAGCTGTCAGCACCCCCCACTTTCAGCTCCTCTTAGCTGCTACCTAATTATCCCATCCCAGCCCAGCCCAGCCCAGCGTGGTTAGCTGGTGCTACTTATAGCAGGAGCTGACCACACAGTTAGTTTAAAGTTAAAGTCTGTCCCGAGCCTAAGGCTCATCAGGCCGGTGCTTATCCCGGTTTCTGTGGCGTTAAGCGACTGAGAGTCATAGACTCCCCCCCTGGATAGGACGCCAGTCTATCGCAGGGTTAACCCCCAACACAAGGTTGGTACCCCTTTTACACTTGGGTGGGGTGAGAAAATAGCCGTAAAGTGCCTTTTCCAAGGGCACAACGCCACAGCCGAAAGCTGGGATCGAACCCGCAACCTTTAGATTACGAGTCCAACGCCCTAACCACTAGACTTCAGCGGTGGCTGCTGACCACACATGGACTAGGTAAAAGGAAGAAGCGCGCTAAATTTAGCACTTTTAACTGAGTGATGTTGGATTTGTGCGCTGTGTCCTAGCAAAGCATCAGGAGGACCAGGTTCTACCGGCCAGAGCAAACCTGGAGCCTGCCCTGACCTGGTGTGGAAACAACATGGGTTTCTTGCACATAGTCATGACACAGCAAGCCCCCTCATGTCCTGCTTACATGCAGAGACTGGATGTAAAAAAAAGCACAGGAGTGCTAAATTCCATTATCCTCAAAATAAAAGAATAATGAAAAAAAAAAAAAAAAAAGAGTAGAAGTTATGTAGTTTTACTGCAACATGCACACAGGTATATTCCAGAAATCCTGTTTATCTATAGCAAAGGATGCAACAGTGATGTCTTTGGGAGGGGTGTGTGTGTGTGTGTGTGTGTGTGTGTGTGTGTGTGTGTGTGTGTGCGTGTGTGCATGTGTGTGCGTGTGTAAAAAGGAACAGTGAAAAAATCTCCCCTGATTTTCTTTTGTTTTCTCCTCATCCTCAGCTAGAACTCTGAACAATGGTGAGAAGGTGAGTTATGTGACAGGCTTTTACCCACCATTAAGGTAGCCACATTCTGACTTTGGGAAATTCCCTGAAAAAAAAAAAATGGCAGAAAAGTTTTAATGACACTTCTAAGTAAACAGGTACTGAAAATTATGGGTTTACTTGTCTTGAGGAACTAAATCCATAGTGAAACTACATCAAATGATCGTTGCAGGTAAATTAAAATCTCAAGAGCCCCCCCCCCAAACTCTAGAACTCAGGCTTTAAAAGAAGGTTGAAAAAAAAGAAGAAGAAAATGTGGTTCTGAATATGCAGCGTTTAAAAAAATTAATTCAAAAAAAAAAATCCACTGGCTTTTATGTGGTCATATTCTGAGCAGAGAAATGAAAATATGAAGTACAGGATATCAACGATTTCTGCATGAAGACTTTCAAAACTACTGAATGCTCTGGGCATAATCAAACTTAATAGAAAAAACAACAACAAAAGACAGCAACCCCCCCCTCCCCCCCTAAAACCAAACCCTAGCCTCTAAAAAACAAAAGGAAACAAACTAAGAGAGTGCATTATGATCTGGACACAGACAGCCACACCAGATTACATTGTAACTGGTCAACATCCAGCTTCCAACAAAAACACGACCAGTTACCATACCATCTACACAGGTAGACGAAAAGCCTAACATTCAAATCTACAACAAAGCACACCTCCCTACAAAGATTAAGAACAAAAATAACATGGCAAATATGACTGCAATGTGCACAGTACCAAGAAAACGACCATCCTCAAAATTTGAATGAATCATTACAAAAATAGAATTTCCTAATATAAAAAAAAGTGCAAAACCTGATCATCACATGATTTATAAAAAAGATCAATATGGTATGCTTTAAAAATAAAAATGAGAATCCTCTTTTTCCTCTATGACACTTGCCCTACACACACACTTAAAAAACAACTAACCCAGAAGATTTAACATGCACACACACAAATGATGATTTTGTATACATGATTGTGATCTATATACATATGCACATGAAGAGAGAGACACAATGGTTCAGACACTAAGCCCCCCCCCCCCCCCCTCCTTCCCCAATTAAAAAAAAAAAAAGAAAGAAAGAAAAAAAAAATTGTTCCAATTTTCTTGCTGCCAAGTGGTTGTGTGATTTGGATAACAAGTATGTTCAACATTTACATACATCAAATACAATGAATTTTTTTTTCTACATGCACCAAACAAAAAAAAGAAGAAAATCCATTATTAAAAATCAACCAAGAAAAAGAAACCAAGCACATACACGCCAGAAACATGGATTTGAAATATTGAATTATTAAAAAAATAAATTTGCGTACAATGAATGAAAAACATGAAATGCTAAAACACTCACCACAGACAAGAAGAGGGTCAGAAGGTGGGGGAAAGGGTAATGCATCTTTGCTCATAGGAGAGAGACAACAACAGGTACTTACTGTCTGAGCATTTGACCAACAAGGAGGAGAAGAAACTGAGAGACTCTTCATTTATTTGTGTATGACAGAGAGAGAGAGAGAGAGAGAGAGAGAGAGAGAGAGAGAGAGAGAGAGAGAGAGAGAGAGAGAGAGAGAGAGACAGAGAGAGAGAGAGAGAGAGAGAGAGAGAGAGAGAGAGAGGGAAGGAAGGAGAGAGAGAGAGAGGGAGAGAAAGAGAGAGAGAAGACAGAGAGAAAATGAATGATCTTTATTTTTCAAGGGTTACAAAGAGAGAGAGAGAGAGAGAGAGAGAGAAGAGAGGGGAGAGGGGGGGGGGGGGGGGGGGGGGGGGGGGGGGGGGGAGGGGAGAGAGGGAAAGGGGGGTGGGGTGGGGGGGGCTTCTGTAGGGTCAAGGAGCTAACTTTGCAGCAGTGTTTCTAGGGTCTTTTTTTATTTAAAAAAAAAAAAAATTGTTACCCCCCATTTTCAGTCATTTCCTGTGGTTGGACTAAGCCATTGATACTACCACCTCAGGATAAAATAATGAAACATGGCTTGAATTTCCCATAAAGTTGTTTATAGCCCTACCCTGAGGGCCACAATAGGGCTGATCCCTTCATTCAAATCAAACATTTCCTGGAGTCAGACTGTGGGTACTATAACAGGGAGCAAAAATGGTCGCGTATGCAAAATCTCACAATTGGTGAACCTCAGATCTCTCGCTGAGAAATGAAGCCCGCCTCCCCCCCCCAAAAAATAGTCAAACATGGATGGTGGTTTGATGTCTGAAATGTTAATGGCACTTGACTTCTTCAGAAATGAGGGGTTTACAGTTCAAATGTGGCCCAAAGATGTATTTTCCTACATTTTCCATGGTGTGCTCATATTTCATATGAGACATTGACTCGAGGCATTCCATGCAACATGCTTTTAATAATAATGACAATACATGGAATTTATACAGCGCTATATCTTGTAAAAACAAATCAAAACGCTTTTGGTGCATCTAAAGCAAACGAGAATTGTTTTGTTATTAAAATGATGTACTAAAGCAAGGGTACAGGTTGGCCTGGTGGCTACAGCATTGTGCTTGTGATCAGACAGCTGGGTTTGAGCCACCACCAAGAGGGGATTTCCCCCCTGGAGTCAGCATCAGTGTCTATTCAACTTCCCCGTAAGTCCTGTGGATGACACCACAAACCATTGTCCCATGTGGGAATGCATGTGGAACATCTTGCACAAACCTCAGATCGGAAGAATATGCCATTGCATGCTAATGGGAATGGAAGAGACAATTGACAAACCCACATGCACACTGGTGTTGTGTTTACTTTAGACACCATCCCTGAAGTCGGAATGCGGCTACCTTGTTGGTGGATAAATAGCCGCATATGCAAAATCTGAACATTGACCAGGACAACTGGACAAGCAACAGCCCTCAAATGGTCAGCCTGGAGACAGACTGTGCAGAAAGGTCTCTCCAAATCGGAAGAGACACTTGCTCAGCAGCACGAGGCAAAGAGAATGAGAAGAAAGGCTGCAGACCAGGCAGACAGACCAGCGTCAGACTTCATCTGTGCCCTCTGCCATAGGGACTGTCTGTGATTCCCATGTCAGACTGGCCAGCCACAACCAACGCTGTATCAGAATTAACATCTAGAGCGCAACTCCATAGTCTTCCAAGACTGAAGAATGCTGACCGATAATCTCACTATTGATGAACAGCCAAGGAATGAAAAAAAGGCGCTTGAAGTCCATTAGCAAACAAACTTATGCCGCATCCAGGAGGGTGGAGAGGGGCAGGTATTGCATTAGATCTAATGCTCACATTAGTCCTGTTGCATTTCTTATGGCCGCTACTGGGTGGCCACAAATCACTTTCCCTGTATTCACAATGGCCAATACTGCGCCCCCCCCCCCCCCCCACAATTTGACAAAATAATTTTCATCAATAACAAGCTCGTCTTTTTATAGACATTCTCAAGCCTGGATTGGTGTGGTAGTAACCCTATGTTACAATAAGTGCTCAAAGTGCAAGATTTTTTTTTTCTTTTCTTTTTTTCAATTTATAGAAAAATCAGGAATACTATAAAGTTTGTAAGGAACATAGATGCAAGAGTGATCATGTTGCAACTCTTTTACTTTAACAAAGACTTTGTGAAAACTGCTACACTGATTTTCTGACCAGTCACAGGTATGGACATGACAGTTTCTGAACTATTTTTCTACTTTGAAATGATCAATCTACATGCTGTTAATGCCGCTGTTCTTCTTTTAAGGACAGTTTATTGAGCAATACAAATTCCTGTTTGAATGAAGTAATTTTTAGCATTGAGCATGGTTACTTCTTAGATGGGTGACAGTTCATGCAGCTTGGCATCAGTACAGTCCCCTAGTTCACCCAGCTGTCAATGGTACCTGCCCTCTCTTGGGACAGGGAAGGTAAAGCAGCAAGGGAGAGGAGATGGGCGCTGCCCTCAATACCATAATAGGCCCAACAGCTCAATAGGACCCTAGAGAAGCTAAGGCATATGACACCTCTCTCTCCAATGACCACATAGGTTATGGGACACTTGAACTTTTTTTTACATTGTTTGAAAACTAATAGAAAATAAGTTTCTAACAGGGCAGAAGTTTTGAGTCAAGCAGTTTTTTTCCCCCCCAATAACATGATAGGTTCTAAAGTTTCAAGAGTTTTATGGATTTTCCTTGACACACTGAAGTTACTATGACAAAACAATCTACATACTTGTTGCTTTCGATGAGGGTTTACATTTGTGTTTTTATCAAATCTACACATTTTAACAGAATATTTGGTGGGAAAAGCATAAGCCTAACAATTTTTCTACATAAGCCAACTCTTTAAAAGCTTGCTTGTTGCAAGTTTATCTTTTTCTTTAAGTTTTTTTTCCATAACTTGTGCTTGTACTCATACTGCATGCATTGCAAATATATCATTCTAAATGAACAAAATTTAGTTTTAAAAAAAAAGAGGTTTGTCGTGGTCGAGTTCCTGTATAGGTGTATTTTCCACCTGGTTTACTTAAGTGTGAACTTCAAAGCCTAAAGTCTGATGAAACTGCAGGAAAACATACCTGCCTGGCACTTACTTAAAATCCTAAGGGATTTTAGGATCTAGGTGAACTGTGGATTGTTTCACAGCAAACTATCATTTTTTTTCCCAGTCACCTGGGCCAACAGATGGCAAGCAAACTTTTTTTTTTACATTGTTTGAAAACTAGTAGAAAATAAGTTTCTAACAGGGCAGAAGTTTTGAGTCAAGCAGTTTTTTTCCCCCCCAATAACATGATAGGTTCTAAAGTTTCAAGAGTTTTTATGGATTTTCCTTGACACACTGAAGTTACTATGACAAAACAATCTACATACTTGTTGCTTTCGATGAGGGTTTACATTTGTGTTTTTATCAAATCTACACATTTTAACAGAATATTTGGTGGGAAAAGCATAAGCCTAACAATTTTTCCACATAAGCCAACTCTTTAAAAGCTTGCTTGTTGCAAGTTTATCTTTTTCTTTAAGTTTTTTTTTCATAACTTGTGCTTGTACTCATACTGCATGCATTGCAAATATATCATTCTAAATGAACAAAATTTAGTTTAAAAAAAAAAAAGGTTTGTCGTGGTCGAGTTCCTGTATAGGTTATTTTCCACCTGGTTTACTTAAGTGTGAACTTCAAAGCCTAAAGTCTGATGAAACTACAGGAAAAAACACCTGCCTGGCACTTCATTAAAATCCCAAGGGATTTCAGGATCTAGGTGAACTGTTATTTGTTTCACAGCAAACTATCATTTTTTCCCCGTCACCTGGGCCAACAGATGGCAGGCATGAAACTCAGTTTTGTTCATTTTTCTCTTCTCCCCCGTTTCTCAGCTAAAGCTCTGAGGTTCACCAATCGTGAGATTTTGTGTATGCCACCGTCTTAACCTGCCATTAAGGTAGCTGCATTCCAACTTCAGGGATGGTGTATCACCACAACACTTGTGTGTGCATGAGCTTTCGTAAAAATGGTGTGGTTAGTTCCTGCCAACACGAAATGGCCGACTTTTCGAAAGGTGGAACAGGTTTTTAACATGTGTGCAAGATGTTCTGTGAGCGTTTGCACATGGAATGTTGGTTTGTAGACTCCTCTGTAGGACTTAAGGGGGAGTGGAGTCAGTAGTGATGTTAACTCTGGGTAAAATCCTCCGAAATGTGGTGCCTTGATCCAAGATCATCAGATCAGAGGCACAATGCTTTAACCACTAGTCTCTCCCCCCCCTCCCCAGTTTTTTTTAATCATATAAGTTTTAAAAAAAAAGAAAAAAAAAGAGAAAATCCATACCAGGCCAGAAGATGAAAACTTTACCCACAAAGCATCTACTTTTCTTCAAATTATGCTGTGAGAGAGAGAGAGGGAGGGAGGGAGGGAGAGAGAGAGAGAGAGAGAGAGAGAGAGAGAGAGAGAGAGAGAGAGAGAGAGAGAGAGAGAGAGAGAGAGAGAGAGAGAGAGGAGGGAGGGAGGGAGGGAGAGTGAGAGAGAGAGAGGTTTACTGTGTGTGTGTGTGTGTGTGTGTGTGTGTGTGTGTGTGTGTGTGTGTGTGTGTGTGTAAAAAATGAACAGTCTTTAAAATAAGAGTGGAAAAAAGAAACCAAACCCAAAGCAAGACAAAAGAACAACAACAACAACAAAAGGCATCTCCATATAATGCATGTTCTTCCATCACAACACTGAAAAATTAAAAAAGAACAAGGAAAATAAAACGACGACAAAAATGGGGCATTTCATAAATTACAATGGACAAAATATGTATACACACATCTTTATACATATGAAGACAAAAAACATCACCGTGAAAATCTCACTCTCACCTGCAGTGACAAAAATTGACACAGGTGAGTAACTCTAAAAAAAATAACCCTACGTCACATTTTTTTTTTTTTTTTTTTCTTTTTCACAAGCAATGGAAATAAAACAGCTTTATGTTTATATGAAAACTCATGTAAACAAAAAATGGCAAATATATAACCAAATAGTTTTGAGAAGAGAGAGCAAGCATCATACATAACATTTTGGAAAAAAAAAAGGTTTCTGTAAAATGAATGATTTGGACATAATGAGATCACAAATATTGTGTTGAAAACTTTTCTCATATCAAGATGTTACACATTAACATTACACATCATAAAATGAATTAAAAACATAAAAGTTACCAAGGACTAGGTTTACACTGTCAATGGACCTTAAAAATGGTGACATAGTTGAACCCCCTCCATTTCACCATGAACAAAAAAACTAAACAGCAACCTACAAAGGTCAACACCTACCAACCAAAAAAACTCAAGGTGTTATGTGCTTCAAAAGCGTGAAATAGCAAACGAAAATAAATTAAGCAATCCAGATAATAAATGGTGTGTGTGTGAGTGTGTGTGTGTGTGTGTGTGTGTGTGTGTGTGTGTGTGTGTGTGTGTGTGTGTGTGTGTGTTGTGTGTGTGCAGGAAGCCTGCAGAGTGCTGCACTTGTGATCTGACAGCTGGGGCTCAAGCCACTACTGAGACACCTAGACCTGTTAGAGGGGAATTCTCCCAGGAGTTAACATCAGCACTGTGATGCAATTCCCCTAAAGTCCTTTGGATGAGACCATAAACTGAGCACACATGTGTGAATGCACACAGAACATCTTGTGCACATGTTAACACCCATTCCATCTTTCAGAAGAGTAGGCCATTGCATGCCCATAGGAATGAATGGCAGGTTTAAAAATGCACCCGCACTATGGTGTTTAAACATACCCATAAAGTCAGAATGCGGCTATCTTCATGGCGGGTAAAAACGGTCACATACATAAAAATCTCATCATTGGTGAACCTGAGATCTAGCCAAAGAATGAAGAGAACCCCCCCCACAAAAACCCCTCCTAATCAACAGCTGTTATTTTTCAACTGAAAAAAAAAAATGATTCAAACACCTGTGTATGTCACAGTTTCTGCAACATTTGACCACATTTTATTACTCTTCTTCTTCTTCTGTGTCAACTCCTCTTTTTGTTTCTTCACACTTGGAAGTGGCTCTTTACAATCATTTCCAATTTTTTGAAAAACAACAAAAAATCGACAACAAAAAAATTCATCAAAAAAATTCCACACAAAATGCATCCTCCCCCCAAAACAAAAGAAAACAAAAACACCCTGACAAAAAGGTCCACAAAAAGGTCCACAGAGTCCTAAATTTATACGACACAGTCAAAGATGTATAACTAACACATGACACTCCCTTTTCCCCCAGATAATCTAAAACAACCAAATAAAACCCCAGCTAGCTCAAAGCTAACAAAGAAAAATGAATAAAACACGCTGCTCCCCCCCCCCCCCCCCCCCAAAAAAAAGTCAAAGCAATCTTTATCACCATAGATGATAATAAAAGCACAAGGAAATATTGTACTGTCTTCTTTTCAATTTCTGCTGCAGCTTTTTACCATAACAAAGTGCATGTCAATTGAAATACACCACCTCATCAACATTCACGAAATGAAGATGAAACAAACAGATCATAAACAAGCAAATCAAAACGCTCAAAACACAATGCATGGAACATTTCTACCAATCAAACATGGCAACACAAACGAATAGGTGACATCATAAAGAACTATACACCCATCATCAAAAAAAAGAAAAAAAGAAAAAAAAAAGAGCTATATTATTCACCAGTGATAATTATTCACAATTAATTACAAATATAATGATATGCTGTTTTGTGGGGGATTCTGTCAGATATCTACATTTACACATAGTGTGTTGCACAGTTGCAAAGCACTCCCAGCGAATCCACATTGTATTACACACCTACGACTGAAGAAGAACCATGATTGTACACACATCAATTAATCAAACAGTATGTTCAAAAACAAACCAACCAAAAAAATAGTCCAGCTGAATGAAAACAAATATTTAGCAAAGCATGTTTTTTTGATCATAACCTGTACATGACATGACACCTTTTGTGACTTTGATTTTCTCTCTCTCTCTCCCCTCTCTCCACACAAAAATTAAACAGAAAACAGCTTGCCGTTTCTTTTTTGTTGTTGTTGGAAATTCTCAATTATACAGATGGACACATTTTCACACACACAAATAAAATCATATACATAATGAGCACGAGTCATGTTCTGCATTCTGTACACCTTTTGAGACAAGTCATGATGACAAAAATATATTACAAGCAGCTATGCAAAAAAATTCGCATAGACTTATATTTGAATGTCAGGCTATTTACACACTATTCACACCATAAAGTGTGTTGATCATATTAAAGGTAGCACAACTTCAGGTTTATTTCCTTTTTTGACCCCTCCCCCCTCCTTTGCAATAAATACTTCTTTGGTCATCTACCTGATTTCATGTGTGTGTGTGTGTGTGTGTGGTGTGTGGTGTGTGTGTGTGTGTGTGTGTGTGTGTGTGTAACTCTGTGAATGTTTTATAATTTGATATTGGTTCAAACTGACAACACAAAAAGCATAGCATTAAATTACGGTTATAGAAATGTTATTTTGGACCTTTCACATTTTTTTAAACTAAAGTTTTCAGATTAATTTGAAATTAAAAGTTGTGTGAAGATCATTTCACACATATAGCAAATCCTTCAGCCATGACAAAATATACTGGAAAATATTACCACAAGGGGAGCTGTCGTTTATTTAAACTCCTTACATTTTTATATCATATTCAGATTTTGAAGGTGATGTCTGGGGAAGAATTCACACATAGCACATACTTCAACCAAAACAAAGTTTGCTGGAAAAAAAAAGGAGAAAAGAACGTTTCCAAATCTGATTGCTTGTCTAACAAGAAGTGGAACAGTAACTTTCCCTCTTTAAAGCTTAAAAATGATATATCAGCATTACACTATCTTTAATCAAACCATGGATGCTGCTCCCATCTACATTCATTTTAAAAAAAGATAAGTAATATAACATAAAATCTGTATTTTAAAATAATGCAACATGACTGTATGATTAAAAAAAAAAAGTCTTAACATAACAATCAGCTTAAAAAATACTGCAATGATAAAAATGTATCCTCAATGCCTGCGGACTGTTTGATGTGCCACAGCCTGAATCTGGACTGCTGACTTTTTTCTCTTTTAGTTTTTATCATTAGAGTAGACTGTAATCATAATACCTGTACGAACTGTCAGAATGAAGTCAGTAATATATGTGATAACTGTTGTGGTCTAATAGAAGATTATCAATTGGCATTACCAAAAAGAAGTCAGCATTTTTGAGATAACTGCTCTTCTCTGTTAAATCAATTATTCATACATACTGGCCCAGGCCAAAAGCTGTGTCAGTTATTGATGTCAGCTAATTGCCAAGGTCTACACTAAAATGTCATGTTATAAACTGTTGTGTTGAGATTGCCTTCAGCTATGATAAGCTCTTAACACAACCTGCACTCTCCTTTGAAGGAGAAAAAATCCTCTGAAGTTGGTTTATGGCTGCCTATTTGGTGAGGTACCTAAAAACAGTCATACACGCAAACTTCTCATTCAGTGTGCAATTTCAATCTCACAGAAAATCCCAGGTGGGATGAGTGAGTCAGAGAGCACATTCTGAGTGCCCTCCAGAGTGTTGAGCTGGGGAATGCACAACAACAACATTCACTTTCCTTCCTGTTGCTAGGGTGGAGCCCAGTGGTTCGTCAATGGTCAGACAATGAGGGCAGCCAAAACAAAAAGAATAAGAGAAGTCTTGTAGAAACTGTGATTTTGTTCAGTGACTTTCAGGTGGGTAGGAGACAAATCTTGAATAGACCCATTTGATTTCACAAGGAAATTTTTTCCATGCCCAAACACATCTTGCAGGCTAATGTTATTCCACAGTGGTGGTAATGCAATTCTTTTGTGCAGCTAAAAACAATGTTTCTTACTGAGTGGATCTGTCTGTGTATGAGCAAGTAAATTTCTCATTTCAGGCTTGAAATGATTGTGGTGTGAATCCTAAGGATGAAGTTTAAAACAAAGAAAATGATAGAAACTTTAATACTGACTGAAAAAAAAAACCCAAGCAAAAGCTACACAAGGCCAACAAGACTTTGAAGTGTCCTTACAGTTTCTTGGAGAAGAAAGCTTTGAAAAAGCAAACAGAAAATATGATTCATATTAAAGCATACGCTACATGTACCTGACTCTACATGTACCTGACTCTACACCAGGTGAAAAGGCTGCTGATATCCACACACTACTACAGACCCACTTCATAACGAAATGTGGCCCATTACCAAACTATGCAAACTCTGCCCTACTTTATCTGTAGATCCTCTTTGATTCATAAAAAGCAAATAGAAAAAAATAACTTTATTAAAATCTACACTACATGTACTGATTTTACAAATGAAACACTAATCTTTACCAACAATACCACAGACCTATTTCATTATGAACTTTGTTCTATCAGCAAACGCAAACTCTACACTTCTTTATCCAACCACCCACCTCCTCTTTATTTTGTCAGTCTGCTTTCTATTCCTTCATTCATCTGCTGTTCGCAATGTGAAACAGATGGGAAAGGAAAGTCCTTTTTTTTTTTGGCTTGTGTTTTCATACAGGATATCCTACACGTTCGATCATGCATCGAAATTTCTGAAATTCTGTTCCAAAAGAACACACCTCAACGGATGTATCAGACTAACTGCCATTCAATCAATCTTCTTAGAGTTTTTGTTAAGTCTACGACTAAAAATTTGTAGTTTGCATACACACACATACAAAGAAATGAAACATCGTTTACTATTTCACTTTTAAGTGTTACAACCTAAAATGTGTACTTCTGGCTAAATCATCTTCAGAAGAAAAATGTGCTCACATCCTAAATGTGCTCATTTAAAAAGTGTTATCTATAATGGAACAGGATTGACAATAAAAAAGAAGCAAAAACACACATGCATATAATGCAACAGAAGACACAATGGCTCACAATCCCGCCCAACAATAATAAACAGCAGGATAAATGAATATAAAGGACAGGGTGAGAATTTCTTCCTCCAATATTCAAGGAAAGAATGTACAGTTATTAATACAGCAAGCTGCAGATAAAACTTGCTGGCATGATAGGAAGTCAAAGTGATGACGAAAATGACAACATTTTTATCTAACAAAAGCAAGACTATTTCAGGAACCATTACACTCTACTAATCCTGCATACAGTTCTTGCAACACGTTTTACAAACTAAATCGTAGGCAAAAATAGATGATTTCCAGTGGTGTTAATTTTTTTCATCATTTTTAAAAATCTTTAATGACAATGACATCTGCCAAAACAATACCAGCTACACGTTCTACTACTAAATCTTTTAACATTGGATTTACAGATTCCTCCAGAGGTGAAAATGGAGAACCTTCCTAGGACCTTTGACAAAACTCCCTGCAGTTCCAAAGACCGCTAATCCTCACTCAAACTTTCATTCCACGAAGTGTTAATATGCAAGTTCAAACCTGATTTAAAAAAAAAAAAAAAAAAAAAAAAAAATTATAATTTATGGTCTAGGCTGTCTACTATTAGCAATGAGTCTCTTTTTTCTTCTTCTTTTGTCGGTAAAATAAGAAAAGATAATTCTTATGGAGGGTAAATAACTCTTTCTGGTCATGCAGTTTTTCTTTGTACAGCACAGCATCTAGCAGCTCAGCTAAAAGCCACTAACTTTAACCCTTGTTCATTCATTTTTTAGCTTAAAAAAACCCAACAAAACAAAATTCAGATTAGTTTTAAAGTTACCCCCCCCTCCACCAAAACAAACAAAAAAGACCCCTCATCCCTATTTAAACAATGTGCAGGAATTTGCAACACTCTGGCACAAAGGGAACAGATTGTTCAACCAAGGGCTTCTCTGTAAAATCAACAAACTGCAAGGCCGTGTGCATCTCTGTCTTTTCTTTCAAAACATATGACTACATAAGCCTCTGATTTGATTTGATTTGATTTATTCTTTTATATCGAGGATAATGGAATAAGCACTCTTGTGCTTTTTTACATCCAGTCCCTGCGTGTATGCAGTTTTGTAAATGTCATCTGTTCCCTGTCCTCTGTAAGAAATGTGTTAATCCTGTTTTTAAGGGTTTATTAATCTATTAAAAAAAAATGCTGCTGGACTTTTTGGGTGAAGTACAGTCGGAAAGCACGAACATAACAAGTATCACCCCCCCCCCCCCCCTCTAAGGGCACCCTCGGTCTTTCTTCTGATAAAAACCTCCAAAAATGCACTTACAATTGTAGTCAATTTCTGTTTTCAGTATGTATGTATAAATCTTTTTTTGTAGTCACTAAGTCAGTGTATTTCCTAATGGTAAAATATGGTTAAAAAAAGAAAAGAAAAAAAAAAGGAGATATATTTATAAGACTGACAGGAAGGAATATATACAAAGAGAGAGAGAGAGAGAGAGAGAGAGAGAGAGAGAGAGAGAGAGAGAGAGAGAGAGAGAGAGAGAGAGAAGGGGAGAGAGGAGAGAGCACTGGAAATAGCTTTACCCACCCCTCCCCCACTCTGATACCAAGGTCAATATTTCAATTTAGAATTCAATAAGACCCCCCCCCCCCCCCCCTCCCAATTCAGTGATTAAAATATGACAACATTACAACAAAAGAAAATACAACTCAATAAATATGTTAAAATGTAAATTACATTTCAATAAATTAACCCAGGTGAGAAAAGGCAGACCACCATATTAGTAGAATATCTTAATTTTACAGTTTTCAAATCAAGATGTTTGATTAATCACAAATAAAATAAATACATAACTTCTGTTGAAATAGACGAAATGATCAAAACACAAACAGCCAGACTTTTCTGGTGAAGACAAAAAACCCAGCCCCCTTTTCATCATGAAAGTAACAATTTCTCTCTAACACGATTTGCTCCCACAAAATACGTTTCAAGAAACGTTTTATCTACATTTTCTTAATTTTCCCCCCTCTATGTAGATGGAATGCAGAAAATATTTACTTTACAAAAAATAAAAGTCATTTCTCATTAAGTCATCTTTAGTCATTTACTAAGTCATCTCTTGTGACTGTAGAGCTCAGATGAACATTTGCATAATGAAATAAAAAATTCCACCCATGAACTTCAACAAGTCCAGGTCGTATCTTCACTCACACAAGTATATAAAAATCTGCCTTGTTTCTGATAACCTCTCTCTGTAGACACAACGGTTCATGTTCAGGGTCTTACAAGTAAAAATGTGTCATTGTTTCTTTTTCAGAACTGAGGTTAGTTTTTAACATAACATTTGCTTTCAGTTTCAATAAATATAGACAAATAAATAATTATAAAGACAAATAAATAAATAGATATTTGAATAAATATACAGAATCTATAATATAAATAAGATATAAAATGAGAGAGAAAGAGAGAGAGAGAGAGAGAGGAGAGAGAGAGAGAGAGAGAGAAGAGAGAGAGAGAGAGAGAGAGAGAGAGAGAGAGAGAGAGAGAGAGAGAGAGAGAGAGAGAGAAGAGAGAGAAGAGAGCAGTCAGTCAGTCAGTCTCAACTGTATGTTTATAAATTATTTTCTGTGAGACATATAACTAAGACAAGTTATTACTCAGAGCATCTGAGTGTGAAATGGACTGAGTTAAAAAAAAAAAAAAAAAAAAGAGAAGAAGAAAAAAAAAGGGTAAACAAATTCTATCATCCACTTCGTAAAAGAAAGCAACAACTGTAACTGTCCACGAACATGAAACCTTAAAAACATTCAGAATAAGCATGCTCTAGAAATCCTCTTCCACCAGCTAGAAACTATAGATGGATCAGCTTCCTTGGTGAACAAAAACAGGAGGGTGAGAGTGGTGACAGGAATGGGGAGGGAGGGGGAGGGGGAGGAAGGTGTGAGGGGAAGATATGAAATGAAGTCAGCACATGACAGATGCCCTTGGTTAGAATCCAAGGTAGGTCTAAATGTGGAAAAATAGCGATAAAGATTATACATATTATTATTGTTATCTTTTTAATCAAATAGTAACAGTTCATGCACATGAGTGAAACAAAAAAGAAAGAAAAAATAGTAGTGTAAGCATTTTTAGTACAACATCACAATCAGTGCATCATAGTCAATGTTAGCACCCTCAAGCATCAGTAACTGTATTTTTGATGTGTTTTTTTTTTTTTTTTACATTACAAAGAAATTTATTTTTTTTTACCAAAAATGATGCTTTCTGTACTTTTCATCTGTTCTATTTTGAATGAGGAAAAAAAATGACTTCATTTTTGTATTCACAATTTAAAAGAAAGAGAAAGAGAAGAGAGAGAGAGAGAGAGAGAGAGAGAGAGAGAGAGAGAGAGAGAGAGAGAGAGAGAGAGAGAGAGAGAGAGCGCATTTAAAACTTCAAACAAATTACAAGTCTTTAACATAAAACAATGTCATACATATGACCAGGTCGCTTAGTGCCCTCCAAAAATGCCTTCAACACGGCAGCAACAACAACAGTTCATCCACAGCCGTTCACATTCAAGACTCTCTCACATGAATAAGCACACCCCCCCACCCCCTCCAAATTAAAAATGCAGTTCACCAAGTTCCACCAGTTTGAGGGGTGCCAAGGAGCTGAGCTGAGCTGAGCTCCTGTGACGTTTTTCATACTACTCTGCTTCAACTTGAGTCCACAGACACCGTCCTTAGAATGAGGAATATCTGTGACAACAATGCATTCTTCTGTCTGTCTGTCTGTCTGTCTGACCATCTTTCCCAGTTACGTCTTCTCCTTCTGTTGTATATAACTGCTGAATTCCCACTTCTGCACGTGAATACTGTCTGTGTCTCTACGCCAACATGTCTTCTTCACACGGACGACTATTCACAAAATACCTCGTCCACACTGACATAGCAGTTTGTCTGTGTTGCTCTTGCTCGTGCCACTCTCTTCTCTGGAGATCAGTTTACACATACAAGGTAATTCAAAAAAAAAAAAAAAAAAAAAAAGAGAACTAAACAATTAATGATGATCAATTCACTCAGCAAACCAGATGGTCTAGGATGCTTCACAAAACCAGGTGAAGGGTGACTCTTGTCATCAGAAAAAAAAAAGACTTGCTGCTGAGTTTTGGTAGTGAATCAAACTGAACGCCAATGCCATCGACTGTAGCTGATCACCCAGAATAAACATGGAAATGAGGGAGACTTTCGCTACTTCGCAAGCCAGGTCCACCCTTCCCTCACCAATCATGGTCTTCACATACCGATGCCTGTCTGCTTTTACCAATACACTGAAGAAGCGGTGGAAGGTTCATCAACACCTGGCATCAACGATCCTGTTTCCTCGCTCTTCAATGCACTGACGTCTAGCTTAATGAACACAGAAGAACAGAACACGAACGATGAACAGACAAAATGCTGAGAGAAAACGAAAACAAGTAGTACTGTGCATACTACAGTCCTGCAGGAGAGTCCTGATATCACACACACACACCCACCTACACACACCTGACACATGAATACACACACACACACACTCCTGCAGGAGAGTCCTGATCACACACACACACACCACCACACACACCAAAACACACACACACACCCTTCAGGAGAGTCCTGATCTCACACACATAAAACACACACACACACACACACCCAAACACACGCACTCACCCACCCCCCCTCACCCTCCCAACCACACACAACCCCCCCCCCCACACCCAACCCCACGACCCAATCACTCTCGCCGGGAGCGTTTCCTCAGTCGAGGATCCGGCAGCGGCGGCAGCGTCAGTGTCCGCGCCCCTCTTGGCGTGCTTGGGCTGCACCTGGGACTGCGCAGTCAGCTGCAGCTTGATGGCGTTGGCGTTCAGCTTGGTGGACATCAGGATCTTGCGCAGGCCCTTCATCTTGGCGCTGCGCAGCTGCAGGGCCACCGGCTCCTGCATGGAGAAGAAATCAGAGTCCGAGGCCAGCGTGTGAACAGCGTCCGAACGCTTGCTGCCGCACAGCATCATGTCGGCCGGGCTCTCAGCTTTCAGCATGGAGTCCAGAGACAGGCCAATGAACGACGTCCCGTTCGACTTGCTGCTGAGAAACTCGTCAAACTCGTCCCCTGCTGCGTCCTTGGCTGAGAATCCAGTATTGGTGGTGGTGGTGGTGGTAGGGGGGGCGGTGGTGGGGGTGGAGGAGGAGGAGGAGGAGGTGGGGGCGAAGGGCTCCCCCCCGCTGAGCAGGAAGTCCTTGTTGAGGATGGAGGAGCTGCAGGCCTGGGCCAGGCCGCGATGTTGGGGTTCGGCGATTCGTCCCCCCCTCCCTCCTCCCCCGGGCCCCCCTTCGACACCAGCTCCTCCATCGCAGACTTGATCTGCGCTTCCTCGCTCCTTGACTCCCCCCCCTCCCCTTTCCCTGACCCCCCCTCCCCTGCTGTTTTAGGGTCGGAGGCTTGCGATTTCTTTCCTCCCTCTGCGTGTTCGCTGACCCAAGTCTTTCTCCACGGTGGAGGACCGGCGACTCGGCGCTTTGCTGCCGTCTTTCTCGGGTCCGTTTTTGTCGCTGGGCTTTTCCTCCTTCTCCTCGCCCTCTTCTTCCTCGTCCTCTTCGTTCTCGGCGTGAATGTCTAGCAGAGAGCGCACCCTGGGGTCAAACTTGGACAGAGAGAAGGTGAACTGTTGTGCCCACCCCACGTGAAGCACAGGTGTGGAGCTCCCCTCCTCCCACTCGCAGATCCCGTCGTAAAAGTGGAGCAGGTCTGCGTAGACAGCGGGATTCTGAAGGAGGGGGGGATCCCCGCCATCTGTCATGGAATCCCCCTCCCTTGTGGAGGCCTTCACGATGTTGGGGATGAACTCGTTGGCGATTTCCAGGAATTCTTTGTACACTTCTTCGTCTTCTCTCGTGTAGTTGTACCTGGAACGAACAGAGAGGGAGTTTAAGTTTGTGGCACGTGCTTGTTATAAAACTGACTTTACCTTTCCTGTTTATGTTTTGAAAAGTTAAAAACCCAACAACATGCAAATGCATAGATCCATAGAACTGATACAGCATTTTGAATCTGATATTTTGAAAGAACTGTAAGATGAATAAGTGCAGCTTACTTTGGCATGGGAGAGAACTGTTGCCTTTTCAGTCTCTCAGGAAAAAAGGCAGAAGAAAGAACCAAGAGGGCATACAAGAGAATGGTTGCATATGCAAAACCACACCAGGGATGTATACTGGATATGTTTGTGTTTCCGTAACCCACAGAACACTGACATGAATTCTGTGATATCTAACATGCATATTTCATGAGTATACACACCAAGAGAATTAAAGCACTGGCAGGTCTGCACTAAAAGATGACCAGGGGAGATAGTGAAATCCCCCACCCTTGATTCACAAGAAATTACAAAGAGTTGAACCCACGATTTCATGCCTCCATAAAATAGAAGTCAAAAGATCTTAATCACTTGGCTATAGCGTCTGTCACAGTGAGCTTAAAGACAGAAAGGTGTAAAGGTCTTGCAGGCATCATCACACCTGCACAGGTAAGCTTTCTGCTCTGAGATTCTGCTGTTGGGGACAGTGCTGCAAAATACACTTCATGGTTATAAATACACACTGTCAGGCAGAACTCAAAAAGAATCACTTAAGTGGAACTTGGTGAACATGTGACACCAACAAGGGGAGGGGGGGGGGCCACGAAGCTTGCAGGTTCGAGTCACTACAGAGACGCCAGTTTAAAGTGATTTTTGCCCTGGAGTTAACATCAGTATCAGTACTGACTCCACCTCCTGTAAAGTCCTTAGGATGAGACTGTAAACTAAGGTCCTGTGTACAAAGGTATTCAGAACATCTTGCGCAGACAAGACAACAAACCCGTTCCAACTTAGGGAAGACTTAGCCATTGTATGCCAGTAAGAACACATGACAAACTTTAGTGCGTGCAGTGAGTCAAGTTTAGACACCATCCCCGTAGATTGAATACAACTACCCCAATTAAAGAGGAGCAAAAGGTTGCACAGGCAACCCCAGGGATGAGACACAATGAATCTGGGTAAGGCTGTGGCGGGGAGATTGAAATGAGCGGCGTGGGAGCAACAGGACGGGGACGTCACAGAAGAACAGGCAGAAAAAAAACGAAGAAGAAAAAAAAAAGGCTGCACAGGCGATATCTCACCATTGGTAAACCTATGAACTCTAGCCAAGGAATGGGGAAAAAACTCAGGAAGATCGTAAAAATCCCACACCCTTAATCAGGGTTCGCGATAACCGGTAATTGCCGGTATTTTACCGATTGTAAACAGGGAATACCGAAAATTTTTGAAGCAGCCGGTACCGCGTACCGATTCTGTTTGCCTGTGACTGATTAGATTTCCGTCTCAAAAAAAAGTCTGAAGTGACATTCTCTGACAGTCTGTCATGCGCCTGTACTGTGCTTACGCACCTACCCCTTCCTACCACCACCCCTGCCGACGAACATCTTTGGCGCCAGCATGATTAGCCTAGCACGCAGAACAGCAAGCTTTACTGTGAAAGAATAGAGCTTCGCGCTCTTCTGGGCATGACAGTAACTTCCATTCACAATGAGTAAATGGGGCCTAGATTTTTTTTTTATCTTTATTCTTTTAATCTTTTATATCGAGGATAATGGAATAAGCACTCCTGTGCTTTTTTACATCCAGTCCCCAAGTGTATGCAGTTTTGTAAATGTCATCTGTTCCCACGGCACACGATGGCCTGCTCTTACGAAAAGCAAAAGCGAGGGTCTTTGACTATGAATTTGCCCGTTGCTTTGAGAGAGACGAGTCGAAAACTAAATCTAAATTGAACGAAAGATCTAGATGAGCGCTAAGCATAGGAAACAAGAAAGAGGAATATAAGTCTCAGTAAATGCCATGCAAAACAACAGACTGACACGGACAGTGGCACAGGTGCTAGAAAAAAAATCCTGCGTGGCTTCGTGCCCAAGAAGCGAGTGGCAGCAGCACGGCAGTCAAAGTCTGAGAGATTTGCGTTCAATTTAGATTTAGTTTTGCTGCCGAACAATCCCCCCCTCCCCCACCCCCTCACTGAATAGTTTCGTTTTGTTCACAGTATGTACCGGATTTTATTTTCTGGGGACCGATTTTGGGGGAGTTGGTCAAGATATCTCTGAAATGGCAACTTGCAGTACCGGTTTTAAAAAATCCTAGCGCGAACCCTGTTAATTCACCAGAAATCACAAAGATTTTAACCCACGACTTCATGAACCCACAAAATTGATGTTGAGCAATCTTAACCACTCGGCTACAGTGTCTGTCATAGTCAGGTTAAAGACAGAAAGGTGTAAAGGTCTTGCAGGCATCATAACAGCATCTCACCATTGGTAAACCTATGAATTCTAGCCAAGGAACAGGGAACCCCCCCCCCCCTCCCCCTCACAGCAGACACCACTCCCTCCCAGTCCAGCCCCCTCACCCTTTGATGACGGCAGCAGCCTGGGCCCAGGCGTGGATGGCCTGAGGGTACTGTTTGCGGCGGTACATGTAGCCCCCCAGGTAGGTGAAGGGGTACACGTGCTGGTTGTTGTAGTGTGTCCGCGCCACCTCCACCCCCTTCTGGAACAGCTCAATGGGGGTGGGGTGTCCCGAGATGGGGGAGATCTCCTCCAGGTCTCCCAGGTTTCCAATGGCCATGGGGTACCTGGTGTAGCAGCCGGTGAATGAGACTTCAGGTAAACAGTCACAAACTTCAAGTTCCTCCCCCCCCCCCCCCCCCAAACTTATGAGTAAAACAACTTCAGGTAAAGATTCACAAACTTATTACTAAACAATCTCAGGAAAAGATTCACTAACTTATTAGTGAAACAAGTTCAGGGAAAGATTCACTAACTTATTAGTGAAACAAGTTCAGGAAAGATTCACTAACTTATTAGTGAAACAAGTTCAGGGAAAGATTCACTAACTTATTAGTGAAACAAGTTCAGGAAAAGATTCACTAACTTATTAGTGAAACAAGTTCAGGGAAAGATTCACAAACTTATTAGTGAAACAAGTTCAGGGAAAGATTCACTAACTTATTAGTGAAACAAGTTCAGGGAAAGATTCACTAACTTATTAGTGAAACAAGTTCAGGGAAAGATTCACTAACTTATTAGTGAAACAAGTTCAGGGAAAGATTCACTAACTTATTAGTGAAACAAGTTCAGGGAAAGATTTACAAACTTATGAGTAAAACAACCTCAGATAAAAAGTCACAAACTTTTCAGTAAAATGACTTCAAGTAAAGATTTACAATCTATCACAGAACCAGCACTGAACACAAGAGAGACAAGTTAAAAAACATTACTGGTAACTTATATTAACTACTATTACTGTTACTTCTAAGTACGACTTTTCACCTTTCGGAGTAGCTGCTGAGAGAGGGAGACTTTGTGATTGACTTAAACCTTTTCAGAATGACTTTAAGTGATTCTTTTACACATCTTTGTTTTACTACTCTGCTTCTACATGAGCATAATAAAAAAGGGAGGGATGGAGGTAGGGAGGGAGAGGGAGAGAGAGTGAATGAGTTCAACAACAGATTACAGCAAAAGGCAAATGCAAGTCTACATACTTACACCCATAAGCATCTGGTTTTCAAGATTGTGAAATGGATATTGGCTTTAGCTCAGTCTTTCTGATGAGACAATAAACCAAGGTCCTGTGTGAAATACCCATTCAATGCATGTAAAAGAACCACGGGGAACAAGAGTTGTCCTTGGCAACTTTCCAAACACACCACAATGATAGGAAAATAAATACATTCATATGCAGACTGGAATAAAAAAGAAAAGAAAAGAAAAGAAGACGGCACTGCTTTCGTGGTGATGCGCTGTCCTGTCCTCTGGGACAGCAGCCATGATTTCAGGCAGAGAAATGCGCCATGGCTGAAAGGTGTGTGCATACAGGTACAAAGCTTCAGTCGCTTACCTGGATAAGTGGCCCTTCTGATACAACAGATACAGCAACTCCTGCAACAGATCAATTACAATGCTGTAAAGGAACAACTTCATTGACTTCTTCATGCTAAATGTGTGTGTGTGTGTGTGTGTGTGTGTGTGTGTGTGTGTGTGTGTGTAAGGGCGCGTGTGTGTATGCGCACATACTGTTTACATGCTATAAGCAAAAAGAACCCTATGTAGCTCTGAATTAGTGTTTACTTTGTATCACTTATTACACACAGCAAACTGAATAATCAAAGTTGTACCTGTATTTATTTTATAAATGGCAGATAAGCAATAAAAACTGATTTAAAAAATACTAATAGTTAAGGACTAACTACCATGTATGTATTTGCATGTATGCATGTATACATGTATATATGTATGTGCACATCAATGAGAGCTGTGTATATATGTATATATATATATATAATGTTTCAATCACAGACCACCGTTTTGGCTGTGAAAAGCATAAGCTGACTTGACTTCATCAATAAAAAGATAACAAAAAACCTTGTCATAACAAACAAGATAACCCCCCCTACACTATCAACCCCCACTCCCCCCATATCTAACCAACCAACTCAATTCTCCCTCCCTCAAAAACACACAGAACCCCTACCTGAGAGAGAGAGAGAGAGAGAGAGAGAGAGAGAGAGAGAGAGAGAGAGGAGAGAGAGAGAGAGAGAGAGAGAGAGAGAGAGAGAGAGAGAGAGAGAGAGAGAAAGAAAGAAACAGAGAGAGAGAGAGGGACAGAGAGAGACAGAGACAGAGACAAAGAAACAGAGAGAGAGACAGACAGACAGACAGACACAGACAGAGAGAAATCAAGACACATCCAGTCCCTCCACCCCACCTGCTGCAGTGACCCCATCTCTATGCTGTCAATGGCAGCGGAAATGGCGGGGTTGATGCTGGAGACAATGGCGGCCACCTCCATTTGGCGGGTGCAGACCACAGGGTGCCCGTTCAGGTACAGCCAGGCCTTGTCAGCCACCGCCTCCGTGATGGCCTGCCCTCGCTTGTCCTCATTCCCCTTCCCTGCCAGCGCAACACGCTTCAGTTCAGTTCTAGAACTTTTTTTTTTTTTCTATCTATAGATAACAAAAAAAACAAAAACAAAAAACAAACAAAAAAAACAAAAACAAAAAAAGCAAAAAAACCCCACCAAACAACAAAAAAAAAAACCCACAAAAACACACAAAAAACCTTTTTACTTTTATTTCTTTTTAAATTTTCCTATTTTCTAGATTTCACCAGAAGTGTTACCATTTTTATACTTTTAGAATAGTCCAAGAGTGTGACACTCATTTCCCTAGAAACATTAGAGTCATTTTGTGCTTGAACAACTGCATAGTGCTGTGTGCTGATGAAGTCTTCTAAGGCGTATGTCCAATAGTTAAGGGTTCAGCTGATGATCAAGGCTGCACATCATAAATACAAGCTTCTGTTTTATTACACTAAATATTTTCAAAATAGTGATTTAATGAGGAATTCCATTACCATTATACTGCTGTAGCACGAGTAGAAAATGCTTTAATTCAGAATCCATATGCTTTAAAGAAGTAAAAACTGTCAAATGCAGAGGTGGAGGTGAACAATTCCAAAATGAAACATGTTATGACTTACCATGCCATGTGACTTCTGCAGTCTCACTGCTATCTTTGCCAAACACGACCCATGGCGTGGTCCTCTGACAGCGACAGTTTGACGTCTTGAAACCCAAGCACCTGACAAGCCGCCACCACAGCAAATGCCACGCCGAAGCAGTCCAGCTTATTTCCTGTAAAGTGCAATAGCCAAATTACAAAAACATTCTCTATGTTTCTTCCAAATGATCTTAATCAATAGCTAGAACCTCTCCCCTCCCTCCATTTCCTTGGACAAACCTCACCTCATAAAAGTAACTTATAAAGCACTCATAAAATTACACCCAAAAAATACAGCATCGCAAAATGGCTGGTAAGGTTTCAAAACAAACAGAATCCTGAAAAAATAAAGAGATATGGATGGATCGGTGGTCTAGGTGGTCACGCGCCTTGCCTAGAAAGCAAAAAGTCCGGGTCGGAGTGTGCGGGGTTCGTACCCCGTTTGGACCCAAAACTTTTCCCCATCCATTAGACCCTGAGTGGTGGTCTGGGCGCTAGTCTTTCGGATGAGACGATAAACCGAGGTCCCGTGTGTTACACATCACTATTTAGCGCACGTAAAAGAACCCACGGCAACAAGGGGGTTGTCCCTGGCAAAATTCTGTAGAAAGAAGCCACTCTGATAGGGAAACAAATACACTTGCATGCAGGAAAAAGAAAAAAAAAGGGTAGGCGCTGCACACGTGGCGACGCGCTCTCCCTGGGGAGAGCAGCCCGAATTTCATGCAGAGAAATCTGCGTGACATAAAGTGGTACAAAATACAAAAAAAAAAAAGAAAAAAAAAAGTAATAAGCGCAGGTTCACAACTCCATTTTCTGGGCTTTCTAAGGTTTTTGATAGATCACAACTCTTAAAACCCACAGGCACCAAATAGCTCTAACCATAACAGAAATATGTGCAGCGCTGTGGCCTAGTGGTTAGGGTGTTGTACTCGTAATCTAAAGGTTGCGGGTTCAATCCCAGTATTCCGCCATGGCGTTGTGCCCTTGGAAAAGGCACTTTACGGCTATTTTCTCACCCCACCCAGGTGTAAAAGGGTGGTACCAACCTTGTGTTGGGGGTTAATCCTGCGATAGACTGGCGTCCTATCCGGGGGGGAGTCTATGACTCTCAGTCGCTTAACGCCACAGAAACCGGGATAAGCACCGGCCTGATGAGCCTTATGGCTCGGGACAGACTTTAACTTTTTTAAATAACAGAAATATGGCATTAAACAAAAAAATCAGGGTTCATACACAACCAATGCTCTTTCACTTTCAGTGTTCTGACAGTCCACAATAATAGGGTTACTCCCTGCACAATGTGATTCTCAACTGGAAACAAGGACAGGGTTCGCGATAACCGGTAATTGTCGGTATTTTACCGATTGTAAACAGGGAATATCGAAAATTTTCAAAGCAGCCGGTACCGCGTACTGATTCTGTTTGCCTGTGACCGATTAGATTTCCGTCTCAAAAAAAAAAGTCTGAAGTGACATTTTCTGACAGTCTGTCATGCACCTGTACTGTGCTTACGCACCTACCCCTTCCTACCACCACCCCTTCCGACGAACATCTTTGGCGCCAGCATGATTAGCCTAGCACGCAGAACAGCAAGCTTTACTGTGAAAGAATAGAGCTTCGCACTCTTCTCGGCATGACAGTAACTTCCATTCACAATGTGTAAATGGGGCCTAGATTTATTTAATCTTTATTCTTTTAATCTTTTATATCGAGGATAATGGAATAAGCACTCCTGTGCTTTTTTTACATCCAGTCCCCATGTGTATGCAGTTTTGTAAATGTCATCTGTTCCCACGGGCACAGGATGGCCTGCTCTTACGAAAAGCGGAGGGTTTTGACTGAATTTGCACGTAGCTTTGAGAGAGAAGAGTCGAAAACTAAATCTAAATTGAACGAAAGATCTAGATGAGCGCTAATCATAGAAACAAGAAATAAGTCTCACGAATGATGCCATGCAAAACAACAGACTGACACGGACAGTGGCACAGGCGCTAGAAAAAAAATCCAATTTCCTGCGGCTTCGTGCCCAAGAAGCGAGTGGCAGCAGCACGGCAGTCAAAGTCTGAGAGATTTGCGTTCAATTTAGATTTAGTTTTGCTGCCGAACAATCCCCCCCTCCCCCACCCCCTCACTGAATAGTTTCGTTTTGTTCACAGTACATACGGATTTTATTTTCTGGGGACCGATTATGGGGGAGTTGGTCAAGATATCTCTGAAATGGCAACTCGCAGTACCGGTTTTAAAAAATCCTAGCGCGAACCCTGAAGGAGCGAGTCCGTGAGTGTCATCATAAAAATTATAACATTAAACATGGTCACTGCATTGAGCGGAAAAGAAATATAGGAAAAAGGGGCAGAACAAGGGGAAAAGTGGGGATATCCACAACATGTTTACCACAAATGCACAGATACCCATATACCATAAACAAAGTAGCAAGCCAGATAATCGAGTGCAGATCTCTAGGCTATCTGGCATCACCAGTTACCTGAGGCTTCAGAGGGGCATGGATTTCCCGTGGTAACCCAGACAATATTGTTTCAGATAAATTAACTTAGTTTCAATCTGATGACTCATCATTTCATGATTTTCTGAAAAGGGGGGGGGGGTGAGAGAGAGAGAGAGAGAGAGAGAGAGAGAGAGAGAGAGAGAGAGAGAGGAGAGAGAGAGAGAGAGAGAGAGAGTTATACATTAGAATGACCAGAAAACCAGCCAACAAATTTTACTTGTTTGACTGCTTAGCTGGATATATAAAGGTTTCTGGCAGGATTCACCCCCCACCCCCTTTATCAGTTCATGTACTTTTCCACCCAAGCATGTTCTGCTTGTGGATCACGACAGGCCTGTATATTTTGTAGAATTTCTACACAAAACTGGGGGAGGAACACAAAAAGAGCAATGTCTATGGCAATTCTTTCGCATCACATTGATAATGCGCTTAATGACATTATTTATCAATTAAAATGTAAGTAATTATTTCTCCTTTCACTTTCCATTACCCTCATGAACAAGCAACTATACTGCTGAAACAGTCACTAGGTGACTCACTGCTGATTCAACCAATGGCTGAGAACATTATGCATTTTCAACCTTACCACAGATAAAAACATAAATATCAAACCAACATTAGAATTAGTCCAATCGATCTGTATAAAAATAAGAATTTTGATTTTGCCAAACCACAAAACTGCCGTCCGTCTCAAGTAAATACCAGAAGTAACAAATCGGTAGGAGTGACGTCGCTAGTTTCGATTGCATACCAGTTAGAAAGCTGTAGAGAGACTGTAGATGAGCTTTATCTTTGTAATAAGCTCTCGTCAGCGATCCCCAGACCACGTCCGACACTCTTTTGACTAGTTCTCTCGTAGCATAATCTTTTTCGAACTTGGATGAGGTCCACAGATTTCTTGATCAGCGTTGTAAATTTAGTGTACAATGCTTCAATAGTGTCAGCCTCCACAACAGGAAAGATGGGGGTGATCATGGTTTTAGATTCATCAACATTACTATGGAGAGATCGATTCATCGTCAGCGTGTTTTCAATGCACCCCAACACAATAGAGAGTAGTGCCAAGTCCACATCATCTCCTCTGTCAAGCTGTTCACTGAATAAGTTAACAACATCCTGGATGCTTGTTAGCGGGAAATGCTTTTCGCGATCTCGAAAGCCCGCCATCTTGATGCCGTAATTCGCACACACAAACAGGTGCTATAGCCTCTTTATAGTATTTTACATTGTATTTTATAATAAAGACAAAAGTTTGATGATTAATAAATATTTGAAATTATAAATAAATATGAAATTTAGAATTGTAGAAACTAAGAAATATTATGTTTAGTATTTGACAATATTTTAGAAAAAATACAAGTAAGAGAAGAAGAGATTATATGTCACTGGACATGGCTGACACGAACAGCATGAATCAAGCAACGGACGTAGCCCCGACTAATGCGGGCGCTGTCGACGGGAATCCAACTCAGAATGGAGCAGTAAATCCCCAGGTAGGTATAACATATTGAGTAAAAAGGTGTGAAAGGTATCAGGGACAAACTTTGATTAAGAATCTTGATTGAAGAACCAGGTAAAATGGATCCTATTAACTACCGCAGACGACTTTCCTACTTTAGGTCTCGTGGCAGACAATCGCCACAATGCGAGCTAGACTAAGGCATCAGATTGTCATTATTTCACATATTAGTACTAGTAGTATTTGGGTTGAAATGCTATCTCATTTTAAGTCAAAACTCAGCAATTCGATTATGACCGTTCCTTTAAAAACTCTGTTTTAAACATCGCAGAACACTTGTCTGTTGTCTGATGAGTGGTGATGGAGCCCAGCCCTTTTGGTTTTGGCCTTGGTCAGGTCACATTTTAGGTGGATATCAATCTATCACACACTTCGGTATTTTCCTAGAATGGATTGGATAAAAGCATACATGTACGATTGTTGGTAGCATTGGTTTATTTTGTTTGAGATTTTCTCTCAGTGCCTTCATGCTGCTGGGTCTAAGTTCTAAGTCTATAATCTTGACAGTTCTGTGCCTGAACTAGTTCAGTAGTTGAAAAAAAAAAGTGTTACAACAGAACCTAGAGGAGAACAGTAGAACTAGAAGAAGTGTTTTAGATTTGTTTATTTGATGTGTACTTCTGTACATTTGATCAGTACATTGCTTATTGGTTATGACTATGAATTATGATACATTGATTAAATCATTACAAGCACCTTTTTGGCTCCTTTTACTAGCAAGTTCAGAATGACTCTCAAGAACATCCAGACTAAAAGAGAATCAGTATTTGTGCTCAATTACATGAATTTGAAATTAAACACAGAAACTCCACATTTCTAGCCATTATGATGCAACAATTTATTACCAAATAACCTCAATGAAGACAATTCCAGTAGCAGTCTCTACCTAGATAAACCACAGCAACTAGTCTATGCATCCAGCCAACTTGCATTGCTGTACAAAATTTATAACGCTGAGCATAGAACAGCCTTCTTGTACGAGTTTATTTGTGTGAAGTAATGACCTCTAGAGTCTTTAATACACACACACACACACACACACACACACACACACACACACACACACACACACACACACACACACACAGAGTACACACACACAGACACAGACACACACACACACACATACACACAGAGTAACACACACACACACACACACAACACACAACACACACAAGAACACCAGCACACACACACACACACACACACACACACCACACACACACACACACACAAACACACACACACACACACACACACACACACACCACACACACACACACACACACACACACACACACACACACACACACACACACACACACACACACACACACACACACACACACACACACACACACACACACTACTTACACATCACACACACACCACACACACATGCACACACACACACACAACACACACACACACACACACCCACCAACACACACACACACACCACACCGCACCACACCACCCACACACCCACCACACCACACCCACCACACACCACACCACCACCAAAGAAAAAAAAAACCAACAAAAAACCTTACCCCCAGACCTAAATGCATCAGTAACTGTATTTTTTATTTTAATGTTGTGTCAATGACTGTATTGTACAACTTCTAGTTTTTATAAGCTAGTATATTGCAGAGAGTCCAGTCCTAAATACTTGCCTGTTAACATAATTTTGGTTTGTTACCTGCTGACATCTTCAATTGGACTTTGAGGTGTCCAGAAAGGTTTAACCTTTTATCACATTCCACACCCCTTCATTTTTGGCTTGGGGACTGTTTGCAACAGAAAACATTTGCTGTGAAGTTAGCAGTCAGGCTGTGTAATACTAATACCATAATAGCTGTGCTGTATTCTTTGATCATGCAGAAATGCACATAATATCAGATCTATATAGTGGTCAGGGTGATGTGCTCATGATCTGGAGTTAACATCAGCGTAACCCAACTGCACTCTCCCCAAAAGTCCTTCGGATGAGACTATAATAAAGTAAACCGAGGTTCTGTGTGTGAACGCATGCAGAAAATCTTGCACACATGTAAAAACCTGTTCTGCTTTTCAGAAGAGTAGGCCATTGTTTGCCAGTGGGAGCGGATGCTGATGACAAAATTTACAAAACTGCTTACACTTGGGGACTGGATGTAAAAAAGCACAGGAGTGCTTATTCCATTATCCTTGAAATAAAAGAATAATAGGGAAAAAGAGAGATCTTTCTCTGCTTTCTTTTTCCCAAAGTCATCAAAATCTTGCTTCAAGAAGTATTTGACACTTTTTTCTCCCATGTTGGTGTCTGACAGGTGCTGAGATGACAAAATCCTTTAGAGAAAGAAGAAGAATCTCAAGAGAAGAAGAGAAGATGAAAGATTTGTGTCAAGATTATTGGTCTAGAAAAAGGCACTGACAGATTTACTCCCAAGTTGACTTTGAAAATTATAGAAATCCTTTCCCTTGATAATTGATGGAGAGGTATTGCCATTGCACAGAAATGAACCAGCAGAAGAGACATCACCACAAAACCCTACTATAAAATATAAGGTAGGGTTACTGTTAGGAATAAAGGTACAGAAAACATTTTATAGATTTGCAAAGAAAAACTGTTAAGCTGTACTGCATGCATGTAATGATGTATACATCATTAGATGCTGAATGTTGAGAATCAGAATGAAACATTTCCACTGTAACACATAATATTAGCAGAATGCATGCAAAGTAGGAAAAGAAAAAATATGTAATTTTGTGAAAGAATATTAGGATCAAGTTTACTACTGTGTTGAGTCAGTTAATAAACCAACCAGGAGAGAGAGAGAGAGAGAGAGAGAGAGAGAGAGAGAGAGAGAGAGAGAGAGAGAGAGAGAGAGAGAGAGAAGGGGGGGACAGTACAACACAAGACTTTATTTCCATTGTTACAGGAAGGTCAGGAGCAGCAGCAGCAGGCCCAGAGACCAGGAACATGGTCGGTGATAAAGACACTGGTGATCCGCATGTTGTTCATCTACTTCATCGCCAGCATGTTTCGGCGATCCCCTACCACTCCTGCCAATGAGTCCTCTGGTGCCGGCGGTTCTGGAATGCGGCCATCTTCCAATTTGTTTGATAAAGGCACCGTGATGGTAAGCAGTTAATTATACTTCAAAAAGGAAATCGATACAAATTAATTTTAATGACATTGTCATCTCTGTTCTTTGGTGAGAATCACATTTATTTACTTAAAGAAGAAAGTGAACTCGTAGCTAATTACTGTAGCCCTCTTTACCCTTACATTCATCCGCTTTTCATAAGAGGCTTACTTTCCATGGAACAAGTGTAATGATATTGATAGGTCAGAATGCAGGGTTCGCGATAACCGGTAATTGTCGGTATTTTACCGATTGTAAACAGGGAATACCGAAAATTTTCGAAGAAGCCGGTACCGCGTACCGATTCTGTTTGCCTGTGACCGATTAGATTTCCGTCTCAAAAAAAAAAATCTGAAGTGACATTTTCTGACAGTCTGTCATGTGCCTGTACTGTGCTTAAACACCTACCCTACACCCCTTCCGACGAACATCTTTGGCGCCAGCCTCAGCAAGCTTTACTGTGAAAGAATAGAGCTTCGCGCTCTTCTCGGTGACAGTGACTTCCATTTACAATGAGTAAATGATGCCTAGATTTGTTTATTCTTTATTCTTTTAATCTTTTATATCAAGGATAATGGAATAAGCACTCCTGTGCTTTTTTACATCCAGTCCCCGTGTGTATGCAGTTTTGTAAATGTCATCTATTCCCACCGGCACACGATGGCCTGCTCTTACAAAAAGCGGAAAGCGGAGGGTCTATGATTACGAATTTGCGCGTTGCTTTGAGAGAGAAGTCGAAAACTAAATCTAAATTGAACGAAAGATCTAGATGAGCGCTAAGCATAGAAACAAGAAAGAAGAATATAAGTCACACGAAGATGTCATGCAAAACAACAGACTGACACAGACAGTGACACAGGCGCTAGAAAAGAAATCCTATTTCCAGCGTGGCTTCGTGCCCAAGAAGCGAGTGGCAGTCAAAGTCTGAGAGATTTGCTTTCAATTTAAATTTAGTTTTGCTGCCGAACAATCCCACCCTCCCCCACCCCCTCACTGAATAGTTTCGTTTTGTTCACAGTACCTGTTCACAGTAGGTACCGGATTTTATTTTCTGGGGACCGATTTTGGGGGAGCTGGTCAAGATATCTCTGAAATGGCAACTGGCAGTACCGGTTTTAAAAAATCCTAGCGCGAACCCTGGAATGTTTAAGAATGATACTTTGACAAACTAGGCGGTGGAGTTATATCTGGGTGCATGCTTTGGTATGAAAAAGATACCCTGGCCCTTTGTTTTTATTTTTTTGTTGCCTGAAATCTGAACACATGCACACACGCTGACATGCACATACACATACACACACACACACACACACACACACACTCACACTCACACTCACACTCACACACACACACACACACACACACACACACTCCTTGATATTACCAAATGTGTGTGAAAACCTATGGTCTCACAAAAGATGTAGATTGACCTCCAGTCTCTTTTCCCACAGGATATGTACGTGTACCTGTCTGAAGATGAGGAGTTCAAGGACTTCAAAAACGAGGATGCATTGTTCTGGGTGGAAAAAGGACTGGTGTATGGAGACTGGGAAAATGGACCTAATGGCGATGGCTCCTTTGAGAAATCTGGACAGTTTGAGGCATCTGAGGTGAGTTGTCCTGTCTGTGTAGTGTTTGCTGTTTGTTTTTGTCTTTGTGTGCATGCACACACATGTACTCTCGCATACACACAGAGACACAGACACAGACACAGACACACACACTGACACAGACACAGACACAGACACACACACACACACACACACACACACACACACACACACACACACACACACACACACACACACACACACACACACACACACACATTTCTTCAGTATATTATTACTGTGATCAAGTAATTGCTAAAACAAGTGTTGCTAAAAACACAATGTCCATGTTTCAGTTTTAGCAAAGAAGGGCTTGAGTTAGTAAGCATAGGTTGACCCCTTAGAAAAATACCCGAAAAATTTAAAAGGGGGGGGGAGGGGGAGTCAATAGGACCCGTGGATGTGGGATCTACAGGAAACATAAGAAGAGGAGGGATGGGTACAAGCATGAGGGGATGAGCCTGGGGGTGAGAGGAATAGATGGGATGAGGTCTGAATAAGTACCATAGGTGCAGCAGCTCACCTCACGAGTAACATAAATATTTGCCCCACTTCCCCCCCTCCCTCTTTGGAAAAAAGGCTTTTTTTCTTTGTTATATCAGTCTCAATTGTGTGTTTTTTCGTTGCTGTGAAAAAAAGATGTTCACTTTTTAAGTTTGGTGTGTGGGAAAGGAACACAGCAAATTGAGAAATGATCAAGAAGGAAGGTGGCAGACGGTTAAATGTTCACCTGTCAAACAAGTAAACCTTGAGGTTCTGGGTTTGATTCTAGCCTTGCCCTTTCTTCCCAGTTTGATGTGGAAATCGGAACTGAATGTCAGTGTCCTTTGGATGAGACTGTAAGCTGGGGCCCTGTATGCGAATTTATTTTCGCCCTCCGGAAGGGTAGGTCATTTTGTGCTGGTAGAAACGGATGACAAAAGTACACACAGGTGTCATATTTAGACACCATCCCCAAAGATGTAATGTGGCTACCTATATGATGGGGAAAAAAACTGTAGCAAAAATGTAACTATTGGTGAATCCCGAGCTCTAAGCCCCCCACCCCCCCCCTTTAAAATAAAACAAAAAAATCCTCAGGCAATGAATAGTAGTTCTCAATATATGTATGTATTGTGTTTTGTTCACAGAGGTTGCAGAACAACGGCTCCATGTTCCTTCATGTGTACCTTGTGAAGGAGGGCAAGTCTCCTGACCCTGCTGACAAGGCCCGCAAACTTTACTCCAAGAAAAACACTGTCTACAAATCAAAACGTAGGTCAACTGTCGCTTCATTGTGCTAAGAAAATTATTAACAGCAAAGTCTAACTTAGTCTAATGATAAATTGTGCTATTGAGTGGGTCTGTTTTTTGTTGCTTATTTAGTCCTTTTTTTTCTGTGATTTTTTGGGATAAAGTTAAACTGATTTTGGACTGCTCTTGTGCTTATATGTATTACTGATTGAAAGTATGCAGTTTTTGTGGAAGAAGAATTAGAGAAAAAACTCTTTTGTTTGCATAAACATTTGTTGATTTTGGAAAAAGAAAGGAAGGCTCAGACTGTTTGATGATTATTCATTTATAGATTGTTTGATCATTATTCATTTATGTGGAAAATATTTGCATAGCCATACAAGTTCTGCAGTTATGACCCTGTTAGACGTTTTGTTACATTTTTAGTTAAAAGAGTTGTATGCCTATTTATCTATGGACCGTGGTGTTGTTGCAGGTTTGAATAAGTTCAAGAAGCGCAGGTTCCATTCCACAGTCAACCTGCTGACTGGTTCCACAGACGTTCACCCTGACCTGCAGCAAGTAAGGCTTACTTTGAATATATATATGTGTTAAAAACTTTTAAAAATATATATATTTTGTTTTAATGACCCGTCAAAATCACTACAGTAAAAAGCTGTGCACATGTCATAGCAAAGTTTGAAAGGTGAAGGTTTGTCAATGGAAAGTTTGTGGTAACTGGTTGCTTCAGAAGAAGAAGAATACAAAGTCTGAAGATGGTTTGTCAGTGGAAAGTGTGTGGTGATTGTTTGCTGCAGACAGAGAATAATAGAAAGTCTGAAGATGAGGGTTTGTCAATAGAGAGTTTGTGGTGGTTGTTTGCAGAAGGAGAATAATACATAGTGTGAAAGGCGAAGGTTCGTCAGTGGAAAGTTTGGTGATTGTTTGCTGCAGAAGGAGAATAATACAAAGTGTGTGGTGACTGTTTGCAGAAGGAAAACAAGTCGTCGTTTGAAATCCTGTCCACTGGCACCCCAACCTGACCATCAACCTACTGGATGACCACTCCCCATGGATCAGGGGCTCTGTGCCTCAGCCACTGGATGAGCGTGAGTGTGGGGTGTGTGTGTGTGTGTGTGGTGTGTGTGTGTTGGTGTGTGTGTGTGTGTGTGTGTGTGTTGTGGTGTGTGTGTGTGTGTGTGTGTGTGTGTGTGTGTGTGTGTGTGTGTGTGTGTGTGTGTGTGTGTGTGTGTGTGTGTGTGTGTGTGTGTGTGTGTGTGTGTGTGTGTGTGTGTGTGTGTGGTGGTGTGGTGGTGTGTGTGTGTGTGTGTGTGTGTGTGTGTGTGTGTGTGTGTGTGTGTGTGTGTGTGTGTGTTGTAGTGTGGTGTGTGTGTGTGGTGTGTGTGTGTGTGTGTGTGTGTGTGTGTGTGGTGTGTGTGTGTGTGTGTGTTGTAGTGTATGTGTGTGTGTTGATGCACTTGAACTTATATCAGTGTGCGCATACTTTCTTATGACCATGTGCATGTGTGCTTGAATTTTAACACTACTTTAAAAAGACCTTGCTGTTTCTTTCAGACATTGATTTCTACCCTGGCTCTAACAAGTACTACCCTGTGGTCTACCTCAACGACTACTGGAACCTCAACAGTGACTACATGCCCATCAACCACACTACCAAGTAAGTGTCGCAGATATGTCACATATCACAGTATTAAATGCACTTCACAAACAGGAGAGTAGGTGCCGCAGATGCCGTTTGAAATCTGTCACTTGTCAGAGTGTAGAATGCTCTTCACAAACAGGACAGGCAGCCACTGTATTGTCTGTGAACTGTTTGTGTTCAACCAAGCGCTGCCTGAGTGAGCTGTCTTCATTCACTGCAGAGCGAAGCCAGTGTTCAACTCTGATAAACAGGTCAATGGAACACTTTGAGATGCTCTGAAAACAGCACCTTTCTTAGATGAGAAAAAACAACATAGGTTCTATGTCCATAAAGAAAGCTTCAACCTAGCCATGTAATCTTGTTACCTGTACAGGTGTTGATGTTGGCTGCTGCCTTTACTGTACAAGCAGCTGGAATTGACTTCTGCAGATAACAGTATATTTAAGAAAAAAAAAAATTACCATTAAAAAATATATATATATATAAATATTTTTTTCTTTTATAACGAGGATAATGGGATAAGTACTCTTGTGCTTTTTTACATCCAGTCCCTGTGTGTATGCAGTTTTGTAAATGTCATCTGTTCCCACCGGCACACGATGGCCTACTCTTACAAAAAGTGGAAAAGGATTTAACGTGTGTGCAAGATGTTCTGTGTACGTTCGCACACGGGGCCTCGGTTTAAAGTCTCATCCGAAGGACTTTTGGGGAGAGTGGAGTCAGCACTGATGTTAACTCCAGGAGAAAAATCTCCTCGAACGGGAATCGAACCCGTATTTCTATGGTACATTCTTGTTTGACTTTCAGTGAAGAATCAGTAGAATAAGATGCATTGTCTAAAATATGTTGGTTGCTTGAAAAACAAGATTTAAGATATATTCTACAGTGTTTGTCAAGGTAGTAGGCAGACAGTCTCTCTACATTTGTGGAGCCCTTCATTTTTCAGCGTGGTTCTCTGTGGTGTGCAGGGTGCTGAACCTGACGCTGACCTATAACCCCATCTCCCTGTTCAAGTGGCAGATGTACGCTGCCCAGTCCATGCGCAACAAGTGGACCTCCATGCTGGGCTCCGACTTTGCTGAAGACTCCGATGAGGATCAGGACTCCCTCAAGGTGGGTTACACCACAGCGCAGTGTTACAGGGCTCTGGTCACTGCAGGGGACAAGATGGCTGTAACTTTGTATTTTGTACCACTTTATGTCACAGCAGATTTCTCTGCGTGAAATTCGGGCTGCTCTCCCCGGGGAGAGCACATGTCGCCACATGTGCAGTGCCTACCCACTTGTGTACTGGGTTTGGGTAGATGTTTCTTCCTTTTGTGTTATATCGCCTCACTTGGGTATTTTCTGTGGTTGCCAAAAGTAACTCTGAGTTAAGAAAGCTTGGCATAGTAATTGCATGTTTTATAACCAGTTAATCATCAGTTTAGTATTTCTGTCTCTCTTTTTTTTAATGTTCAAAGATAGCACCTTGTGTATTGTGAAGTATATATCTTGACTCTATATTACTTTCTTCAGTGAAAATGTTGCACAAAGCTCACATGCATAATGACACATGCATTTATACCTGAACACCAGAGGGGTGGGGGGTTATCCTAGTGGTTAGAGTTTTGTGTTCGTGATCTGACAGCCGGAGATGGAGCTACCACAGTGGGAATTTTCTCCTGGTGTTAACATCAGTACTGACTCCACTCCTCCAAGATGAGGCCTCATGCACAGACACATGCAGAACATCTTGCACACACATTAAAAGCATTCAGCCTTTCTGAAGAGTAGGCTGTTTCATTCCGGTTGGAATGGATAAGAAAATGATTTAAAAAAAGAAATGTATGGACACTGTTGTGTTTAGACACCATTGCCAAAGTCAGAATGTGGCTATCTTTTTATTGGGTGAAAACAGTTGCTTAATGCAAAATGTCACCATTGATGAACTTCAGAGCTCTAACCAAGGAATGAACCCCCCTTTCCCCAAACCTAAACAAACACTAAAGCAGGTGTGAGAAGCTTACAACACTTCCACCCTTTTCTTCTAACACACACACACACACACACCACACCGCACCGCACCGCACCGCACCACACCACACCACACCACATTACACCATACCACCCACCCCACCCCACCCCACCCCACCCCACCCCACACGACACACACACACACTGTACACATACACCCACACACTGTACACATACACCCACACCCACCCACTCACACACACACACACACACACACACACACACACACACACACACACACACACACACACACACACACACACACACACACACACACCCCCCACACACACACACACCCACACACCCCAACACCCCCCCACACACCCCACACACACACACCACACCCCCACCCACACACACACACACACACACACACACACACAGAGAAGTGTCCAGCTAAAGCGAACGATTGTGTGTCTACAGACGGCCTTTCTGGAGACCAGCCCTTACCTACTGGCTCTGACCATCGTGGTGTCCATCCTCCACAGCGTCTTTGAGTTCCTCGCCTTCAAGAACGGTGAGTAACACCTGCCTGATGAGGAGCCTGTGGTTTTATTTATTTATTCTTTTATATCGAGGATAATGGAATAAGCACACATGTGCTTTTTTGTTTTACCTCCAGTCCCTGTGTGTATGCAGTTTTGTAAATCTTTTGTCATCTGTTGCCTTGCTTCATTTGTCAGTGGTAAAATTGTCTATGCCTGCGGATAAAAATGACAGTTGTTTCAGTGCATTCTGACAATGTTTGACAGCTTGTTTTACTTTAGTATCTGAGATGATATTTTCTACTGCAGTGTCTGAAAATTAGCCCAACATCTAGCGTTATGTGTGAAAACATCAAAATATATTTTGGGTAGTTAAGATTTAGCATTGTGGGAGGTTGTCTTTCAAAGATTTGGCATTGTGGGAGCCTGTCTTTCAAAGATTTAGCATTGTCAGAGGTTGTATTTCAAAGATTTAGCATTGTGGGAGCCTGTCTTTCAAAGATTTAGCATTGTGGGAGCCTGTCTTTCAAAGATTTAGCATTGTCAGAGGTTGTATTTCAAAGATTTAGCATTGTGGGAGCCTGTCTTTCAAAGATTTAGCATTGTCAGAGGTTGTATTTCAAAGATTTAGCATTGTGGGAGCCTGTCTTTCAAAGATTTAGCATTGTGGGAGGTTGTCTTTCAAAGATTTGGCATTGTGGGAGCCTGTCTTTCAAAGATTTAGCATTGTCAGAGGTTGTATTTCAAAGATTTAGCATTGTGGGAGGTTGTCTTTCAAAGATTTGGCATTGTGGGAGCCTGTCTTTCAAAGATTTGGCATTGTGGGAGCCTGTCTTTCAAAGATTTGGCATTGTGGGAGCCTGTCTTTCAAAGATTTAGCATTGTCAGAGGTTGTATTTCAAAGATTTAGCATTGTGGGAGGTTGTCTTTCAAAGATTTGGCATTGTGGGAGCCTGTCTTTCAAAGATTTAGCATTGTGGGAGGTTGTCTTTCAAAGATTTGGCATTGTGGGAGCCTGTCTTTCAAAGATTTAGCATTGTCAGAGGTTGTATTTCAAAGATTTAGCATTGTGGGAGGTTGTCTTTCAAAGATTTGGCATTGTGGGAGCCTGTCTTTCAAAGATTTAGCATTGTCAGAGGTTGTATTTCAAAGATTTAGCATTGTGGGAGCCTGTCTTTCAAAGATTTAGCATTGTGGGAGCCTGTCTTTCAAAGATTTAGCATTGTCAGAGGTTGTCTTTCAAGAATTTAGCATTGTGGGAGCCTGTCTTTCAAAGATTTAGCATTGTCAGAGGTTGTATTTCAAAGATTTAGCATTGTGGGAGCCTGTCTTTCAAAGATTTGGCATTGTGGGAGCCTGTCTTTCAAAGATTTAGCATTGTGGGAGCCTGTCTTTCAAAGATTTAGCATTGTCAGAGGTTGTATTTCAAAGATTTAGCATTGTGGGAGCCTGTCTTTCAAAGATTTAGCATTGTCAGAGGTTGTATTTCAAAGATTTAGCATTGTGGGAGCCTGTCTTTCAAAGATTTGGCATTGTGGGAGCCTGTCTTTCAAAGATTTAGCATTGTGGGAGCCTGTCTTTCAAAGATTTAGCATTGTCAGAGGTTGTATTTCAAAGATTCAGCAATGTCAGAGGTTGTCTTTCAAAGATTTAGCAATGTAGAGGTTGTCTTTCAAAGATATAGCAGTGTAGAGGTTGTCTTTCAAAGATTTAGCATTGTGGGAGCTTGTCTTTCAAAGATTCAGCATTGTAGAGGCAGTGTTTCCGATCTGCTGATTTGTGGTGTAACCTGTGTGCAGACATTCAGTTCTGGCGCAGTCGCAAGTCTCTGGAGGGGCTGTCAGTGCGGTCGGTGTTTTTCAACGTCTTCCAGTCGCTGATCGTGCTGCTGTACGTGATGGACAACGAGACCAACACCATCGTCAAGATCTCCATCTTTGTGGGGCTCTGCATCGAGATCTGGAAAATCAACAAAGTCGTCAATATACAGGTCCGTATGTATGCTGAACCAGTTTTCATTGGTTGGTTGGTTGTTTTTGTAGAGCGCCTCTTTTCTTCCATGTTCTTTGCCAAACAGAGGGATATTCATACCTATGCACCCTCCATATTTGTTCCAGAAAAAGTTGTAAAATACGATTTCACGTGTCAAAATCTAATTTCCATCATTGAAAAATCTGAATGTTGAAAACATGGATGGTAGGATATGAAAAATCAGTTAAGATTTGTTCAGGAGAACAAGTTAGATACGCTATAGAATTGCGCACAGCACACTAACATCACTAGATCTTCAGTTGTTTATTTTATTTTATTATTTTTAAAATTTATTTTATTTATTCTTTTATATCGAGGATAACAGAATAAGCAATCATGTGCTTTTTTTCATCCGGTCCCCGTGTGTATGCAGTTTTGTAAATATTGTCATCTGTTCCCACTGGCACACGATGGCCTACTCTTACGAAAAGCAGAACAGGATTTAACGTGTGTGCAAGATGTTCTGCGTGGGTTCGCACATGGGGCCTCGGTTTAAAGTCTCATCCGAAGGACTTTTGGGGAGAGTGGAGTGTTTTTTTGTATTTGATATAGATAGAGAGAATTACATTCGCACTGACCTATACACATGCATATGTGCGCACGCACATTCTTTCTGCCCATCTTGTATTATATACCACTTCAAGTCAGGACACATTTCTCTGCTCAAAATTTGGGCTGCTTTCCCCGGAGAGAGCCTGTTGCCTCAAGAGCAGTGCCACCCATTATTTTTTTCCTTTCCCTGTCTGCAAGTGTATTTATTTTCCCATCTGTGGCTTTTTTCTACAGAATTTTGCCAGGGATAGTTCTCTCGTTGCTGTGGATTCTTTTATGTGCACTAAATGTGTGTTGCACATGGGACCTCAGTTCATTGTCTCATCTGAAAGACTTGCACCCAGACCACCTCTCACAGTCTAGTGGATGGGGGAAAGTTTTGGATACTTACAGGGATCGAACCACCACACACTTTGAATCTGGACTGTTTGCTTACTAGGCACATGCGTTATCTCTAGACTACCGATTGACATCTAGTGCTTTCTCTCTGTGCGTCTCTCTGTCTGAGAACACTTGTATAGATTTTACTGATAATACTTAAGGCAATGTGAGGCACTAAATTTTACTTTTTACAAATGAAGAATTAAAACCTAGTCTTTGATATTAACTTATAGTACTATGACTTCTAACTTAAAAAATGTTACTTGTTTTATGTTAGTGAGCCATGTTTCCATGGAAACCAAGATAAACATCCGCCATCTTGGATTTTTAGGAATGATTTTTTACCCATAAATTCAAGTGCTACATTCATGATTTTTGGCACAAATGTACATAATGGGTGTATTTACAGTTAAATAGAGAGACATTCTTGAAAAAATTCACTGTTTATTTTTTATAATTTTTTTTTTAATGGACACTTTTTATACAAGGTATTATGTAATCTGATCTTTTTAACAGAAAAAATACTCATAATATCAAAAAAGTCTCTCTATATTACTGTCAAGAAGACCATAATGTGTAAGTGTGCCAAGTTTCATCAATTTCTGATAGACAGTTTTTGAGAAATTTTGATCACAAAATGCATGTGATGCAAAAAACACAAAGTGGAGAAAAAAGAGGAAAAAGAAAACAAACATGTACAGACCACCATATATTACTCATAGCCTTGTTGGAAAGCTTCAGTTCACATATCCAGCCCTTTAAAAACAAGAATAAATAATCAGAACACCCCTGTAGGCTAGGCTGGGCCACTTTCCAGCACCATCTGCTCCTCTACCCCTTCAGTTTGGCAGCTCTCAGAGTGTCGCGCCTCTTGATCACACTGGCCCTCTGGTACCTGAGGCTGTTCTTCTCCCTGCCCTGCTGTCTGGATGCCCTCAGCCTCTTCATGTGCACACTTATATCAAATCTAAAGCAACTGGCAGTGTCTTGGGCAGAAGCAGGACCTAAGTTGAACTCATGGATGGCTGTCAGACTGCAAAGAGAACTCGCCAGCATGATGTGAGCTTGTCCATGGAACAACAAATTTCACAAGGCTGTTCAGGCACTCTTTGAGTCTTGCCAGCACCACATCTTTGAAGCAGCTGCATCTTTGTCATTCTCTCATAAACAGGCATGAAGTAGATATGCTGCTTCTCATAGTTCAGGGGTGTTGTCAGCTCACTGAAGATATCACACCTTGTCGCATTCCATGGTGCACACCACAGGACTGCTTCAAACTCCATGTGAGCTCATAAATTGAATCAAGATATACTGATCTAGATATAACAATTTATGTTTGGAGCTGTGTGTGTGTGTGTGTGTGTGTGTGTGTGTGTGTGTGTGTAGTATGCATGTAGACACACACACACATATATACACACACACACACATATATACACACACATATATATACATATATAAATATATATACATATATATATATATATATATATATATATATATATCTATATATATATATATAATATATATATATATATTATATATGCTAGTGTGTTTGTGAATACTTGCATGAAGAGTATGCTGTAATCTAGATCTAGTATAATGAATTTGTTCAAACAATAAAGTTGATTTCCACTCCATATTCATTTCAGCCTGAATCCTTTTGTGAAAACTGATTAATTAATTAATTCATGCAGTTTTATCCTATACTTCTGTCCATAAATGCAAAAATATA
>CM060324.1:4536983-4551983 GCA_030674155.1 Stramonita haemastoma
ATAAGGAATACAGATAAGAAAAAGTCCAGTCTTTGTGATGATCAGTGTAATTTTATTTTTGTATCTTTTTTTTTTTATACTTGAAGTCGGAATGCGTCTACCCAAATGGTGGGCAAAAGCAGTCATATACACAAAATGTCACCATTGGTGAACCTGTAGACTGTAGCAGGAATGAAGGCCTTCATGAGCATGGCACAGATCCAACGCCACTCAGTCAAGTTACTAAATTTAGCGTGTCCTTTCCTTTTACCAAGTCCAAGTGTGGTCAGTTTCTGCTATAAATAGCACCAGCTGGCCCCATCTGGGCTGGGATGGGATGGACTAATTAACAGCTAAGAGGAGCTGAAAGTGGGGGAATTTGACAGCTGTGATGGTGGTGTGTGGTGGTATGGTGCAGGGTTCATCATGATGACCCCCCAGCTGTTCATCAACTACAAGCTGAAGTCAGTGGCCCATCTGCCCTGGCGCATGCTGACCTACAAAGCCCTCAACACGTTCATCGACGACATCTTCGCCTTTGTCATCAAAATGCCCACGCTCTACCGCCTGGGCTGCTTGAGAGATGGTGAGTGCACCACACCACACGCTCTAGAAAACATGGGGTACTGGTGCTGTGGAGAAAGCATCATGTGCAGTTGTCTGCAGGTGTAAAGAGTGTCATGATTGTAAGCTTTGGAAAACAGTGACAGAACAGTATCTGCTGTTGTCTGCAGGTGTAAAGAGTGTCATGATTGTAAGCTTTGGAAAACAGTGACAGAACAGTATCTGCTGTTGTCTGCAGGTGTAAAGAGTGTCATGATTGTAAGCTTTGACAGAACCGTATCTGCTGTTGTCTGCAGGTGTAAAGAGTGTCATGATTGTAAGCTTTGGAAAACAGTGACAGAACGTATCTGCTGTTGTCTGCAGGTGTAAAGAGTGTCATGATTGTAAGCTTTGACAGAACCGTATCTGCTGTTGTCTGCAGGTGTAAAGAGTGTCATGATTGTAAGCTTTGGAAAACAGTGACAGAACCGTATCTGCTGTTGTCTGCAGGTGTAAAGAGTGTCATGATTGTAAGCTTTGGAAAACAGTGACAGAACCGTATCTGCTGTTGTCTGCAGGTGTAAAGAGTGTCATGATTGTAAGCTTTGACAGAACCGTATCTGCTGTTGTCTGCAGGTGTAAAGAGTGTCATGATTGTAAGCTTTGGAAAACAGTGACAGAACCGTATCTGCTGTTGTCTGCAGGTGTAAAGAGTGTCATGATTGTAAGCTTTGACAGAACCGTATCTGCTGTTGTCTGCAGGTGTAAAGAGTGTCATGATTGAAAGCTTTGGAAAACAGTGACAGAACCGTATCTGCTGTTGTCTGCAGGTGTAAAGAGTGTCATGATTGTAAGCGTTGACAGAACCGTATCTGCTGTTGTCTGCAGGTGTAAAGAGTGTCATGATTGTAAGCTTTGGAAAACAGTGACAGAGGCATATCTGCTGTTGTCTGCAGGTGTAAAGAGTGTCATGATTGTAAGCTTTGACAGAACCGTATCTGCTGTTGTCTGCAGGTGTAAAGAGTGTCATGATTGTAAGCTTTGGAAAACAGTGACAGAGGCATATCTGCTGTTGATTGAAAGGAGAAAGAGTTTAAAGAGCTCTGCATTCATCATTGCAGCTTTGGAATGCTTTTTTTTTTTAACTGTATCGTCACTGCATACAGTTATTTGTTGGAGAACATGAAATATGTCATTGTACCATTTTTCTTAACCTTTTGTCTTAGATAGGCTAATAGAATAAATGGAAATGGGGATTGATGGTGTTTGTTTTAGATAGGCCAAGAGAATAAATGGAAAGGGCGAGGGGCAATGATTATGTTTGTTTTCGATAGGCTAAGGGAGTAAATGGAAAGGAGGGGGGAGTGGTGGTGTTTGTTTTAAATAGGCTAAGGGAATAAATGAAAAGGGGAGTTGTGTATAATTAGTTTTTATAGATGTGTGAGAGTGCCTGCATGTGCTCTGTAACCACAGCCATCCCTCTTCTTTTGCAGACGTGATATTCTTCATCTACCTGTACCAGCGCTGGATATACCGCATCGACCCCAAGCGCGTCAACGAGTTTGGCACCAGCCAGGAGATGATGGACAACCCCAACGCTGCAGCCCTGACTGAGGACGACACCAGTCCTGAGGGCAGCACCCCCCCCGCCCTGGAGGGGGGGGAAACAGGGCAAACAGGGGAGGGGGAGGGGGAAGAGGGGGGACAGGAGCCCACACCCAAGACACAAGCTGAGAAGAAGGAGGACTGAGGGGGGGGGGGGGAAGGGAGGTGGCGAGGGCTTGTGTTCAGTTTTCTAGAATTCCGTCTGTTGTAGGGAAACTAGCTCTTGGACTTTTTCCGTTTGCGTTTAGAAGCCTTCTGTTTTGTTTGTTTGTTTGCCAGGTGGAGTGGTTCTGAGTAGTTGGGTGAATGTGGCTGTGAGTGGGCTGAGTGAACAATATCTTTTTTTTCTTTTTATATATATATGTATGTACATGTAAAAAGATAATTTGATATTATATGTATGTAGTCTTTGATTTATGAAAGCTGGGATAGGAGACTTTCATTTTTCATAAAAAAACAACTTGTTTTTGATTGATTTGTGATCCATTTTCTTGTTATACAGTGTTGTCGCGAATAAGTGAATTGTTAAACAGTTGTTTTATGAAGTGGTAAAAAAACCATAGGCGTTGAGTATCATCAGCAAAACAAAAAAAAGGGGTGGGGGTTGAGGGAGGAGGTAGAGGAATATGAGAATATTCATGAGGGGCTATATGTCATACGCGCTCTTTGTTGTTGCTGTTGTTAATGTTTTTTTTATAAAAAAATGTTTGTGTTGTGTTCAGAATTGTATCGGTGCTTGTTTGTTTTCCTTTCCCTCATACTTTTTTTAGTGTGTAACTTACGTCTTTGATTTCTTCCTGGGAAGCTTAAAGACCTCACAAGCATGGTTTGGAAGGAGAGTGGAGGTCAACGTAATCATTCTGCTTGCATAATAGTGCATGTCAGTGTTGTTGGTCTGTGTGTGGGGATGGACAAAGGACCCTCTCTATAAGATATGTATACATCTATTGTTTCTTGTTAGGACCCTTTCTATAAGATACATCCTTTGTTTCTCATAGTTTCATTGTAAACATTGAACTAGCGGGTTCCAGAGAAAGACCACTTACTTTTGGTAAAGACTATTGACCTTAGGATGCATTGAATACTTCACCAGCATAGGATTGTGTGTGGATATGTGTGATGCTTTTTCAGCAGGTGTTGTCAGACAGGTTTAGTACTTGCAATACTGAACTGGAAATCCATTTGCATTTTGTTGTTGTTTTTGCCTGCTTACTACAGCATGTGAAGAAGGAAGGGTCTGTGTGTGATGTCTCATATTTTTGGCAAGAACCTGTGTGTGTACGATTGTGGTGTGTGCAGACCCAAGGTGTATATATATATCTATATATAGATATATATACATATATATCCATGTTTATAGTAAGTGTGCATTTACACAGTCCTGCATTGCATATGTTTTCAATTCTGTGCCCATGTGCATATCTCCCAGCAGAAATCCAGCAGACACAAAATGTGGAGTGACAATGCTTCTGTCAGGTGATTCATTATGTACTTCCTTGAATGCTTCTGGAGACCAGGATAAAAAACCAACAACAAAAGAACAGAAACTCTTCTTTTTCTTACAGAAACCAGTTTTTTTTTAAACCAAGAAATTGTTATTTAGGAACATTATTTTTTTTATATAATTCTACAGGTCAGCAAAAAATCTGGCCAGAAAATGTTGACTAAAAGACAGGCAACAAACAAGCTTTTTGTTCCACTTGATGCAGACTCAGCCTACTTAAAGACAGGCAACAAACAAGCTTTTTGTTCCACTTGATGCAGACTCAGCTATTCATGCTCTGTTTCTCTCAGTTTTGATTTCAATTTTGTGTGTGTTGTGTTAGTTACATTTATTCAGACATTGTTAATAGTTTCCGAGATACATTATTGACTGTTTCACCATGATGCAGGTAAAGAAAACGTTACTGTTGAAATCCTTGTTTGCAGAGACCATTGGATGAATAACAGTTCATACATTTTTTTCTGGAGTTTTTTGTCAGTGGTGCTTTCTTCAGCTGATCAGTCTGGTGGACTAAAACTACAGCCTTGTTTTTGGAACATTTGCAATTAGAAACGATTGTTGCAGTTATGATCAATGTTTGAATCAGCATTTGAAACTTTTGTTCTTGTTTGAGGCCAAGGAGCTGGTTAGAGGCATATATTTGAATGTCAGGCTTCCCGACTCTCTCATTGAAGTTGATTCTGCAGAGTTGATGGGAGTAGTTGCCTTTTGGGTTTAAGATTGTCTGCTGCCTCTGATTTTGTTTGTTTGTTTTGTCATTGAAAATCAAAATAATTTTCTGAGTACTGAAGTGCTGTGTCTGTATATTTTTTCTTTCGCCCTGTCAAACGTTGTTCATGGGAAAAGGTATTCTTAGAAAGGAGATTTTGATACAGGGGTGGTTAGCTTAATTCTGTTCATTTATGTGTATGGAATGAAACTTTAGGTTTGACATCCTTTGAAAAGTTTATTTCTAAGCCATAAAGAAATTTGAACAAGAAATGATGTTTTGCCGCCATTAGCCTTTCCTCTTATCTAGGGACTTGTTCATTGAACTCACAGAACATTTCCAAGACATGATCAAAGCAAGTTGGTGTCCCCATCCAGTCCGCAGACTAGCTAAGATGTATTCTAGGGACAGCAGAGTGTGAAGTTAATCAGAGCACTATGTTTGCAGCAGTGAAGGTTGTCAGCTTTGTGTGGATAATCAAACAGAACACTAGCTAATGTACATGACCAGCTCAAAATTGCGATATGTGCAGGGAAATGTATTTGTCACAGTGATTCATTTCTTGGGGGAGATGAAATAGGTGTTAAGCATGCTTATTGCATTTTTGAAAGCTTTTCATCGGCTTGCTTGTCAGGGTGCTTGCACCATCATGACTGACTGTCATTTCATGTGTTTTCTTTGGACTTTATTTCCTGATGGTGGTGGGAATGCACAGAATGATCTCTACCGTGGAACATGATCAAAAATTGTCACAAATTTGGGTGAAGGTACTTTTGAAATATTCTGGATTTATTGTAGGGGAACAATTTTTTCTTGACAGTAAAGCCAACAGAATCTCTGATTTATTTTTACATTGTACACCACTTTCAGTCACAGCAGGATTCTCTGTGTGAAATTAGGGCCGCTTACCCCGGGAGAGTGTCGCCACAAGCAGCGCCACCCATTTTTTTCCCCTTTTCCAGTCTGCAGCTGTTTTTGTTTCCCTATCAGTGTGACTTTTTTGTACATAATTTGGCCAAGGACAACTCTCTTGTTGCTGTGGGTTCTTTTATGTGCACTAAATAATTTTGTGTAGCACATGGGACCTCAGTTTATTGTCTCCCCTGAAAGACTAGCACCCAGACCACCACTCATGGTCTAATGGATGGGGGAAATGTTTTTGGCCCTAGCAGGGTTTGAACCACCACACACTTCTGACCCGGACTTCTTGCTTTCTAGGCAGATGTTACCTCTAGACCACGGAACCAATTTGGAGGCCAATTTGAAGTGTATGGTGCATTAGGCATAAGTGTTTATTTATTTTTTTACATGGGGGCATGTGTGCGATGCTGTGCATTGAATGTCCATATATAGCATTGACAGTCACACCTAGACATCACATATCAAAAGTTGAAAATATCTTATTGGTCTGAATCCATTTTCCTATTAGTAGCAGGTTTGCAAAGCGTGTCTGTTCTAAGACTGGACATACAATGACAACTGCATTATAATCTTTTATAATTTCATTATGTTTTGACCTGAGGTTAGAACAAAGCATGTAATACTGTTTAAAAGCATTTCAGAATATGCTTTGACACTCAGGTTTTTAGATTATGTGTGTGCATTTTGTAATATAAGTGCTATATATACACAGATTCTGTCTAATATTACTCTGATTTCAGTGTACACAGATATTTATGTAAAAGTTTGTCGCTAAACTAAATTTCTTTTCAGCATATATCCTTTTTAAAAGTGTACAAAACTTGATTATGAATAGAAGTCCCAGTCTTAAATTCCTTACGACAGTAGACCTCAATACACGATTTGAATTGAGGTGATAGGAAATCCATTGAACTACAGATTTTTTAAAAAAAGATACAGAAAATAAATACAGTAGCAAATGTGGACTGGCTGTATGTAAACATGTATGAAAACCTTTTTGTCATGTAGTATTTCAAGTTTCTGTGATATGTTACTTGTAGAACTCATGATGCAGTGAAAGTGGGCAATGTTGTGGAGTGGCATGGGGTAATTTGTGACTGTGTGGTATGGTGGTAGCAGTAGAATGTGTTGTGTGTAAGTTGTGCATGCTGAGTGTTAGCTGAGGAGGTAAAGTAACTGTCGGTGTTATTTAATGAACTAGTTGTGTCACCCCTCTCACCCACCGTCCTATGCTTTGGTAGTGAAGTGATATGGTAGTGACTTGGGTAACAATGCCAACATGTACATCAGTTGTTTTGTCAGATGTTCTGTAAGTTAAGCAGACTCGAAATCCTGCCCATTCAGGACAGTTGTATTCCTGCAGATGTCCTTGGAACTTGCTCAGAGACTGGAAAGAAAGAACAAAGTGGTGACTGGCGGGAAAAGAACATCCTGGTCAAGAGGCAAACTAGTTTAGTCTGCTACAGGAACATCTTGAATTTTGTATGTGTGCTTTGCATTTCATTCGTTGCCCATGTTTAAATTAAGAGTGCATTTCTGAGATTTCTTGCAGCTTCTGTCAGTACTAGTACTCTAGAAAAAAAAAGTTAACTCTTTGAAACAATCTGTTCGTTTGCCCACAATTCGAAACAGTAGTTCAAAACAGTCTAGGAATTTGGGTACAGTAGTATTTGTGTGCTTTTGACTTTATTCAGCCACATAATTGGTGACTGAGATTAAAACTATGTCACACTTCAGTTTCCAGGTGGTAATAGCTGTACCATCCACACAGCTGCCTGTGCTTAGTCAACTCTTTCCTCAAATTGGTTTGCCTCTTGATTTGATTTGCCAGTGGCCATAGTGTTGTGTGTAAACTGAGCATTCTGTATTCACCATCACAAGTTACTGCGAGCTGTTATAGGAATGGCTGGCAATGTTTCTGGTGTGAAACAAACAGCGAACGCCAGTCAGAGCTGGCATGTACATGGACTGTTTTCATTCATTTCAAGGTTTTTAAGCAGAGCACACTCTTTTTGTACTGTGTGCTGTTCTTGACAAGAGTAAAAGAAAAGCAATAAATTTGTGTTCTTGGTTGCAGATTGGTTCTTGTGTGCATGATGCTATCTACTTTAACCCTCTTGCATTTGGTGTCTCCCAACACAAACTGCCCCTAGATTTCGCATTCCATCACGAAATCAGGTCAGGCACACATGCTGGCTGGCCTTTTCCTCCTAAGTACATACCAGCTGTTATAATTAGTTCCAGACACTCTACAGGGTTTCTCCTTCTGGCCTGATAGAGCTTTGACATGAGGTAGCAATTACTGATGGTCACAGTGTGATGGAAATCTACTGTGTGTAAATCCCCGCAAATCCTAGATCGGGACTAAGAGGGCTAATGTAGGTCACACAAGCATACACACACATCTGCATTTTCAGGAGTGAATCTTTGGGATTTTTTCTTTAGTTTTTTTTTTTCCGTATCATTCTCAAATACGCACCATCATAAATTAGTTACACATCATGCAGTCCACTTTTGATACATTTTGTACTTTTATTAAAACCGTAAAAATCTTGCATACACGGAACACTTTCACTTCAAGTGGGCAAGATCTTCACAACAACAAAACCCCAGACACATGAAATAATGCATGATGAATCAGCAGTCTTTGCAAAACACTACACTACATGACAGCAGTCATCAGCCAACTGTAGAGGCCATAACCAGGGTTGTACAGAACAGTAGATAAAGCAAGCCCTCCCCCCACTATCAAACCTCCTCCCACTGTCACAAGACTTAGCCGTACCAACTTTACGCTGACATATTCGTGAAGTTTACTTGGCAGTGCTATAAGACCTTGGCCAAACGATGAGCAGTCTCAAGAGTGTTGAGTAAAGAAGAAACAATTTTTTGGACAAGTTGATAAAAACTGATGTCGTAAAATTTCTCTTGATGACTCTGAAAGGCACCAACACAACACTGCAATACAAACAGCATGTATTTTATATTCTTTCTTCTTTATTCTTCTATTTTGAGGATAGGGCCTATATGTGTTACTATGACACATAAGAAAGCAAAAGAAGTAATGCATAAAAACAATGCATGACACTCTAAAGAGGGTTTTTTAAAAACCTTACCTGCAATGTATGGTTAATGGGTATTGTTAGATTTTTCAAATTCACTGGGCCAAAGTATGATTAAAAACTTCAACATGCATACACTGACAGTCTGTATATACTCATTAACAATGGGATTTGGGCGTTTGTAGGTCTCCAAATTTATCAATGTAGCTATCTAAACCAATTGATAAAAAACAACATTGAATTCATTTCTGTAGGAAATTCTTTTGAAATCTGTACACATCTACCTAAGCGAAGCCTAAGAGCCAAAAAAACCCAACCCCAAATCCCCCCCCCCCCCCCCTACACACACACACACCCCCACACACACACACCCCCCCCCACACACACACTCTCAAATACATACATGCACTGTCTTTTCCCTCCATATCTGTTTCACAATGTCTAGGTATCAGAGAAGTCCCAGAATCTCATTCAAAATTCCTCTGTTGTCCACCAGTTTTGCATCAGCTGTCTGTCATTCAGCAGAGCAGAAGAGAAGAGAAGAGAGGAGAGGAGTTCATCTCCTGCGTCTGTCGTAGAGTCGAACAAAGGGGTCTTTGTGACGCGGGGTGTCAGCACGCGGCAGCCTAACCACGGTTCCAGAACCTCAGGTAGAACCACGCTGCCGTCCTGTGTGTGAAAAGCACAGTTAGCTGTCTGGCGTGTGAAGTGTAAAGCATGCACATGGATACCACACTACAATGCGAAAAACACAGCTGTCTGTAAAGTGTAAAGTGTAAAACATGCACATGTATACCAATTCTCATAAGGGTTTATCATTTTTTTTTTTTTTAATAATTGCAAGCACAGCATAAGCAAACAGTAACAGACAATTTTTCCCCCCTCCTGGTTCCCTCAACTCCCAACTTTTCCCCTGTGCGTAAAAGTCACTCTTTGGTCAGAGTACTACCTGAGGCCTATCAGAGGTACTCTATTTTTTAAAATATTTATTTTCTTATTTATTTTATAACTCACATGACACATTCCTCTGCATGAAATTCGGACAGCTCTCCCCAGGGAGAGCGCTTTGCCACTAGAACAGCGCCACCCATAATTTTTTTTCCATTTCCTGTCTGCAACTGTATTTGTTTCCTGTCAGAATGGCTTTTTACTGCAGAATTTGGCCAGGGACAACTTTTTTGTTGCCATGTTTTTTTTTTTTAGGGGTAACACACTGGGCCTTGGTTTACTGACACATCTGAACGACTAGCACCCAGACCACCACTCGTTATCTAATGGATGGAGAAAAAATTTCCGGCCCAAACAGGGATCGAACCACCGCACACTTCTGACCTGGACTTTTTGCTTTCTAGGCAGGCACGTTACCTCTAGGCCACCGATCCGTACAGAGTGAGTATCTGAGAACTATTGCTACAAATCTATACAACACAAACAAGTCTCTCTCTCACCTGCTGTTGATTGTTTTCCAACAAAGCCATCACCATTCTGGCACTGCACAGGCTGTCCCGTTCACCTGTTCAAAGAGGAACAAGTGTTGAGGTGAAGGAGAAAAATATTTATTTTGGTAATATATATATTATATATATACTGTTGAGTGCAAAAATGGAAATTTCAGTAAAACAGGAGCATGGAACAAGACATAAGTCGCCTGACATACTGAACACACGCAAAAACAAACAACTGACTGGTCACTTTAGATCTATTTTTGGTTAAACTTGTCCAATGGCTGCAATACTGAATTTGAGTATAAGACACTGGAGCTGGCATATCTTGGTGGCACATCTTGGTAGCACATCCTGGTGGCACATCCTGGTGGCACATCCTGATGGCACATCCTGGTGGCACACCCTGGTGGCACATCCTTGGTGGCACATCCTGGTGGCATCCTGGTGGCACATCCTTGGTGGCACACCCTGGTGGCACATCCTTGGTGGCATATGCTGGTGGCATATGCTGGTGGCATATCCTGGTGGCATATCTTGGTGTTCTCTTGTGCCTGTCACTATGGAGGAGAGGGAGGTCTGCTGGCCTCTAGGCTGACATGTTCTGACTTCACAGCAGCTCATTTTTTTGTGCAGGATGCATGATGGACATGTTCTACAGAGAGCAACCAGCATTTTCTGACTTGAATTTCACAGACCTATGCTGTTAACCAGCCTTTCTTCTTGAATGCAGATATAACTTTAACCAGTTAGTTCAATTCAAAGGAGGATATTTCAATGTGGTAAGGAGGAGGATGTGGGTTCCTATCTTTCAACATCACCTTCCCCTATCTTGCAGTCTAGTACCCCATTGGAGCACCACTGAAGATTTTGCAACCAGCTTCCTCCACATCTTGCAGTTTTCTGCCTTCTGTAGTACAAACTATTGGAGTACAGAAAAGATCTGATGACTTGTGCAGGATATGCATACAACTCGCTCCCTAACGATCACATAGCTTATGGAATCACCTTTACCTTTTTAGCCACAGTGGCCAAATAAAGTTTGTACTGATTGCATTGGCAGTTATCTTTTATTCAGTTCTTGTAATCAGTTCAGTTTTCCCAGGGAAAATTAGTCAATGACAAACATCACTTACTGTGTGCCCAAATTTCAAGTTGCCCTTCTGGTCCCTGTACTGTATGTTCAGACGCCGAGACTGAAAATCTGTGCAGTTGGAAGCACTGGAAATCTGCAATGTGACAGAAATGGTAAAATGCATTGGAAATCTGCAATGTGACAGAAATGGTAAAATGCATTGGAAATCTGCAATGTGACAGAAATGGTAAAATGCATTGGAAATCTGCAATGTGACAGAAATGGTAAAATGCATTGGAAATCTGCAATGTGACAGAAATGGTAAAATGCATTGGAAATCTGCAATGTGACGCAAATGGTTAGGTACATAAGAAATCTGCAATGTGACAAATGGTAAGGTACATTGGAAATCTGCAATGTGACACAAATAGTTACGTACACTGGAAATCTGCAGGGACACAAACGATTAAAACCCCCAAATATTTGCTACCCTGATACTAAGTCTTGTTGTTGCTAGGCATTCCCTCACTTAACACCCTGCACACCTGTCTGTTTAACACCCTGCACACCTGTCTGTTTAACACCCTGCACACCTGTCTGTTTAACACCCTGCACACCTGTCTGTTTAACACCCTGCACACCTGTCTGTTTAACACCCTGCACACCTGTCTGTTTAACACCCTGCACACCTGTCTGTTTAACACCCTGCACACCTGTCTGTTTAACACCCTGCACACCTGTCTGTTTAACACCCTGCACACCTGTCTGTTTCCCCACTTTCAGCTGCTCTCAGCTGTTACCCATCCTTCCTTCCTTCCTTCCTTCCTTCACCTATCCCGTATTCTCTCCTGAGCAGTCTCAGCTGGCTTGGAACAACAAAATTCTTTGCATGGAAAATATGCTGGCAATTTATAGAACACATTATAATTCACTAAATCCCAAATAATAATTCAACTTGGTTTTATTTCTGTCACAGTTTTTGTGAAAGGAAGTAAATGAATAATAATAAAAAAGCCCCCCCCCCCCCCCCTCCTGGCAGCATTGGAAAAAATAAAACAAAAGCTAACATACACAGTCTGAAACAGAGGAACATATATATATATACAAAAGCTATCCTTTAAGACAAAAATGAAATCACTTTATATATAACTCCAGAATATCCTCTCGTAATCTGAGGCACAACAATCAACTTATGACAATCAACTCATCCACCTAGTTGGTGCTCCAAACTTCCTCATTTTGCAAACACCCCCCCAAAACAACCCACTCCAAATGCACAAATGAACAAAAACAAAAACCATCCCCAGCTGACCCACCTCTCCCCAGAACCCTCGCCCCGGCATCCATGTTTCCATGTCGTACTTTTGGTGTGCCGGAGCCCCTAGCTCCTCTGTGGGCATGTCCAGGATCCTGGGGGACAGCACACAGCATGCACATCACACTTCAGCTGTGCCACATAGTGCAGATACACTAGTTCTGCTTAGTCTTCAACACAGGGCAAAACAGGGGAAAGAACGAGTGAAGGTAGAAGGAAAACATACAGAAGGAAGAATTTGGAAAGGGACTGTGTCTACAGGTGATTGTTGTAACAGAATCTTTCTTGGTTCTCTGTTGAATATAGATTCCAGTGCACTGGAGTTATTATCAGTACTGACTCCACTTCCCCCAAAAGTCTTTTATATGAGACTTTAAACCAAGGTCCCATGTGCAAACATCAGCAGAACTTCTTGTGCACATGTTAAAAATCCATTGAACCATTTGAAGGGTAGACAACTGCATGCATGTAGGAATGGATGATAAAAAAACAATGCCCACAGGTGTTGTGTTAAGAAACCATCCCTGATGTCAGAATGCGGCTACCTTAAAGGTGGATTAATGCGGCTGTGTATGAAAAATCTCACCACTGGTAAGCCACAGAGCTGTAGCCGAGGAACAAAACCCTCCACTCAAAGAACCAGACAACAAAACTTTGAGTGAACCTGACCTAAAAATACCCCCCCAAAGACCACGGAAGAAAAACCTGTTCCTTCAATGCTATCCACTCTGCCATACTAAAGATTTCAAGCACGACCAATGGCAGAACAACAGTCACCCATACTGAGAACCACTCATATGCGTCTTACATCACTGTGAAACATCTCACTGTAGCACACACTCTTTTCACCGATACTGTCATTAGTTCTGAAACATCTGTCTACTATTGTTTAAACTTTATATTTATTTTTTATGAGTATAAGAGCACTATGTTATAAACTCTTTCAGAGTATCTACAATGCAACAGATGCTACAACAATGTTAAAACTGTTCAACGAGTCATGGTCATACCCCATCCACTGAGCAACACAGGATGCTGTTAATCTTATTAAATGAATGCTCTAACAGATATCCTTATCATTATCGGATGAAGCTCTGACCTGGATTTTAATTCACTAGAGAACTAAGACATATAATGAACAGCTAGTGCATCCCGTACTGTGAACTAGGTGCACCCTGCTAGATGCTTCCTCACGGTGAGTCCTGCCTTCTCTACATGCCTCACCCTGACACCCGTGTTATCATCACTAACACAGGACGCTTACACACACGGGGTGTGTGTATCATTATTCACACACATTTCAGTTTATCATACATCACAACTCTCAGAGTGTGCAGCACTGTAATGTAATGGGGCTTGGTGTTTTCTTTCTTTTTTTAGTTCCTTGGCTAGAAATCAAGAGGTTTACCAATGGTGAGGTCTTGCATATACAACCATTTTTGCCTACCATGAAGGTAGCTGCATTCCCTCTTCAGGAGGAGTGTTGGGTATGTTCCTTTTTCTTTAACCCACCAAACACTTCAATGATATATAGGATATTTTAACTATTTCAACAAGGGAGTCTTGTCGCCTCTCTAATCCTGTGTCGATGTCTTGTGTTCCGATCTTGCAGAATGGCACAGAAAGATTTTTCACACAAACCTATCTTTAGCAGTGCATGAAAATCACTCAATTTCATAACTTCAACTTTGATATAATACTATGTATAAAATGAGTTTAAAAAAAAAAAGACAAAAAAAAAGAGTAAAATAAAATGAGTACACAGAAAAATAGTTGAGAATAACAAACAACCTACTTCTTACCTTTTAGGAAGGTCTTTTATATCCAACACCTCGTTCATAAAAAACCCTGTAACAAACAAGGTGATGATAAAAATAGACAGTATCTCTGAAAGACACAAGAAATATACACACATTACACACTGCTTTTGATAGTTGTGTACGCATCAGTAAGAATCAAAGTTTGATTTGAACAGTGCACATCAAGTGTTCCTAATGCTCTGCTAAATCAAGAGACATGAGCAACAATCCATGGTTAAGAGGCAACACACCCACCTAGACAAGCCCTGGTTTGATACTTCTTTAGAACTGGAACTTTTCCTCCCTGACCTCTGAACCTTGAGTGGAGGCCTGTGTGCTAGTCTCTTGGATGAGATGATAAACCAAGGTCTGGTGAGCAATGCACATTCAGCGCAAGTGAAAGACCCCATGCCAACAAGATTTTTCATTGGCAATGTTTCATAGCCACTCTCCTAGGGAAAGGAATACACATGCAGACAGGGGTGGGGGTGGGGGTGGGGGTGCTGTTCTTCTGGTGATGCACTGTACCTAGGGACATCAGTCAGACTGAAAATGGTGCACAGCACAATACCATACAATACAATACAATTAAATACAAAACAAAAAGGATGGTGGCTGGATGTTAAGACATTCACCTGCCAAACAAGTAGAACCGTGAGGTTCTGGGTTCAATTCCAGCCACTGAAAATGGTGAACAGTACAATACCATACAGTACAATACCATACAATACAATACCATACAATACAATACAAAACAAATACAAAACAAACAGGATGGTGGCTGAATGGCTAAGACATTCTTCTGCCAAACAAGTAAACCATGAGGTACTGGGTTCAATTCCAGCCTTGCCCCTTCTTCCCAGCGTGACAAGTAAATCAAACAGAATGCCAAATTCCTTTTGATGAGACTATAAACCAAGGCCCTATGTGCACACAGAACATCTTGCACGCACATTAAAAACCCGTCCTGCATTTTGGAAGAGTAGGCCTAGTGTGCCGGTATGAACAGATGACAGAATTTGAAAACCGCATGAAACAAGGTGTCA
>CM060324.1:4556983-4566983 GCA_030674155.1 Stramonita haemastoma
CCAGTTCACCCAGCTGTAAATGAGTACCTGCATTCTTTAGGGTCAGGGAAGGTAAAGCAGCAAGGAAGAGGAGATGGGCGCCGCCCTCAATACGCTGGCCCCTAGAGAAGCTGAGGTCTCTGATGCCTCGCTCCCCTACGACCACACAGGTTATGGGACACCTTTACCTTTACTAGGGGTCAGGCTGTTGATTCTGAGATTTTCATTGATTATAAAACTAATTAAGCCTTTTCTTTTACCTTGTACTGAAGTATCAAGGTATAATTTTGTTTCCTTTTGCTTTTAAAAAAGTAGGTTAGAAAAAAAACCCACCCAAGCCCTTACCCTGAAAACCTATTATGATGCAAAATTTCTCAATTTCTCATTTCGTCACTTCCTGGAGACTAGCACTTCAGTACTAACTTTTCACACAATTGTTTAAACTTTCAATCTGGCTATTTTGGTACTGAATAGCCCCCCCCCCCCCTTTTTTTTTTTTTCTTTTTTCACAGACTGATAGCATGTTAACAACCAAAAACTGACTTGTGGTGCAATGCAACTCATTATGTGGAGGAGGGTCATTTAAGTTTTTCACTTTCTTGTTTTGATCAAAACAACACATGAGGCAATGATCTAGAAGTGCATGCATGGACACACTTTAAAGAAAATATATAACCAACATAGTCATACAGATATGCAGATGCACTTACATGCAACACTGAACAATATTTTATGATCATAAGAAAGAACAGAACCTTCCCCACTACCTCCAACACATTTGAGAACACATTCTACATACAATCCTATCAAAACACAGAAAATAAACATCCTCAAGTTTTTCATCTGCGAACATGATATAGTGTGTGTGTGTGTATGCAGAGTGTAAATATATTTTTTATTTAATTTTATTTTTCAAATTTTATTCTTTTATTTCAAGGATATTGGAACAAGCACTCATGTGTTTTTTTAATTTATTTATTTTTTTACATAGTCCCCATCTGTATGCAGTTTTGTCAACTTTGTCATCTGTTCCAATCAGCACACAATGGCTTACTCTTCTGAAAAGCGGAATGGGTTTAACATGTGTGCAAGATGTTCTGTGTGCTTTTGCACATGGGGCCTCAGTCTATGGTCTCATCCAGACTTTTGGGGGGAGTGGAGTTGGCACTGATGTTAATTCCAGAGGAAAAATCCTCTTTAACGAGATTCGAACCCGGGTGTGAGCATGCATGCATGTGTGTGCATGTGTGTTTATGATATGTGTGAATGTGTGTTTGCAAGACAATACAGATCACCTCATGTTTGGTCTAAAGTCAAATATGGACACTGATATTAACAGACAATAAGTTTTACACATCTTTATATCATATAGATGATCCAAGTAACCAAAAAACATCCCCCCCCCCCCCCCCAAAAGAAAAAAAAAAAGAAGAAAGAAAAGGACTTCTCATCTACTTACTGTGCTTGCATTTTCATGTCTTTCCAATAACTGCCTCTGGAAGTAGAAGCACAGAAAACAATTATGAGTATTTCAACAATAACTTAAACAGCAATAAAAGACAATCTAAGACATTAAAATAGATGGCATAACACACACACACACACACACACACACACACACACACACACACACACACACACACACACACACACACACACTTGTTAACACACACTTGTTCACACACACACACACACACACACACACACACACACACACACACACACACACACACACACACACACACTTGTTAACACACACTTGTTCACACACACAACACACACACACACACACACACACACACACACACACACACACACACACACACACACACATTGTTAACACACACTTGTTAACACAAACTTGTTCACACACACACACACACACACACACACACACACACACACACACACACACACACACACACACACACACACACACACACACATATAGAGACTGAGTGTGTGCCTGTGTATGCCACAATGTGTTTCTTTGCTTTGATGCCTGTATATATCCACTAAAGTGAAATCAGACAGGTGATGGGAAGGGAAGCGAGATGACCAGTTGATGTCAGGGGGTTTGTATACAGAGTTGAATGGGGATGTAAAAAAAAAGAACAAACAACATAACCTTAACATCAGATCAGAATCTATGTGTATGTAATAAATAAAACAAAGGAAAACTGATCAAACTGAATAATATAAATATGCAAGTGTGTGTGTGTGTGTGTGTTAGTGTTAGTGTGTGTGTGTGTGTGTGTGTGTGTGTGTGTGTGTGTGTGTGTGTGTGTGTGTGTGTGTTAGTGTATGTGTGTGTGCGTGTGTGTGTGTTACTGTGTGTTATTTTATTTTTTTTTAATTAATTTTTTTATTTATTCTTTTATATCGAGGATAACAGAATAAGCAATCATGTGCTTTTTTTCATCCGGTCCCCGTGTGTAAGCAGTTTTGTAAATATTGTAATCTGTTCCCACCGGCACACGATGGCCTACTCTTACGAAAAGCGGAACAGGACTTAACGTGTGCGCAAGATGTTCTGTGTGCGCTCGCACACAGGCCTCGGTTTAAAGTCTCATCTGAAGGACTTTTGGGGAGAGTGGAGTGAGCACTGATGTTAACTTCAGGAAGAAAATTTCCTCAACCGGACTCGAATCCGGGTCGTCAAATTGTCAGCGCAATGTTCTGACCACTAGGCTATCCGTCCCCCCTGTGTTAGTGTGTGTTAGTGTGTGTTAGTGTGTGTTAGTGTGTGTGTGTGTGTGTGTTGTGTGTGTGTGTGCGTGTGTGCGTGCGTGCGTGCGTGCGTGCATGTTTGCGTGTGTGTTCAGAATTCAGAAACTTACCACTTTCTCTATATCACCGACACCTTTCCTGTTGGCGATATTGGACTTGATCAGATCATGATTCTTGGGGTCTCGCAAGAAATCCCAATTCAGGGTAGGCTCTGGACGCTGAAAGTCAGTGCACCAGGCTTTCGGCAGTGACGACAATGACAGCGTCACTTTCTCACCCGATGATGTTTTCTTCTCATGGGTCAACTGGTTCCCTGTAGACACAGAGTCCTGGTAACAGGGTCGTGACAGTTTGGAGTACAGACGTTGATGGCACTGCAGGCAGTAATTGCAAATCCGTGGCTGGGAGGGTGGTGGCGTTTGAAGTGGAAGTGTGTTCAGTGTTGTTGGAAGACTGTGAAATGGTTTGGTGACAGACCAGTGAAGTCTGGGTAAGAAACGCCAACCTCGGGACATGTCTGCTTTTTCAGTCAATGATGTGTAGTTCAGCTCTCAGGACAATCCTGAAACACAATGTGACACACATATGCATGCACACACACACGTGCAACACACACACGCATGCACGCACGCACGCACGCACACACACACATACACACACATAGCAGTCAGTTTGGAGACTAGGACTGGATATAATACAAATAAGACATGTATACTGTACATAACATTAAAAAAAAAAGAATGAAGTTATGTATATCAATATGTCAGCGTCTTAAAAGATTTGAAAGTTGTGACGAAACAGCACAGAACCTGTTCATTGGTTTTCATCCTTCCTCAGCCTTAATCTGCATTATATAGACATAACCATCACATTCTCCATACTTCCCACTTTGCCACATTCTGCCTTTGGGGATAGCGTCTATACTGTGAACATGACACCAGTGTGCAGGATCTCTTCCTACCAGCATGAAATGGCCTTCTCTTTTATTAGTTTAAAAAAAAGAAATGGGTTTTAATGTAAGTGCAATACTTTCTGCATGCATTTGCAAAAGGGACATTGATTAATTTTATTATTTTAATTTATAATTTTTTTTTAAGGAATCAGACTGGATTTAAAATACAGACATACTCATGAATATATTGAAAAAAAGAGTTCTTATAAGTATCAAACCTATACAAAAAAATTGGAAAAGGATGATATGTACAGTTTTATAATGTTTGCTGAATTTTAAAAATAAATGATGGGGAAAGTTGTAGTGTGTCAAATGATAACATTATCTTAATGTCTATCGTATTGCGTTAACCTGAGAGCGACACCATTGATTGATATGATTAAACACGAGTGCAACTCCAATCAATTCCAACTATACCTTCCACCATATATTTATTTATTTATTTATTCTTTTATATCGAGGATAACAGAATAAGCAGTCATGTGCTTTTTTTCATCCGGTCCCCGTGTGTATGCAGTTTTTGTAAATATTGTCATCTGTTCCCACCGGCACACGATGGCCTACTCTTACGAAAAGCGGAACAGGCTTTAACATGTGCGAAAGATGTTCTGCGTGCGTTCGCACACGGGGCCTCGGTTTAAAGTCTCATCCGAACGATATAGATAATGTATGTGCATGCACACAGTACAAGTATTCGCACACGCATGGATGCACACACGGGCGCGTGTATGTATGTGTGTGTGTGTGTGTGTGTGTGTGCGCGCACAAACACTGAGACTCTCACAGTGGGTAAAAAGACGTTGAAAGAAAAGGAACGAACAAACACACAAATATGCATTCACAGACCCACAAATGTGCGTTTCTTCCAATCGTGTGATGTAGAAAATTGAAAATAATTGCTATATCCCAGATGTCACACTTGTCAAACTACTGCTGGGACACTTTCTTTATGCACAAAGCCGGCATGGTCCCAGTAGAGCAGACAAGGTCGCCATACTCTTTCAGGGGGGTTAATTCTTGATCCGGAAAACGAAAGTACGCGAAAAGCCACAAAATAATGAGTTTTATGTACTAAAAGCCCAAAGTTTCTTTTTAAAAAAAAATCAAAGAACTAAACATTAGAACTTTTTCAAGACTGACTTTCTTCAAAGGATTGCCTCTCTGTCCCTGCATACATAGATGGGAGAAACATTTCTATGAAGCATTAAACCAAGATATATAACTCCATATGCGAAAAAGTATCTCCCTTGTGTTATGAAAACATAAACTTCCGGTCACGTTGCACCATGCAACGAGGTCAGTTACAACACACCTGACCTAATTTTCGGTGCAGAGGCAGCGTGAATTGCAGAGGCCTTTTATTCGGGCATATGCAAAGAAATCTTGCAAGAACCATGAAGACGGTTATTTACCTTTTTAGAAACGACCTCAGACTGCATGATAATGAGGTGAGTATCCTTTCAAAACCATCCGATTTTGCGAGTTTTCAGACTTAATGTAGCTTACCTTCATTAGTTGGAGTACTAGGGGTTACACAACCTGCTTTCTTATCATTACATTACACTGTGCACACATAACAGCACGTGCATTCGTGTATGGACGTGCATGTGTGTGTGTGTGTGGTGTGTGTGTGTGTGTGTGTGTGTGTGTGTGTGTGTGTGTGTGTGTTACTGAGACCGAGAGAGAACGTGATAGCATACACTGAAAACTTTTTTTTCCACATCAAATATCTTTTTGGTTTGTCTATGTTTACTTGGAGACAGACAGAAAGACAGTGGGTTGATCAAACCCCCAAAAAGAAAGATCAAAATATATTATAAAATTCATAAATATGAGAAACAAACAAACAAAATAAAGAGTCTGAGTTGTGATTGCTGATTATAAAACTGTAGTACTGTTTTGTAATTTAAGTGTATACTCAGAAAGATGGTAAGAGTAACTAAGTCTTGTTTATTTGGATATATATATATATGTGAACAGGCTTTGCAGTGGGCCCATCGGAATGGAGATCATATACTGCCCCTCTATTGCTTTGATCCTCTACATTTAGGGGGCACATTTCATTTCAATTTCCCCAAAACGGGGCCACACAAACTGCGCTTTCTGCTGGAAAGTGTCACAGATTTGCGTCAGAATCTCCAAAAGCATGGCAGGTAAGTTGTGTGTGTGTGTGTGTGTGTGGTGTGTGTGTGTGTGTTTTGTGTGTGTGTGTGTGTGTGTGTGTGTGTGTGTGTGTGAAAGAGAGAGAGAGAGAGAGAGAGAGAGAGAGAGAGAGAGAGAGAGAGAGAGAATGAGTGTGTGTACCAGCTTGCTTGCATGAATTGTAAATTGTTTGATATAGGACAGAGCTGACACTTGTTATAAAATCTTAGAAAAAACTCGCATGAAGCTTTTCTCACCATCTGGAACAGAAGATAGTGTAGTGAAAACTGGTATTATTTGGCCATCCTTTTCTGTCTTTTTTTGTTGTTGAAACAGGTATAAAGGAGTGGATTTTTTTCTATTTTTCTTTCTTTTTTTAAAATTTAGGTTTGTTTCTGTGTTATGAGTTTGTTTTTGCTATTTTGTTGCTTTTCATGGTAATACTAATAGTCAATGACAGTATTTTACCTGACAAGAAAGACTGAATTTTTTTGTTTTTGGTCAAGTAAGATTAGGGCAGTGATGCTTAAACTGTTTTGTTAAAGCTAATGAAAGTTATATAAAATATATGCACATGTGTAAGATTTGCTCACACATGTATAAAAAAAGCCCAAACAGATTCTGTAAGTCAGTGTGTATTTGTGTGTTGATTTGTTTGAAAAACAGCAACCTGATTGTTCGGAGTGGGAAGCCAGAGGTTGTCATCCCAGAGCTGATTCAACAGATTGGCAAGGAGAGTGTTGAAGCACTCGTCTATCAGAAAGAGGTAAGGTGTGTGCGTGCGTGCGTGCATGCGTGCGTGCGTGCATGCGTGCGTGTGTGTTTATTTTAACGTCTATCCACTAGAAAGTGATTTTAGACAAATGATTAGGAAGGAAAAGAGATTGGGGGAAAAAAAGAGTCGGTGTGTTTGTGTGGACAGGTGAATGGAGGATAATAGAAAAACAAACAAAACAAAACATGTCTAACCATCAGAAACTGTTTGAACTAAACATATAAAAAGATAACAAATAGAAGCAAGTGAGCCTGAGTAAGATAAATGCTACAATACATGAGTGTGTGTGTGTGTGTGTGTGTGTGTGTGTGTGTGTGTGTGTGTGTGTGTGTGTGTGTGTATATGTGTGTGAATGTGTGTGTGTGTGTGTGTATGTCTGTGTGTGTGTGTATGTGTGTGTGTGTGTGTGGTGTGTGTGTGTGTGTGTGTGTGTGTATGTGTGTGTGTGTGTGTGCGCGTGCGCAGGCGCTTGCGGTTGGACACATGCGACTGTGTTTTTGTGTATGTGCATGGAGTGTGCATATGTACAGGTAAAAACATGTTTCGTTGAAACAGATTCGACTGAAAGTGAAAAAAAACAAACAGAAAGAAAACAGGAGAAAGGACCAAGAAGTCAGAAAACAGACAAGAAGGAGGTGACAGGAAGAAAAGGAAGAATGCAGAAACAAAGAGAGAGAGAGGGAATGCCTAGCACTGAATTTCCAGAAAGTGGGAATGCTGTTTATTTATTTATTTTATTTATTTATGTATTCTTTTATATCGAGGATAATGGAATAAGCTATCATATGCTTTTTTACATCCAGTCCCCGTGTGTATGCAGTTTTGTAAATGTCATCTGTTCCCACCGGCACACGATGGCCTACTCTTACGAAAAGCGGAACAGGATTTAACGTGTGCTCAAGATGTTCTGTGTGCGTTAGCACACAGGGCCTCGGTTTAAAGTCTCATCGGAAGGACTTTTGGGGAGAGTGGAGTCCGCACTGATGTTAACTCCAGGAGAAAAATTTCCTCGACCGGACTCGAACCCAGGTTGTCAAATTGCCAGCGCAATGTTCTGACCACTAGGCTATCCGTCCCCCTCTGGTGCATTCTGTTAGAGGTACACACTTTATTCTGTGTCATGACTGACAGGTCTGCCAAGAAGAACTGGATGTGGAAAAAGCTTTGAAAGACAAGTGTGGGGTTAAAGTTCACACAGTGTGGGGTCATACCTTGACCCATGTGGATGATCTCCCTTTCAAACCTCAGAAGTGAGCCCTCTATGTGTGTGTGTGTGTATGTATGTGTGTGTGTGTGTGTGTGTGTGTGTGTGTGTGTGTGTGTGTGTGTGTGTGTGTGTGTGTGTGTGTGTTTTAGTGTGTATGTGTTTAGTGTATATATATATATGTGTGTGTGTGTATGTGTTTATCTATTTATTTATTTATTCTTTTTTATTCATTTATTCTTGTATATCGAGGATAGTGGAATAAGCACTCATGTGCTATTTTACATCCAGTTCCCGTGTGTATGCGGTTTTGTAAATGTCATCTGATATGAGTGTAACATATGGTGATATGAGTGTAACGTGTGTGTGTGTGTGTGTGTGTGTGTGTGTGTGTGTGTGTGTGTGCATGTGTGTGTGTGTGTGCATGTGTGTGCATGCGTGCTTGTGTGTGCGTGCGTGCATGCGTGTGTGTTTGTGCATGCCTCTGTGTGTGCATGCGTGTGCATACATGTGCATGTGTTCATGTATATGTGCATGTATGCCTGTGTGTCTGTGAGTGTGTGTGTATGCACTTGCGTGTATGCTAAAATTGTTTTTAAAACATGGACTGGATTAAAGAATGATCCAAATAGATTGAAGTAAAGCTGTAATTCTGTCCTGTCATAATCTTTTTTTCATTTTTTTTTTTTCATCTTCAGTCTGCCAGATGTGTACACCCAGTTCCGGAAAAGAGTTAAGGCCAGTGACAGAGTGAGGCCTGTCGTGCCGACCCCTGACACATTGCGACCTCTGCCCCCTGACCTTGACCCAGGAAATATTCCCAACGCAGAGGAGTTCAATATTCCCAGTGAGTAGCAATATGGGAACATGTTGATTAGTTGATACCCTATACTGCTTGGAAAAGATTGTGATTATTTTAATGGATTTATTTGTATTGAAAATTGGAATTAGTGGCATATGTTCATTAGAAAGCATCGTGACACATAAAAGTATGGTGTATGATGGAAAAGTCATAGGTTTGTTTTGGGACAGGTTGTGATTTGAATCTACACGTTATTCAGCAAAGGTTTTTGTATGGTTATTAAAAAAAAAAAAAAAAAAGGTTTTTGTATGGTATTGTTTAAGATGTATGTATGTAAAGTAGACAATGAGATGGGATATTGTTATTCTTATGTTTGGTTACAGCAATATTATATCATACACGCAGACACACAGACAGACAGACAGACATGCACACACACACACACACACACACATGCACACGCACACACACACACACACAAGATTCAAGTTTTAATTCCTTTCACCCCTTTTGGGGCATGGAGGATAACAAACAAGTTCAACAAGAGAAAAGAAACCTTACAGCAATACATCCAAAAGTATTATCAATATTAACAGGAACTGAAAAGCAAGAATTCATCGCAAAATAATAAACAAACAATATTAAAGACTCAGGACACACACACACATATGCACATGCACACACACACAAAATCACCCACACCCATACACACACACACACATCCAATCAAAGTCAAAATTTTAAAACAAAGAGACAAAGCAAACAGGATGAAAGTTTTTCTTGAAATGGAGCTTATTTTGTTGTTTCTTTTAATATCTTTTCTTTTATTTTAACAGAACCTCCAACTGTGGACCATTCAGTTTTTCCATTTCCTGGAGGGGAGACAACCGCCTTAGCCAGGCTGGAGAGTTACCTATGGGAGACTGACAACGTAGCCACATACAAAGAAACTCGGAATGGAATGATTGGCTCGGAATATTCCACCAAGTTTTTCCTTGGTAAGTGAAGGAAATTGATTCAAATTTTTGAAGAAGCAATCATTAGATATTTTTTGAGAAGCAGCCATCTAGATTTTTTGAGAAGCCAATGTTTATGTTTATGTTTTGGTTTGTGTAGGTATATGAAAGGTAAAAAACGAGAGAGGAATGCAATGTTAGACAAATGAATAAGCATACACACTCACACCCATCCACTCACATGTTTGTGTTCAAATTCCTTTTAATGTCTGTTCACAAATTGTGATATTAGACGGACATGTTTGTGTAGAAATGCATACATACATGCATGCACAGTGTGCGAGAACATATGCACACATATATGTGAGAGAGTTCATTCTTTTAGAAAAGAATTTAAATAAAAATAGAAAACACATGCACACACACATGCATGCATGGACACACATGCACGGACGCATGC
>CM060324.1:4576983-4584483 GCA_030674155.1 Stramonita haemastoma
CCCATAAACACAAACAAGATTTTCAGCCTCTGTTAAAAGGAAGAAACCGGTTTACCCCCCTCCCTCTTCCCTACCCCACCCCTTGAAAAGAAAAAAAAGTAACCCTTCCCCGCCCCGCCCTGTCCCGTCTCTGTCTCTCTCTGTCTCTTTGTTTCTGTCTGTCTGGGGGGACTGTACTGAAGCCAAGGCGCGCAAACGGTCACCCATCCAACTGGTAGCCACGCTGAGAGATCGTAAAAATTCTCACCCTTAATTCACCAGACGTCCCTACCGAGAGTGGAACCCACGACTTCATGGACCCATGGGATTGAGGTGGAAGTCTTTTAACCACTCGGCTATAGCATCCGTTGTGACGATATTTGTTTTTCGTTCCTAGGGTAGAGCTTCGAGGTTCACCAATGGCGAGGCTGGGAATCGAACCCAGAACCTCTGGGTTTACTTGTTGGCAGGTAAACGTCTTAACCATCCTGCCATCTTCCTTCTTAGTGTTGTGTTTAAATGCTGTTCAGCTTCTTCACAACGGTGTGTTTATTTATTTATTTATTTATTTTATTCTTTTATATCGAGGATAATGGGATAAGCACTCTTGTGCTTTTTTACATCCGGTCCCCGTGTGTATGCAGTTTTGTAAATGTCATCTGTGTGTGTGTGTGTGTGTGTGTGTGTGTGTGTGTGTGTGAAGTCAAGTCAAGTCAAGTGAAAATGATCTTTATTGAGGGTAAAAGATTAAGTTTACACAACTTTTTTTCATCCTGCCCTCACAAAAAAGCAAGGAAATTGACTTCTAAAACAATCAACGACAAAACAAAAACAACACACAAATTATGTGTTGTGGTCATCCATCACTAAAACCTCACCCCTGTCAGTATAGCTGATGAAAAGAATTAATGCAGAAGAAAAACAAAACAAATACAAAAGAAAAACCACACACGCACACACACACACACACACACACACACACACACACACACACACACACACACACACACACACACACACACACACACACACACACACACACACACATGTACTGACAGTGTGAGGTTTTAGTGATGGATAACCACAGTACATAATTTGGATGCTGACCTTCAAAGAGGGCGGTGGCCTTACATGCATAGATCACAAATCGTTTCGTCCTGTCACTACCTCTCTCCTTGCACGCACGTCACTTGTTCACCTTTGCTTATTAATATATTAACGATTAGTGATATGTTAGTACCTGGCTTTCGCTAACTGACAACAGAAAAAATGAATTATTCATCGAGTTTGTGGAATAGGCTATATATTATATGAAAAACACAAAAGAGATTGTCCGCGCGTATGTGTGTGTATGTGTATGCGTGTGTGTGTTCCTGTGTGTAGTGTGAGTGTGTATGTGCACATGCGCGCGTGTGTATGTGCACACACGCACACATGTGTGTGTATTACATCAAGTCAATTTTTTTAATTTCCAGATAGTACATCGAATAAACATTGATTTGCTTTTCTTTCCTCAAGCCATCTATCTAAGAAAAACAACATTTCACAAAATGTATCTGTGCGTACGTGTGTGTGTTTGTGTCTGCGTGCACTGGTATGTGCGCGCGGGAGCACACGCATCTATCTACATATGCGCCTTGTACGTATGTTTTTGTTTTTGTAAGGCCCAGACATGATATATATAATAAATTATGTACAAAACTCCGCAGAGTGTACCACTGTACCACTGGTACTTGGGAAAGCACTCCCAGCCTTGACAGGGGCATGGCTGATGTGTTTGTTTTGTTTTGTTTTCTTTCTTTTCTGTTCTGTGACTGACCTTAACCACGTTTACCTGTGGCCCCTCCTAGGTCTGTGGGCATAGGTTAAAGTATGCAGAGAGAGAGAGAGAGAGAGAGAGAGAGAGAGAGAGAGAGAGAGAGAGAGAGAGAGAGAGAGAGAGCCAAGCTTAAAGGCTAAACATATCAGCTTTGAGATATTATGGACTAAAACGAATGTACAACCAAAACAATAGGTAAACAATGGTGTATAAAATGTGTTGTTCGCAGTCTTTTACGTTCCTCGGCTTTACCAAAGGTGAGATTTTGCATATGCGACCGAGTTTTGCTGACCATTGTGGTAACCACATTGCCACTTCGGGATGACGTCTAAGCACGACACTAGTCAGCATGTGTTTAAAAAAGACTGTCATCCATTCCTACTACCACGCAATCGTCTACTCTTCCGAGAGATGGAACGGGTTTTAACGTGTGCACAAAATGTTCTGCGTGTGTTCGCATAAGTGACCTGGGTGTCTCATCCAAAGGACATTTGGGTGTGTGCAGTCGGTACTGATGTGAACTCCAGGGGGGAAATCGCCTTGAACAGGGGCCTCGGTGGTGGCTGGAACCCAGGCTGTCAGATCGCGACCTCATCGCTCTGACCATTAGGCTACCCCCTCCCTTCCCCATTTTGGTCAACAATGTAAAACCTGTGGCTTTCTATTATACCATATCTAGGTTTTTCTTTTTCAGTGTGTCAAACCTTGAATGGCGGTGTAAGAGAGAGAGAGAGAGAGAGAGAGAGGAGAGAGAGAGAGAGAGAGAGAGAGAGAGAGAGAGAGAGAGAGAGAGAGAGAGAGAGAGAGAGAGAGAGAGAGAGAGAGAGAGAGAGATGTGTGTGTGTGTGTAGGTGCGTGCGTGCGTGCGTGTGCGTGCGTGCGTGCGTGCGTGCGTGTGTGTGTGTGTGTGTGTTCGCGCGCGCGCGCGCATATGTGTATGTATGTATGTATGTATGTATGTATGTATGTATGTATGTATGTATGTATGTATGTATGTATGTATGTATGTATGCATGTGTCTATGTGTCTATGTGTGTATGTATGTATGTGTATGTGTGTGTATATGTGTGTATGTGTGTGTGTGTGTATGTGTGTGTGAATATGATGTTTGTGATTCCTATTTGTGGGCTGTTGCATGCGTGTAAAAAAGGTAAAGGTGTCCCATAACCTATGTGGTTGTAGGAGAGCGAGGCGTCAGAGACCTCAGCTTCTCCAGGGGCCAGCATCTTGAGGGCGGCACCCATCTCCTCTCCCTCGCTGCTTTACCTTCCCTGACCCTAAAGAGGGCAGGTACTCATTTACAGTTGGGTGGACTGGGGGACTGTAGTGAAGCCAAGGCGTACAAACGGTCACCCATCCAATTGGTAACCACGCTCGATGCTGCTTAATCTTGCCTTGGGGAAAGCGAGTGCTCTGATAACTGAGCTATCCCGCCCCCATCCTGAATATAATTATGTTGAAATAAATGTCCTCATTAGTCATGGGTTTTGCTATGTATGGACATATTTGGTCAACAGGCGAATGCAATGCGAGGAATTATGACAGCACTTTGCAAGCACACACACACACACACACACACACACACACACACACACACACACACACACACACACACACACACACACACACACACACACACACACACACACACACACACACACACACACACACACACACACACACACACACACACTGCATGGCACAAAGATTAAAATGTTCATGTTTGTTGTTGTGCCCTTGAGACCCGGCTGCTCCCTTGTGTGTGTGTGTGTGTGTGTGTTGTGTGTGTGTGTGTGTGTGTGTGTGTGTGTGTGTGTGTGTCGTTGCGTGGTGTTTGTGTTTGTGTGTTGTGTTGTGTGTGTGTGTTGTGTGTGTGTGTGTGTTTGTGTGTGTGTGTGTGTGTGTGTGCGTGCTGCGTGCGTGGTGTGCTGATGTGTGTGTGGATGTGCTTGCTTGCTTGCTTATGTGAATGTATGCACGCACATGTGTCTTTAACGTTTGTGTGTATGCGGCGTGTGTTTGTACATGTACGTTATGCATGTGTACGTGTACCAGTATGTTCGTACTCTGGAGCAAGGGGGCCTGATTTAGGATGCATAAGCGCAATATTCTCACAATATGTATTGTAACAGATTGTTTCGTGTTGTATTGTATTATTATATTTGTTGTGTTGTATTGTGTTGTGTGTTGTATTGTGTAGTTTGTTGTGAATTTGTATGTTGTGTCATTGTGATTGTATTTATTGTATTGTATTGTATTGCATTGTATTGCTTGTATTGCATTGCATTTGTTGTATGCATTGCATGCATTGTATTACATGTATTTGGTTGTTGTATTGCGCTTTGTTATTGTATTGTACTTGCATTGCATTATGTTGTATGGCGTCGAGCGTGGTTAGCCAGTTGGATGGGTGACCGTTTGCGCGCCTTGGCTACAGTACAGTCCCCACCAGCTGTAAATGGGTACCTGCCCTCTTCAGGGTCAGGGAAGGTAAAGCATCGAGGTAGAGGAGATGGTGCCGCCCTTACATGCTGGCCCCTAGAGAAGCTGAGGTCTCTGATGCCTCACTCCCCTAGGACCACATAGGTTATGGGACATCCTTTACCATTACCTTTTATATTTTTATGACATTGCACTGCATTGTATTGCATTGTATAACATGGCATTACATTACATTGCATTCGTATTGCATTGTATTCTCTGCAACGTTCAGACTAGCACATTTCACTACTTTAAATTCAGACTGTTCTACCCGAGGAGAGAGGTCGCCACAAGAGCAGCACCACCATTTTTTTCTCTTCTAAGAACAGATCTATATTCATTCCTGTCTGCATGCATTCATTTGCTTTACTATGAAAATAGCTTCTCCTTCTTGTTTGTTTTTACAGAATTTTGCCATGACCACTCTTTCGTTGCTAAAAAAAAAAAAAGGGTGTGGGTGTGTGTGTGTGTGTGTGTGCTCAAACCACGCAGTTTTTTTACTTTCTGGACAAGTGTGTTACCTACAGACCACCACCGACACCCACCGAGATTCGTTAGCAGGTGAAGTGAAGCCATTAATTACGCTTGTCGCTAAGACACGCCTTCCACCTGTTTTCACTCTCCGTGATGTCATTTATACGTCACTGTACTGTGACGTTGATTGTCTGCCTCCCTCTCCCTCATCCTTTCTTCTTCTCTCTCTTCTCTTCTTCCTCTTCTCTCTCGTCCTCTCTCTCTCTGCCTCTCTGTCTCTCTGTCTCTCTCTCTCTCTCTCTCTCTCCATGCTCTAGCCACTCTCTCTCTCTCTCTCTCTCTCTTCTAACCATCAGGCTAGCACACTCCAATAACTCTTTGTCTTTTTAAACTGTTTTCGTCGACTTTTCTGTTTGTTTTATCCTCAAAAACGCACCCCCCCCTTAACCCCCCCCCCCCCCCCCCCCCCCCCGAAGAACAAGAACATAAACAAAAAAAAAAACTCAAGAAAAAACAAGAAGGAAAAAAGAAAAGTGTCACCCTTTTTCCTTTTTAATATTTATTTTGTTAAATTTTCTTTGTTTTAACTCAAAGTTGTAAAATAAACAGGTATAACAGAGCCGTTACAATCAGTCAAACAAGCACTTTCGCACACACATGTAGGCCAACGGGCGTAAATAAATATCCACATACGATGTGAATATTATCTCTTGGTGAAGACTGAATAATCTGCAGGCCAAATCCCTTTAAAAAGTATATAAAGCTGTAGAAAGTGTTTACATGATGAAATTGAAATGCACTCCGACATTAACTTTCCAAAGAGAGGTAAACCCATTTCAACGAATTTCGAAAGAAGGATTTGATTTTCCAAAGAGACATTGAATTTCCAAAGAGACATTGAATTTCCAAACAGACATTGACTTTCCAAACAGACATTGAATTTCAAACACTGACTTTCCAAACAGACATTGAATTTCCAAACAGACATTGAGTTTTCAAAGAGACACCGATTTTCAAAACGGACGATGGCTGATTTTCCAGATAGACAGCGACTCATTTCCAAAACAGATAGGGACTTATTTCCCAAACAACCACTGATTTATCAGACAGACGACATGTAAAAAGATGAAAGTGTAAATATGATAAAATCCACCACCGGAACACATATGGTTAAAACAAGAATGATTGGAATAATCTGTCAGTGTGAAAGGATAGATCAGTTCTACTACAGGATGTAAATTCTGGTGCGGCTTTTACAATCCCTGCACATGCAGTGGAGAGGTCCTGGTTTGTTTTTGCAGGACCTATCTATCTTCTCAGCGGAACTTCACCGCCATCTTGTTAGCTTGAGCCTATCTGTCAACTCTCCTGTCACTTCACTGAAGGCAGCAGTCTTTGCAGAGTCAAAATCTGTTTTATGTACCTTGGGCTCCTGTCAGATTGACCATGACCTATTTTGATGATTGAAATTTGTGTTTTGTTCCGCGGCTGGAGCTCCGAGGTTCAGCAATGCTGAGGGTTTTGTGTATGGACGTTTTTGCCCCACCATGAAGGTAGCTGCATTCTGACTTCGGGAATGTATGCTGGGTATTATTGTGATTCAGTAACCCTGCCAATGCTGGCGTGAATTTTGGGGTCTTTAACGTGCATGTTTGAACTTCTGCATGTATATATACACGAAGGGAATTAAGGCACTGGCGGGTCTGCACAATAGTTGAACTTGGGGATCGTAAATATCCCCATCCTTTATTCATCAGATGTCCCTGCCAAGATTCAAACCCGGACTTCATAGAACCATAGGATTGGAGTCGAACAGTCATAACCACTCGCTATAGCATCAGCCTGATGACTGGAAATAAATCACATGGTAACATGTTTAACAATACAAGGTTTTGCAGGGTTATTGCTTTTTATTGGGGGGTGGGGGTGGAGGGTGCCTTCATATGTAAGTCTCCCTGGTAATGAGCATATTGAAAAATCAGCAAAGACAGAAGGAATCCGAGCAAACAACAGAAATGCACATTTTCCATTTGTTAAAAAAGAGAGCATACATTTTTGTGAAATTTATTAGTGTCTTTGCCGTCAAGCATGACATCTATACCACCCAAAAGGGTTATTCTTCCCATTCATTTTACAAGAGAAAAAAAACCGATCACACTATTCTGTATGTCACAAGCGATTGATCACTCAACTTTTTTCCCAATGCAAATTAATGCTTTAAAATCTAAGTTAAGTGAAATGTTGGTATTGATGAACGGTTTACGTTGTTTTCAGTCTAAAAAAAAAAAAGAAACCCCAAAAGTATCTTTTTACCAGAAAAGCTTCTCAAAGAAGCGCTAATGTGCTGTTCATTTTTAGAGAAATGGTACAAGATGACATTGCTTCATTGAAAATTTCCTTCATTGCCTTATGGTCCATTTTCAGTTTCTGTAATACTTGTTCAGATGGACGGGATTGCTCAGTGGTCAGAGCACTCGCTTTCCCTCAGCAAGTCAAGCAGCATGAGTGTGGTACCAAGTTGGATGGGTGACGTTGCACCCTTGGCTTCATAATTGTCCCAGTTCACCCAGTTGTAAATGGGTACCTGCCCTCTTTAGGGTCAGGGAAGGTAAAGCCACAAAGGAGAGGAGATGGGCGCCGCCCTCAAGATGCTGGCCCTAGAGAAGCTGAGGTCTCTGATGCCTCGTTCCCCTAGGACCACATAGATTATGGGACACCTTTACCTTTTACCTCTGTTCATTTGCTAC
>CM060324.1:4589483-4624483 GCA_030674155.1 Stramonita haemastoma
TTCTTGCCATGCAGAGAACAGATATCCCAAGCAGTGTTACTTCAGTTGCTTCAAGCATGATCAGATGGGCAGAAGAAACTGGGTAACTCACGTCAGATCTATGTTATGTTGAAAGGCTTTGGATATGTCTGGAAATGCAAACTATTGGAATGTTTCTTTGTTTATCAGAACTTCCCAAACAAGACTATGGGATCATACAGCCAGAACTGGCATTAATCGTTGATGTCTTATCCAGATTAAATTTTAACGCCATCTGAGAGAGAGAGAGAGAGAGAGAGAGAGAGAGAGAGAGAGAGAGAGAGAGAGAGAGAGGAGAGAGAGAGAGAGAGTGAGAGAGAGGAGGAGAGAGAGAGAGAGAAAAGAGAGGTAGTTTTAATTTAACTTTTATACGATGGCTTAGGACAATAAGACTGTGGGACTTTTTTTCATTCAACACAGTGTCTATGATTAGTAAATGTCATCTGTCAACAGGCAAACGATGCCTAGCTTTCAAAAATGCAGAACAGATTTCACGTGCGCAAGAATGTTCTGTGCGTTCTCACAGGGGACTCGTTTTTAAAGTTATCTGAAACTTTTGGGAGAGATTCGATGTCAATTGATTTTCAAGTCCAGTGCTGATCACTTCCAAAAGTAAGAGAGAGAGAGAGAGAGAGGAGAGAGAGAGAGAGAGAGAGGGACTGGATACAGAGTATGATTCTCTCCCTTCCCTCACAGATTTTCTTTCTTCATGTCTTCTTAACAATGTAGTCATTGTATCCCTTCCTCTCTGTTTTTTTACCCTCTATTTTTCTCTTCTCACTCCTACAACCTTTCACCACACAAAAAAGAGAAAAATTGCTCTCACGTCTCTGATTTTAATTCAGAGGTGGAGAAAGATTCATGTTGACACTACTGGTAAAATGTAGGTTACAGACTTAAGCACTTGTTTGTCACGGGTGATGTCATAGGGTGACGTCACAATGGGGGTGATGTTCTGTAAATCAAGCTCTCCCCTCCCCCACCCCCCCCCCCACCCCCCACTGGAAGATTTTAAAAACAATAGGATGAAAAGAAAAGCAAAACTTTTGTAGTCTCAAAAGGCCTGTTGCTTGCAATCTCGTGACACTTGTGTGTGTGTGTGTGTGTGTGTGTGTGTGTGTGTGTGTGTGTGTGTGTGTGTGTGTGTGTGTGTGTGTGTGTGTGTGTGTGTGTGTGTGACTTTCTTTAAGTATGTTCATCGATAGTGATATTAGACAACAAACACAAGATGAAGATTAATAAAAAAAATGCACACACACACAACACACACACACACACACACACACACACACACACACACACACACACACACACACACACACACACACACACACAAGCAAAAGATAAAAAAGCAACACACAGAAACACAGATAAGACACAGGACACACACAGACACAGACACAGACAACAGACAACAGACACAGACACAGACAAGACACACACACACACACACACACACACACACACACACACACAACACACAAACCGCGCGCGCGCGCACACACAACACACACACACATGCGTTTTTTCATTCATTTTAAAAATTAATTCATTCCATGATCTATCATTAACTAATCAAACAATTCCTTCCTTCCTTCCTTCATTCGTTCGTTCATTCATATCTTCTTTATTAAGACAGACATGAGATTTATATGACTGTTACTCATTATGAGATCATACATTGTCTGATATCAGACACACAGAGAAATGAACACGGAGCCACTCCTAATACTCAGTCTCACAGACAGATCATAAAGTTCAGAAAAAAAAGTCACCGAAAAAACCGCAAACCCTAATTTATCTATCACACCAACGCTTTCCGGGCTACGCATTTGTGTGTTTGTTTATTTGCTTGTTTGTTTTCGGAATAAACAATGTTTCCGTCACCCTGATGATTACAAATAATGGGTCATCAGACAGTAGACATGCAGGTAAGTAATAGCAGAGACAAGCAAGGATGGGTAGATGACGAAACAGGTGTGGGATGTGAGGTGTGTGACTTCCCCACTGAAATTTTGCTCCAGCGGTGAAAAAAAGTATAGCAATAGGTATATACTGAACCTCTCATGGACTAGAGGTAGTGGTAAGGACAGTTTTAATTTGAGTTTTTTTGTTTTTTTTTTTTCATGCAAGGCAAGGCAAGTTTATTTTCAATCCCATTAGAGGTATATGAAGTGTGTTACATTACATGTAAAAATGTAAAAAGGTAAAGGTGTCTATAGCCTATGTGGTCGTAGGGGAGCGAGGCATCATAGACCTCAGCTTCTCTAGGGGCCAGCATATTGAGGGCGGCGCCCATCTCCTCTCCCTCGCTGCTTTACCTTCCCTGACCCGAAAGAGGGCAGGTACCCATTTACAGCTGGGTGAACTGGGGGGCCGTACTGAAGCTAAAGCGCGCAAATGGTCACCTATCTAATTGGAAACCACGCTCGATGCTGCTTAATCTTAGCTAGGGGAAAGCGAGTGCTCTGACCACTGAGCTGTCCATGCAACTAGGCCTAACACAAAAAATAAAGCTCGACCTGGCCTTTTGGATACAATGAAACAAAAACTATCAAACTTGTTAATAAAAATGTAATGAGAATATTGACAGGGAACGAACATTTTGGAAACATGAACACAAAAACAATAAGTCAGAATTCAATATAGGTGTTTTTAACCAAATGACATATTGAACGTTTGATTGATCATAAGAGCGTTTTGAGTTTGTTCAATATGTAACAATTTTTTTTTACTCTTTTCATATTGAACAATCTCAAAACGCTTTCAATATGACATTGAGAAAAGTTAACTAAAAGAGTAAGTAGACTCTTAAAAAAAGAAGTAAATTTATATTCAAACACATTTGGACTTTTCCAATAAACTTAAAAAAAACCCCAACCCCAATCTTTCTTAAAAAAAAGTAAAAAACAATCAAAGACGAAACAAAATGAATTCTCCTCTTCACAAAGATCATATAAAGTGAATGAACACAATTTCTAAAAAATTTATTTTCTGTTTCAATACCGGCACAATACAGCTACCTTCAGGTGAGAAAAAAACAGTGGCTTACACAAAACATCTCCATCATTAGTGAACCTTGCAGCTCTAGCCGAGAATAGAAATAAAAACAAAAACACCAGCATCTGAAGCCCGGGAACAGAATGTTCAGCTAAAATGGTTAGAACTTCAGGATCAGGATCTGAAGTCATCTAAGAACACAGGTTCGAGTCCTAAGCAGTCTGTTGGAGTTTTTGTCTTCTTGTTGGATTTTTAGTTTAGTTTCTTTTCCTCCCCTCTGGAATTAACACTGGTACAGACTTCATTCCCTGCAAACTCTTCAGATAGGAATGTAATCAAGGTCTTATGCGTGCGTGCGTGCGTGCGTGGTGGTGTGTGTGGATGTATGTATGTATGTTGTATGTATGTATGTATGTATGTATGTATGTATGTATGTATGTATGTATGTATGTATGTATGTATGTATGTATGTATGTATGTATGTATGTATGTGTGTGTGTAGTGTGTGTGTGTTTTTGTGTGTGTTGTGTGTTGTGTGTAATTAATATTAACAATGTAAAATTCCATGTATTCTGTTATTTTTGCAATCCAAACAAAAAACTACAACCCCAAAGCACCACCACAACAAAAAGCAAACAATAAAAGCAGACAAACACCATCCCCCCAAAAAGAAACCAACCAACAACACCCCCTCCCCACTAAACCACAAAAAAGCACAAAAACCGAAGAAAAATTTCCCTTTCAACAAAAAAATAACAACGACAAAAAACAAAAAAAAAACACAAAAAAAAAACACGAAGAGAGAGAAGAAATGTCCAGGAATCCAAAAACAAACGGAGGGTAGGCAACTTTCAGAGCCTTGCACCGGCAGACGGAATGTGGCCAAGCCTGAAAACAAGTTGGCGTTAGTTGACAACATAATAAATAAGGTGTCACCTCAAGACAACCGTTCATTTTTCTCTGCACTTTATTCCGGACCTTCTCCGAGCTTTAAAAGCCCAAAGACCTTCAGTACCTTTCGCGAAGTTTTCAAGGCGCCAAAAGCATTAGAACCTACCGCTGTCTTCATACGAAGTACAGTAACAAAATTTTAGGAAGAAGAAGACAAAAAGATTTAACATTTCGCCTAAGCAGTAACTTCGTCTTCAATTAAAATACAAACCAAAGGAGAAACAACCTCGAAAGAAAAGGGAAAAAAACAACTAGAAAGACTCTTCTTCCAAAATCTAAGCTAAGTACTTAACATTTTCTTTTAAACAGAGATAGTGACGTTAGCTGACCACCATGGCCAAGCTGTTGTTCCTGCTTTCCGCGATACTGGTACTCAGCCACGTTCTCCACGGATTCATCCTTCTACCTCGAACACCAGTGGCGCCCCTGTCACGGGAAACGAAGTAATGAAGGAAACCATCGACAACCTCAAGGACGCTGCAGAAGAACTGACCGAGCAACTGACAGAAGCACAAACCGAAGCTGAAGAAGAACTGAAAGAAATTGTGGAAGACATTGCAGAAAACGCGCAAGAGGCCGCAGAGGACGCAGCAGAGACTGCTGAAGAACAGGCAGAGGAACTCGCCGAAGCCCAAAACGAAAACGCCGAAGATCTGAACGAACTTCAAGAAGAGATGGTAGAGAATATGGAAGAAGCTGCAGAAGATGCAGTTGAGAATGCTCAAGAACACGCAGAAGAACTCACCGAAGCCCAAAACGAAAACGCCGAAATGTGCAAGAACTCCACGAAGAAATGGCGGAGAATGCCGAAGAAGCAGCCGAAGACTTGGCGGAAAATGCCGAAGAACTGGCAGAAGACATGGTGGAGACACAGAACGAGGCTGGCGAGGAACTGAACGAGATGGTGGAAGACTTGATGGAGGACATTGAAGAGGCAGCAGAGGACATGAGCGAGACCAACCAGGAGGCCTCTGAGACCGAGACTGAGGCTGATGACGATGTTGAAGACGCTGATGATGCTGCTGATGATGACAAGGCTGAGGATGTTGCGGAGATCGTTGAAGAGAACCTGGACAAGATGAATGATGTGGTGGAGGATGCTATTGAAGCGGCCAAAGACCTGACTGCTGCTACTGCTGCAGTCTGAGCTGATGAGAGGAGAGAGGAATGAATCACTGGCTGACTGACCAGGGCATTTTCGAGTCGGAAACTTTGGTAAGTGAATTTCTGTGTGTGTGTGTGTGTGTGTGGTGTGTGTGTGTGTGTGTGTGTGTGTGTGTGTGTGTGTGTGTGTGTGGTGTGTGTGTGTGGTGTGTACCTTTTGTGGTGATGGTGGTGTGTGTGCATGTGTGTGTGTGTATTTTATTAAAATTTCATTCTTTTTTAAATTCTTTTATTTCGAGGTGAATGCAATGAGCACTCACGTAGTTTTTAATTTTTTTTTTACACCCAGTCCCGGTGTATTTAGCTGTATATTGTGTGTGTGCAGCACTAGCTTGTACGCGGTCCTATATACTGCATGTGTATGTGTGTGCGCGCGTGCTGGCACATGTGCGCACTTAAGCGCGCACGCGCGCGCGCCTGTGTGTGTACGTGTGTATGTGCGCGCGCACAGCACTAGCGTGCACGCGTTCGTGAATACTACATGCGTATGTGTGCGCGCGTGCAGGCACATGTGCCACTTGTGTGTGTGCATGTATGTGTGTATTATATATATTATATATATATATATATATATATTATATATATATATATATTATATATATATGCAAGTATATTCTGCAAGGTCTATACAATTTGCTTACTGCACTTGTGCAGAATATCAAACACACACACACCACACACACCACACACAACATACACACACACACACAAACCACACACACACAACACACCACACACACACACACACACACACACACACACACACACACACACACACACACAAACACACACACATTTTATTTTTAAGGCTGTTGAAATAATGTTAGTTAATTAATGTTGGTGAAATTTTTTTGGTTTTTTTTTTTGCTTGTTTGTTTGTTAGGGTTTTTTTTGCTTTTGATTTTTTTTTTTTTTTTTCTTTAGATAGATGGCTTGATGAAAAAAAGCAAATCAATGCTTATTCAAGTAGCATCTGGAAATAAAAAATTGATTTATTTGATTTGATTTGATTTGACACACACAATTGTGTATGGGATGTGAGATATTCTGTACAAATCTGGTGAGCAAACTGTACAGATTTTGCTATTAGGAAACCCGCCTTGAACAAGATGAAAAAAAATCAGTGTGACAGATCGCTTGGGGTCTATGCATCAATGTCAAGATGATGGTGCATATGACCTGTTAAAAAGTTTCCTTTTATTACGTCATCATTTTTTCTATTGGCTAAATTAAATTCACTTTAATGTCATTATCATAAAAAAAAAATCTGCTTTCACCACAGTGGCTCACGTGGTCTTAAATCCGTGTGTGTCAACTAGAAGCCATTGTCTTCCAGCCTGACAAGTGTGGCATCCTCGAAAGCTCAGTGGTACCGTGTCTGCAACCCCTCGCTTGACGTTTTTGTTCCCCCCCTCCCTCTCCGCCACATGCCCCCATCCGTCTCTGTGTCTTTCCCACCCCTACCTCTGTGTCATTCGTCAACTGTCTCTGTTTGTGTCTATTTTTGTCCTTGTCCTGATGTCTGTCTGTCTGTCACTCTGTCCGCGCGATCCCCTCCCCCCCCCCTCTCTCTCTCTCACCTGGCTGCTGTTGTTGTTATTGTTGTTGTATTTGATTAATTAGTTGTTGGGTTTGTTCGTTTTTTATATTGTTGGTTTTTTGTTGTTGTTTATTTTTTATGAAATATTCCCGACAAGGGTGGTGACTGGATGTAAAAAAACACAAAAACACACAAGAGCGCTCATTAATCATCCTCGAAATAAAAGAATTTGACTCTCTCTCTCTCTCTCTCTCTCTCTCTCTCTCTCTCTCTCTCTCTCTCTCTCTCTCTCTCTCTCTCTCTCCTCTCTCTCTCCTCTCTCTCTCTCTCTCTCTCTTCTGCGTGCGTGCGTGCGTGCGTGCGTGCGTGCGTGCGTGCATGTTCTTGTGCTCGTACATGCAGGCATGGGTCCAATGACAGCTGAACGATAATATACATAACAGTATATTAAACACAGAATCTGGGTTTGTGTGTCACAGTGTTTAGTCCTCGACACACAAAAAGGGCAAAGAATTTTGCAGAGGCCTAAGCACGTACTAGGGACTGAGAGAAACAAGGATGTGGGGGTGAGGGGTGCGGGTGGGGGGGGGGGGGGGGGGGGAGGAAGGGGAAGGAATATCACCTGTCATTCTTGAACATAGCCAGAATTCCCCTTGTTGTCTCATTTCTACGTAACAAGCTTGTTTACTTCAAAGGTATGAATTATTAATGATTCATATTCCTATTTAACAAAAAAATCTCCCCTCTCCTCTTCCTTTTCTTCTTGTCATAATTGTCTACACCGTGTCAGATCGAACCTTTATAAGCTAGGTACAGGATGCTTCTTCGCGTTACAACTTTGCTTTTAAAGTTAGAAGCACACCTTACGTGTCCATAGCTGCGAGTTTGAGTTTTGATTAAGTTTTCTGACTTTAACTCTGGTCTGTATCAACACATAGAAATATTGTGTGGAAGGAGTAATAACTACTTACCTTTTATTTTATATAAGATATTCATCAACGCTTCTCTGGAACGATTTTTTTGGGGGGTCTGCAAACAATTCTTCGAGAAACGTGTCTCTGAAAATAAAAGCGTGTAAGATGGCTAAACAGCCACTGGCGTTCCTCTTTCTACTGGTGTCTCAAACATCAGGGAGCCAAGCATCCTACATCCCTACCTCTCACACCGCCGCCGTTCTATTCCCCACAAAAGATGACCCCGCCACGAGCGGAGTGCAGGAGGCCGTGAAGGTCATTCTGAAGGACGCGGAGGACACTGCCCGAAAAATGGCGGCTGAGGACGAGGAGGAAGACAACCTGATCCTGAAACCTGAGGACCTGCAGGACATTCTGGAGGAGATGGACGACAGGGACGACGAAGACGATGAAGATGAGGGTTCCCATAGTGGACAGCGACTTTGTGGCAGATCTCACCCAGCTTGATGATGATGATGACGATGGTGATGCCATGCTGGCTGTGGGTGTAGAGGATGGTCCAGAGGCTGCCCAGGAACTTTTGGAAAACCTGGATGGTGGGGGAGGCGGTGACGATACTGCCCTAGCCAACACTGGGGGGATTGTGTTTGGAGGGAACTTTGACCTCTTCGCTGATGCCTAGAGGCAGGGGATTTGGGATGCTTTTTTAGGAGATCAGAAGTGGTCTTTTATGAGTGCAATTTTCTTTTTTTTTTGGACTGATGATTTTTTGCGTCGTTTTAATTATCGTGGTTGGTTGGCTCGGTTTTGGGAAGAATGGTTTTGATTTGGACTGGTGTGGTTTAAGATGTTTTATTGCAAACAACTCGTTGTTTGAGGAGTTTTGTGTGTGTGTGTAAAGGGGTTTGAATTGGTCTGTATTATTACAAAACGTGGATATAAGGGTTTCGTCTTTCATCTTTTCAAGACTGAAAATTGTGATATGGTGTCTACGCTCAGCTAGGTATTGATTGTTAAAATGTGCTGGGAAATGAAGTGATTCTGCGATTAGGTGAGAAAAGCGTTCACTTGTTTTTAGCGTTTTGCGGTGTTGTTTCTTTGTTTGTTTTCATTGATTTGGTTTTTGTTTTTGTTTTTAAGTGACAAACAGGTTGCTTTCTTTTCTCTTTGTTTTTCATGGCTGTTTTCTGTCTGTCTGTCTGTCGTGTCTGTCTGTCTGTCTGTCTGTCTGTCTGTTTCTTCTGTCTGTCTGTCTGTCTGTCTGTCTGTCTCTCTCTTGTGTTCTCTCTCTCTCCTGAAGGGCGGGGACTGGATGTAAAAAAGCACATGATGCTTATCTATTATCCTCGAATAAAAGAATTTGCCTTGCTTTGCCTTGCCTTGTCCTTGCCTTGCCTTGCTTTCCTTGCTTGCCTGTCTGTGTCTGTCTGTCTGTCTGTCTGTCTGTCTGTTGTCTGTCTGTCTGTCTGTCTGTCTGTCTGTCTGTCTGTCTGTCTGTCTGTCTGTCTTCTCTCTCTCTCTCTCTCTCTCTCTCTCTCTCCTCTCTCTCTCTCTCCTTCTCTCTCTCTCTCTCGTCTTCTCTCTCCTACTCTCTCTCTCATCTCTCTCTCTCTCTCTTCTGAGAGGATAGCCTAGTGGTCAGAACATCGCACGCTGGCAATTTGACGACCTGGGTTCGATTCCGGTCGAGGAGATTTTTCTCCTGGATTTAACGTCAGTGCTGATTCTCACACTACCCCAAAAGTCTTTCGGATGAGACTAAACCGAGGCTCCGTGTGCGAACGCACGCAGAACATCTTGCACACATGTTAAATCCTGTTTTTCCGCTTTTCGTAAATAAAATTAAGATAAATAAAAATAAATTTCTCTCTTTCTCTCTCTCCGTCTTTCTGTCTCTCTTTCTGTCTGTCTCTCTCTGTCTGTCTGTTTCTATCTTCTCTCTTCTTCTTTGTGCTCGTCTCTGTATGTTTTGTTGTCTCCGTGTCTGTCTGTCCCTGTTTATTATCCAGTCTCTTTGGTCACTCAGTGTCTATCGGTCGATTGCCACCACCCACAATACCACCACATGTCCACCACAAACCTCACCCACCACACAATCACACATAACAATTCTAACAGCAAATGTGCAGAATATAGCAATCGAATGGTAATATTTGCTGTAACATTGAATATGAGAGTATGCTAGAGGAGTTGATAGTGAAGTACTCGTTAGAGTATTGGCCTGATGGTTTCTATCTATTATAACTATTATCTATCTATTACATTATCTTCATCTACATCTATTTATCTATCTATCTATCATTATCTATCTATCTATCTGCTGTTGCCTGTCTGTCTGTCTGTCTGTCAGTCAGTCTGTCGTCTGTCTTTTTTGGCTCATACCAAGTTTTGATGTAAAGTGAGGCAAAGGCCTACATCAAAATGTTATCTTGTAAAATACTATATTAGATTGTCTTCATTCATTCATTCATCACCCATCCATCCATTCATTCATTGATTGATTGATTGATTGATTGATTATTGTATTGATTGATATGATTGATTGATTGATTGATTGTTCATTCATTCATTCATTCAGATCTTCTTTCTTTTTCCCTTTCTTTCTCTTCTTTCAGCTAATTCTGGATACTTCTTTGTTGTTTCAGATACGCACGATGTCCACTCAACACATGACTCCGCAGTCTTCTGGGCATTAAAACATCCTCGAAGAAACCTAGCAACTCAACTGATTTCAACATGGACAGTTCATCGCCCATTCATTGTCGTTCATCAGAAACAAGTACACTCCATTCGAAGGATGCATCGATGTGAATAATTAAGGAAAAAACCAGACCAACGAAAAACAAAAACTGCTTTCAAAACAAACAATACAGGCATTACAATTTTGGGGGATGCATGTAAATAAAAACAAAAACAAAACAAACAAAAACCACACCCCCCAAAAAATGCTTTCACAATAAAATAATGGAAACATTAAATTTTGGAGGATGCAGTAAATAAAAAACAACAAAATAAAAAAAACAAAAAACCCAAAAAACAAAAAAACAAAAACAGCTTTCAAGATTTCAAGGTCCAGAAGCAGAACTGACCATTCGCACAGCACAGTTTGGCCAGGTCACACTCGCTGGTCAGAAGGGTCAGCCTGCTACAAGTCAGACCTTCCTGACTAGCTCTGGGAGGTCCTTCAGAAGAAGACAGCTACTTTCATAATGGACAACCGGCATCTCTGTGTTACCATCAGACCAGTGACGAAGACTTTGAGCTGGATGTGTTGAAGTGACCTTCTTGTGGGTGTTTTTTTGGGGTGATTTTTTAAAGCCTTCTTTAGATCAGATGTGACTGATATTTTCTTTTTGGTGATTGGTTTTTTTCCTAGTTTTTTTTTCTTTCGGTTTTTGTGTGTTTATTTTTGTTAGCGTTCTTTTGATATGACCTGACTGAGATTTCTTTTTTTTGGATTACTTAGTCCTATTTTTTTCGCCTTTTTTCCTACGCAGTTTTTCCAGACTGATTTGCTAGCTGAAGGGAAAAGACAGACCGTAGCTTTGTCATGAAGGAACGTAGCACAAACTATATGGACAACGTCTTAAGCTTTTAGGCAGTTTGAATAAATATATCTCCTTATGTAATTATTTATATCTATAGATTGTTTTGAAGACCAATCTTTCTTTAAACCAGGAAAAAAACAGCTTAGCCTGAATGTGATTGGTATCTAACACTTAGAGAGATGAATTTCATTTAATGGTTTCACATTTTACAGGAGAAAAGTTAAGATTGTAAAAAAAAAGAAATATTGAGAAATAGTTGTACATTTTTTTTTGGTTACGTTTTTAAAGCTTGTCATACAGTTATAAACTGGCTGCATGCTTGAAATTGCAATAAAACTGTCTCAAAAGCGAACATTGTTTCTGTTACTGGAAGCAACTTATTCGATTTTCTGTGTCTACCACCACACACACACACACACACACACACACACACACACACACACACACACACACACACACGCGCACCACGCACACACACACACCACATCACAAGACACAGACAACATACACACACAAACACACACAGACACACACACACACAACACACACACATACACAAAGGACACACAGCACACAGTCACACACAACACACACACACAAGACACAGACACACACACACAAACACACACACACACAAACACACACACAGACACACATGTACACACACACACACACACCACACAACAACACAACACAACACACACAACACACACCACAACACACACACACACAAACACACACACACCCAAACACAGTAACTCTCACCCGCCTGAACCACTCAGCCATCAGTACCTAAAAGCCCGCTGAACAAATCTCTCCTTCTTTTCATCACTGGGGCTCATCATCGCTGCTTCAATCCTTAATGGGCGCTGGTCCGACATGAAAACACTCTCTGGCTGGTTTGTCTGTGGCGGACACTCCGCCATTGATCACCAACCATTCGATATTCATCACCCATTGATCACCACCCGAGCTCAAGTTTAATTAAGCGGATTGATGACCAGGCTGGTGACAATGATCACAGACACTGCAGCAATTCTTCAGATCATACTTTGAATGAATATCTTTATTTCAAGTAACAACAGATAAGACCAATAAATTGAGTCCCCTGTGCGAGGCACGCATAATATCTTGTGCACATATAAACCCGTTCCGCTTGTCGGAAGAATAGGGTATTGTGTGCCGGTGGGAGCGATGACAAATTTACAATACTGCAGACACACGGGAGCTGGTGTAAAAAGCACATAACTGCTTATTTCCATTATCCTCGAATAAAAGATAAATAAATCATACAAAAAATATTACCATTGTCACACATGATTGTTCCATTCATGACACGAAAGTGTGTTCCATGTCACTGACCAGGAAAGTGTTTCCATGTCACTGACAGAAAGTGTTTCCAGACACTCAGGACTGGAAAGTGTTCCATGTCACTGACGCAGAATATGCCACAGTTAAACGTTCGCTTTTCAGATGAGTAGACCATGTGCCGTGGACGTGAAAATTTCGTCTTCACCAGATGATGTAAAAGCATTTAACGCATTATTATGTCTCGAACGAGTGTTTCATGGTTGAAGTATCAGTTGCTCTGCTTCTGCTTCAGTTCAGCCTTTGAGCCAACGAATGAATAAGCCAGTGACTGTTAGTTTTTTTCCTTCTTTCTGAATCAAAGAATAGGAAGAAGCTATGAACAATAACAGCTTTTTGTTGTTGTTGTTTTGGTTTATTTATGCATGTTAGCCCTTTGAGAAAGGGAAATAATCCAGTCCAATTCGATCTTATAGTTTATCTCCCTGTCGACCACAGAGGCTATATCAGGCTGTCACCTTGTAAAATTTTAATATTCAGAGTAAAACTGCCACTATATACGTATAAAAAACAGAGTATTAAATCAACATTATCCTTCCTTGTATCAACGCCTTGGCAGACCATGAGGGTCAAGTAACATTAAAGAACGTAAGGTAAAAGGTAAAGGTGTCACATAAACTGTGTGGTCGTAGGGGAGCGAGGCGTTAGAGACCACATTTTCTCTAGGGGCCAGCATATTGAGGGCGGCGCCCATCTCCTCTCCCTCGCTGCTTTACCTTCCCTGACCCTGAAGAGGGCAGGTACCCTTTAACAGCTGGGTGAACTTGGGGAACTGTGCTGAAGCCAAGGCGTACAAACGGTCACCCATCCAATTGGTAACCCTGCTCGACGCTGCTTAACTTGACTGGGGGAAAGCGAGCGCTCTGACCACTTAGCTATTTTATTAATAATAATAAAAAAAAAGAAACCGGGGAGGGAGGAATTACAGCCACTATTATTTTATTTTATACCACTTTATGTCACAGCAGATTTCTCTGCGTGAAATTCGGGCTGCTCTCCCCGGGAGAGCGCGTCGCCACATGTGCAGCGCCTACCCATTATTTTTTTTTCTCAGGGATGGTATCTAAACACAACACCTGTGTGCATGCTGGTTTATTTATTTTTTATTCTATCTTATTAAAAAAAAGTGGCAAAAAATAGGATAGATCTTACAACGATATATATACATGTGTGTTCTGTAGATAAAGGCCACTCTGATAGGGAATTAAACACACCCGCAGACAGGAAAAGCATAATGGGTTGTGCTGCAATTGTGGCAACGCACTCTCCCCGAGGATGGCATCCAGAATTCTACACAAAAAAATCTGCTGTGATTTAAAGAAAACTAAAAAAAAAACAACCGAAGACTTAAACACACAAGAAATAGGTCTAGGTTTAGTTGCAATGCAATGTATCAAAACCTTGAGGTCTGTTTAAGGGATTATTACACCTGGAGTTAACATCGGTAGGATCAACTTCCCGAAAGTCCTTCTGATGAAACCATAAATCGTGGTCTCTTGTGTGTGAAAACACACGCAGAAAATCCTGCGCACACGTCAAAACGTGTTCCACTTTTTCCCAAGAGCAGGCCATGGCATGCTGGAAAGAACGGTTAATGTACTTATAAAAACAAAACAAAAAATCAAAAACGAATGCACATTGGTGAGTATAGACATCATCCACAGAAGATGGAGTACAGCTGCTTTAAAACAATACCATTGCGTATTGCATGCATACACACTTTACTAGCATCTTTCATTTATGTGGCGCCGGTCTTGTGGCGACACCCCAGCTCCCAATACGACAACCTGGCTTGAATATAGCAAGTTTGTCGGAAGAAAACTGGTACGTGTAGGCACTAAAAACGTAGTAGCATCCATACTACTAATGATAATATATAATAATATGATGCACCACAGCAAAGTGCAGGGCCGCCGCCACATGCACAAACACAAGAAAACGCACACACGAACACGAGCGCGCGTACGCAAGCGCACGCGCATACATCCCCTCTCCAAGAAAAAGGCACTGTTTTTGTATAAGATGTGACAAAAAGGGTCGGTTTGAGTCCCGTCCTACCCCGATTTTTGCACAGTAACAGAGCCCACGGCACCAAGAGAGTGCTGCAACACACTTTACTAACATCTAGAATTGCGTGGCGCCGGTCTTGTGGCGACACCACAGCCCCCAAAGACGACAACCTGGCTTGAATATAGGAAATTTGTCGGAAGGAAAGTGGTACAGTACACACAGTAAAGCGTAGTAGCATACATACTAATAATGATGATATACAACTATATGATGTGCTTTTTTTTTTTACATCCAGTACCCGTGTGCACTTTTGTAAATTTTTTCATCCGTTTCCTACCGACACACAATGGCCTACTCTTTCAAAAAGTGGAACAGGATTTAACGTGTGCGCGTGCAAGGTGTTCTGCATGCGTTCACACAGGGGGCTTCTGAAGGACTTTTGGGAGAGTGGAGTCTGCATTGATGTTAACTCTAGGAGAAAATATCCCCTTGAACGGGATTCGAACCCGGGTAGTCAGATTGCAATCGCAATGTTCTAACCACCAGTAGCTGCATTCCGACTTCAGAGATGTATGCTGGGTATGTTGGTGTTTACGTAACCCACTGAATGCTGACATAAATTACGGGTCTCTAACGTGAACATTCGCTCTTCTCCAAGTGTATGTACATGGACGGAATGAAGGCATTGGCAGGTCTGCACTTGAAGTTGACCTCGGAGATCGTAAAACTTCCCAACCTTAATTCACCAGCCGCCGCCGAGATTCAAATCCACGACTTCATGGAGCCATGGGATTGAAGTCGAACGGTCTTAACACTCAGCTATGGCATCCGTCAGATTTGACATTGGGGAAAGGGGTGGGGGGGGGGGGTGTTCTGGTTTGTTTGTGTTGCAGTTTTTTGTCGTACTTATTCGTGAGGCTTGAAGAGTTGGCAATGTGTACACGTGTAGTTTCAACTGGTTGTAAAGCTTGCTCCAGAAAGTATGAAGGGATTCGGTCTGAGGGGTTTTAGAGACTAACACTGCCCAGCAAAGGAGTGGCAGATAGACAGTCATGACTCTCTACCACCCCCACTCCCCTCCGATCCACCCCCATCAGTGTTCAGGGCGAGGGAAGCCTGACAATGACAAGTGCTAGTGTAGTAGGGCGGGATAGCTCAGTGGTCAGAACACTCGCTTACCCCAAGTCAAAGTTAAGCAGCATCGAGCGTGGTTACCAAACGGATGGGTGACCGTTTGCGCGCCTTCGCTTCAGTACAGTTCCCCTAGCTGTCAATGGGTACCTGCCCTCTTTAGGGTCAGGGAAGGTAAAGCAGCGAGGGAGAGGAGATGGGCGCCGCCCTCAAAAGGCTGGCCCTAGAGAAGCTGAGGTCTCTGATGCCTCGCTCCCCTACGACCACACAGGTGATGGGACACCTTTACCTTACCTTTACCTGTTTACCTGGTGTAGTAAGCAGCTTTTCTGTGGGGATGCTGGAGGCCTGACAGTGTCAACAGCATCCCCACCTTCTGGAAATTCTGTGCAAAGAACTCCCTCTTTTCTATCCCTCTCTTTGTTTCTGTCTTGTTCCTTTTCTTCCTGGCACCTCCTTCCTATTTTCTGTCTTCTTGGTCCACACTTCTTGCCTTTTTCCCCCCAAGAAAGACATAAAAGCTAAAAATTATCCCCCATTTATTTATTCTTTTTATATCGAGGATAATGGAATAAGCAGTCATGTGCATCTTTTTACATCCAGTCCCTGTGTGTATGCAGTTTTTGGAAAATCTTTTCATCTGTTCCCACCGGCACCCAATGGCATACTCTTACGAAAAGCGGAACAGAATTTAACGTGTGCGCAAGGTGTTCTGCGTGCGTTCGCACACGTGGCCTCGGTTTACAGTCTCATCGGAAGAACTTTGGGGGGGAGTGGAGTCAGCACTGATGTTCAACTCCAGAGGAAACCCCCGCTCGAAAAGGAATCGTACCTGGGTCGTCAAATTACGAGCGCAATGTTCTGACCACAAGGCCTGACTTATCAGGCGCAAAGTCAATGGCACTGTGTCGTAGCTATGATATACACTTACTATGCCTCAAAACTCTCACCTGTAGCTATAAATACGTAAAAAACCAAACAACAAAACAAAAAACCCACTTAAACCATGTTTAACCCAAGAGAAACAACTCGTGCTGCTAGCCGAATGAGTCTCCATTCAATATAGTTGCTTCCCTTTAACTGTTAGATAGTGTTGTGCTATGGACTTTTTCTGGCATCATGGTGACGAGTTGACGATTTTTCCTGAGGAAAATAGTGACGAAGAAGAGGTACAAACTGAAAGAGGCTGTCATGTCAGATTTTACTTGAAAGTGATTCCCAGCCTCAGCAAACATTACTGTGTGTAAAATCTGTGTGATTCTTTCTTGTGGATTATCTATCTATCTATCTATCTATCTATCTATCTATCTATCTATCTATCTATCTATCTATCTATCTATCTATCTATCTATCTATCTATCTATCTATCTATCTATATCCTTTAGTCTGGCGATTGTAGGGGCACCCCTTGAGACTTGACAACCAGTTCCCTCTATTCCTCTCTTTGCTCTTTCCTCTGAGGGCTGGATGTAAAAAAGTCTTGTGACTTAATCTACTACCCTCGTAAAATAAAATTGCGTTTGCGTTTGCGTTTGCGTCTTTGCTCTGCCTTTCTCAAAATTTCGATGAGTTCTAGGCGTGTCCATTCGCTGATGTTGTCCTCCCATCTCTTCCTTGGTCTGCCTCTTTTTCTTCCTCCTTGGACAGTGCCTTGCAGTATTGTTTTTGCTAGTCCTTTTGATCTGGTGACATGCCTCTATCATTTTAGTTTGCGCTTCTTTATGATTGATAGAATACGAATATAACTTTGATGCCGTGTGTCGCACATTCATGGCACGCGCGCGTGTGGCCGTGTGCGTGTGCGTGTGCATACGTGCACACATGTGAGTGCACATAGCATATAATTATGAGAGAGCTGTAACCTCATGTGCTAAATATCATTATTGTATGTTGCATTTTTGTTTTCTGGTGTAGGCATGTCACAACCAGTCTTGCGATGGTGTTGCCGTGCATTGCAGTTTTTTTGTTTCTTTTCCGGTATTTTCACAGTATTTAAATACTTAGTCATCTTATCTTGTCTTACGTTCATTATTTGATGCAATGTTGTTCAGCTGCAGCCCATTCTTGCATATGTATGGATGTTAGAGTACTCATGAACATAAGCTTTGCTTGCTGTACTCGTTTCATGTATCCGTGCTTGTTGTTTCTGAACTAACAAAACTGTTTAAACCAAACCATCCTGCTGGTGGTTGAGGGGTGTGAGGAGGAGGAGGGTGACAGTGCCAGTGACACTCCATTTATTTATTTATACCACTTTATGTGATAAAGCGAGACTATAAACCGAGGTCCCTTGTGTTAACGCACGCGGAACATCTTGCACACGCGTTAAAACACGTTCCGCTTTTTGGAAGAGTAGGCTATTGTGTGCCGGTTGGAACGGATGACAAAATTGATAAATGTGCATACACACGGGGACTAGTTGTTAAAAAAGCACACGAGTGCTTATTCCAATATCCTCGATATAAAAGAAGAAAAATAATAAAATAAAAATATACTTGTCTACAGAAAACACCCCGTCTGATGGCTCACTGAGCATGTACTGCAGTTTGCTGATGATCCTGTGATTAATAAAGATACTACCACTACTTCTAACAAAAATAATTCTTATAACAATTAAAGATAACGAACTTATATACAGTGCTCCAATTTGTGTCAAACAAATCAAAGCGCTTGCCGCGCGTGTGCGTGTTTGTCTGTGAATGAGCATGAATATATATTTCAGATCCTGTGACATTCACATGTTAAAGTCAGCTTGATCTTATGCATTAGCATCCTGCACATCAGTATGTGTGTCATTGAAAAACATTTTCAATTTTTTATGTAAACAAGTAGAAAAAGCTATTTTTTTTCTCATTTTTTTTCATTGAAACGGTGTTTGTGCATTTCCATTTTTTTTTTCCTATTTTTGGTTGAAAAAAAATCAGTCCATAGTGATACACAATTTCTTCTCATTTACTTATGGTATGCATGCCCTGTTGGATTGAATAAAAACATTAAAAGAAATCAAAATAATTATTATTTGCATTCGATCATTCGTTCCATGCCGAAGTCAGATGTGCTGGGTCTGACTTGTCCGGTGTCTATGGGCAGCGTAATGCATTTTGATTCATGTGATACAGTAGTAACTGTCTGATCGTTCAAAGAAGAGGAAGAATCATTCATAAACATGCACATGTTCACCAAGTATCAATATACTGTTCATACGAACACGCAGCACACATGTACGCATGCACACACACATAAACACAAGCACACACACACACACACACACAAAAGCAAGCACACTTTAAGTCAAGGATGGTGGGGGTAACTATTGAGTTTATTGACATGTAACACCAGGCAAAAAATATCGTAAGTTGTCGGAAATAAGTGTGTTTAAAGACTTGATAACTTTAACCATGGACATTAACAAAACAACTTAAGACCCAAAGTTTTTTTTACAGTGTCAGGAATTTTTCTCAGATTCCAGAATTTACATAAGATTTTTGTTCTTAACCCTTAAGAACTGATGACTGATCATTCTGTGAACAAGTTAAAAAAAGAGCCACCCCCCTCCCCAGCTTGTCTGTTCTGGAAAACAAAGATAAAAAAAGAAATGACTAACTAACCATTGTCACTTCTGTACAGACATTTTGTCCAGAACTACTGTAACAGATGACATTCTAGATTAAACAGGAATAAAACAGCAGGTCCTGATTAAGTTTATAACAAACTTTTGATTACATGTCTTTATGTTGTATTTTTGTCGTGTTGATGTTCTTTTTTTCCTGAAATGTTGTAGTTTGTTTCTTTCTCCGCCATGTTGTAGTTTATTTCTTTCTCCGCATGTTGTAGTTTGTTCTTTCTCCGCCATGTTGTAGTTTGTTTCTCCTTCATGAAGATACTTTATTCTGCCATATTAGTTTTTCTTCACCATGCGTTTTTTTTCTCTGCCTCGTAATTGCTTTTCTTGAACATGTTGCAGATTTTTTGTCTTGTGCCTTTTCTTCTTCGCATCTTGTAGTTTTTTCTTCTTCGCAATCTTGTAGTTTTTCTTATTCTGTTTTGTAATGTTTTTTCTTCACCATGTTGTAGTTTTTTTTTTTGCCATGTTGTAGTTTTTTTCTTCTACCATGTTGTAGTTTTTTTCTTTTCTTGCTGTCTTGTAGTTTTTCTTCTTCTGTCTTGTAGTTTTTTTCTTTTTGTGTTTTTCTTCTTACGCCTCTGTTGTAGTTTTTTTCTTGCCATGTTGAGTTTTTCTTTTCTGTCTTGTAGTTTTTCTTCTTCTGTCTTGTAGTTTTTCTTCTTCTGTCTTGTAGTTTTTCTTCTTCGCATCTGTAGATTTTCTTCTGTTTGTAGTTTTTGTTCTTGGCCATGCTTGTAGTTTTTCTTCTTCTGTTTTGTAGTTTTTCTTCTTCTGTCTTGTAGTTTTTTCCTTGTAGTTTTTCTTGTCTTGTAGTTTTCTTCTTCTGTCTTGTAGTTTTTCTTCTTCTGTCTTGTAGTTCTTCTTCTTCTGTCTTGTAGTTTTTTCTTCTTCGTCATCCTGTAGATTTCTCTTCTGTTTGTAGTTTTTGTTCTTGCCATGCTTAGTTTTTCTTCTTCTGTCTTGTAGTTTTTTCTTCTTCCTGTTTAGTTTTTCTTCTTCTGTTTTTGTAGTTTTTCTTCTTCGTCTCTGTAGATTTCCTTCTTATTGTAGTTTTTTTCTTGCCATGTTGTAGTTTTTCTTCTTTTTGTAGTTTTTCTCTTCTGTCTGTAGTTTTTCTTCTGTCTTGTAGTTTTTCTTCTTCTGTCTTGTAGTTTTTCTTCTTCGTCTTGTAGTTTTCTTCTGTCTTGTAGTTTTTCTTCTTGGCCATGCTGTAGTTTTTCTTCTTCTGTCTTGTTCTTCTTCTTCTGTTTGTAGTTTTTCTTCTTCGCCATTTGTATTTTTCTTCTTTGTTTTGCTGTTTTGTCTTCTTCTTGTTTTTATGTTTTTCTTTTCGCATGTTGTAGTTTCTTCTGTATTGTCGTAGTTTTCTTCTTGCCATGTGTAGTTTTTCTTCTTCTGTCTTGTAGTTTTTTCTTCTTCGCCATGTTGTAGTTTTTCTTCTTCGCCATGTTGTATTTTTCTTCTTCGCCATGTTGTTTTTCTTCTGTTTGTAGTTTTTTTTTGGCCATCTTGTAGTTTTTTTCTTGTCTTTAGTTTTCTTCTTCTGTTTTGTAGTTTTTCTTCTTCTGTTTGTAGTTTTTTCTCATTTTGTGTTTTTCTTCTTCGCCATTGTTAGTTTTTCTTCTTCGCCATGTTAGTTTTTCTTCTGTTTGTAGTTTTTCTTCGCCATCTTGTAGTTTTTTTCTCTTGAGTTTCTTCTTCGCCATCTTGTTTTTCTTCTGTGTTGTAGTTTTATTCTCGCCATTTTGTAGTTTATTTTCTTCGCCATCTTGTAGTTTTTTCTTCTGTCTTGTAGTTTTTTTCTCGCCATGTTGTAGTTTTTCTTCTTCACCATGTAGGTTTTTTTCTTTGCCATGCTGTAGTTTGTTTTTGTTTTTTTGGTAGTTTTTCTTCTTCGCCATTTTGTGGTATCTTTCTTTCTATGCCATGTTATATCGATTTTTTCCCTCTCTACAAGTAAACGTTTTCTGCGTCATGTAGTTTTTTTTTTCCTCTGATGTTCGTTTCTTTCTCCGCCATGTTGTAGTTTGTTTCTCGCCATTGTTTTTTTCTTCTCCGCCATGTTGTAGTTGTTTTCTTTCTCGCCATGTTGTAGTTTTCTTTCTCCTGTTGTTTTTCTTCTCCGCTATTTTGTTTTTTCTTTCTCCGCATGTTCTGTTTAGTTTCTTTCTCCACCATGTTGTTGTTTGTTTCTTTCTCCGCCATGTTGTAGTTTGTTTCTTTCTCCGCCATGTTGTAGTTTTTCGCATGTTGTGTTTTTCTTTCTCCGCCATGTTGTTGTTTGTTTCTTTCTCCCCCATTTGTGTTTGTTTCTTTCTCCGCTATTTTGTTTGTTTCTTTCTCCACCATTTGTTTGTTTTCAGTTTGTTTTTCTTTCTCCGCCATGTTGTTAGTTTGTTTCTTTCTCCGCATTTTGTTTGTTTCTTTCTCCGCCGTATTTTTTGGTTGTTTGTTTCTTTCTCCGCTATTTTGTTTGTTTCTTTCTCCACCATGTTGTAGTTTGTTTCTTTCTCCGCCATGTTGTAGTTTGTTTCTTTCTCCGCCATGTTGTAGTTTGTTTCTTTCTCCGCCATGTTTAGTTTTTTCTTTCTCCGCATTTCTGTTTTCTCCGCCATGTTGTAGTTTGTTTCTCCGCCATGTTGTAGTTTATTTCTTTCTCCGCCATGTTGTAGTTTATTCTTCTCCGCCATGTTGAGTTTGTTTCTTTCTCCGCCATGTTGTGTTTGTTTTTCTCCGCCATGTTTAGTTTGTTTCTTTCTCCGCCATGTTGTAGTTTGTTTCTCTCGCCATGTTCTAGTTTGTTTCTCCGCCATGTTCTAGTTTGTTTCTCCGCCATTTGAGTTTTTTTCTCCGCATGTTGTATTCTTTTTTCGCCATGTTGTAGTTTGTTTCCTTTCTTCCGCCATGTTGTAGTTGTTTTTTTCCGCCATGTTGTAGTTGTTCTTCGCCATGTTAGTTTCGTTTTCCGCCATGTAGTTCTTTCTTCGCCATGTAGTTCGTTTCTTTCTCCGCCATTTAGTTTATTTCTTTCTCCGCCATTTAGTTCGTTTCCCATTTCCCATTTTTGCTCTCGCCATTTAGTTTGTTTCTTTCTCCGCCATTTAGTTTTGTTTTCTGTCTCTCGCCATTTAGTTTCGTTTTCGTCTCTGTTCTGTTTGTAGTTTCTATTCTCCCTCCCTCATTTTCAATCTCTCGAATGTAGTTTGTTTTTTTTCTTTTTCTGCCTTGGTGTAGTTTGTTTCTTTCTACATGTTGCAGTTTACTTTTTTGTCATGTTGTAGTATGTTTCTTTCTACATGTTGCAGTTTACTTTTTTGTCATGTTGTAGTATGTTTCTTTCTACATGTTGCAGTTTACTTTTTTGTCATGTTGTAGTATGTTTCTTTCTACATGTTGCAGTTTACTTTTTTGTCATGTTGTAGTATGTTTCTCTGCCATTTAGTATATTCTCCCCGTTGATTTTTTTCGTTCTCCGGTATTTTAGTTATTTTTTTTTCTCCGCCATGTTGTAGTTTTTTTTCTGTCATTTAGTTTATTTCTCCACAATTTAGTTAGTTTTTTCCCCCCGCCATGTTGTAGCCCTTTTCTTTCCCAATCTGTTTAATTTTTTTTTCTCTGTCATGTTGTAATTTTTTCTCCGCCATTTAGTTCGCTTCTTTCTCCGCCATGTTGTAGTTTGTTTCTTTCTCCGCCATGTCGTAGTTTCTTTCTTTTCTCCGCCATGTCGTAGTTTCTTTCTCTTCCATGTTGTAGTTTTTTCTTTCTCTTCCATGTTGTAGTTTATTTTTTTCCTCCGCCATTTACTTTGTTTCTTCTGCATTAATGTTTTTTCCCTCGCCATTTAGTTCGTTTTTTTCTCCGCCATTTAGTTCGTATCTTTGTCCGTTCATATAGTTTTCTTTCTTTCTCCGCTTTGATTTGTTTTTTACAAGATATAGCGCTATATAAATTCCATGTATTATTATTATTATTATTTAGTTCGTATCTTTGTCGTTCATATAGTTTGTTTCTTTCTCCGCCATTTAGTTCGTATCTTTGTCGTTCATATAGTTTGTTTCTTTCTCCGCCAAGTTGTAGTTTTGTTTCTTCCTCCGCCATTTAGTTTGATTTCTTTCTCCGCCATTTAGTTTTTTCTTTGCCCGAATGTTGTAGTTTGTTTCTTTCTCCTGTATGTTGTAGTTGGTTTCTCTGCAATTTAGTTTGTTTCTTTCCCTGTCATGTTGAAGTTTGTTTTTCTCTCGTCATTTAGTTAGTTTTTTTCCGCCATATTATAGTTTGTTTTTTTCTCCGCCATGTTAAAGTTTGTTTTTTCCTCCATCAGTTAGTTTTTTTTCCGCCATATTATAGTTTGTTTTTTTTCTCCGCCATGTTAAGTTTGTTTTTTTCAACGCCAAAGTTCGTTTTCTGTTCCCTGTAGGTTGTAGTTTGTTTCTGTCCCCTGTAGGTTGTAGTTTGTTTCTGTCCCTGTAGGTTGTAGTTTGTTTCTGTCCCCTGTAGTTGTAGTTTGTTTCTGTCCCCTGTAGGTTGTAGTTTGTTTCTGTCCCCTGTAGGTTGTAGTTTGTTTCTGTCCCCTGTAGGTTGTAGTTTTTTTCTGTCCCCTGTAGGTTGTAGTTTGTTTCTGTCCCCTGTAGGTTGTAGTTTGTTTCTGTCCCCTGTAGGTTGTAGTTTGTTTCTGTCCCCTGTAGGTTGTAGTTTGTTTTTCCACCATTTAGTTTGTTTCTTTTCCCGCTATGCTGTAGTTTGTTTCTTTTCCCGCTATGCTGTAGTTTGTTTCTTTTCCCGCTATGTTGTAGTTTGTTTCTTTCTCCGCCATTTACTTTTTTTCTTCCGCCAGGGTGTAGATTGTTTCTTTCTCCTCCACATTGTAGATCATTTCTTTCTCCGCCATGTTCTAGTTTCTTCCTCCGCCATTGTTTGTAGTTTGTTTCTTCTCTCCGCCATGTTGTAGTTTGTTTCTTTCTCCGCCATGTTGTAGTTTGTTTCTTTCTCCGCCATGTTGTAGTTTGTTTCTTCCTCCGCCATTTAGTGAGTTTTTTCCTCCATGTTCCAGTTTGTTTCTCCATGTTCTAGTTTCTTTCTCCGCCATGTTGTAGTTTGTTTCTTTCTCCGCCATGTTGTAGTTTGTTTCTTCCTCCGCCATGTTGTAGTTTGTTTCTTCCTCCGCCATTTAGTGAGTTTTTTTCCTCCATGTTCCAGTTTGTTTCTCCGCCATGTTCTAGTTTGTTTCTCCGCCATGTTCTAGTTTGTTTCTTTCTCCGCCATTTAGTGAGTTTTTTTCCTCCATGTTGTAGTTCGTTTCTTTCTCCGCCATGTTGTAGTTTGTTTCTTTCTCCGCCATGTTGTAGTTTGTTTTTTTTCTCCGCCATGTTGTAGTTTGTTTCTTTCTCCGCCATGTTGTAGCTTTGTTTCTCTGTGATGAAATTGTTTCTTTTTTCTTTCTCTGTTATGTTTATTTTTTTCTTTTTTCGCCATTAATTTTTAATTGTTTTTGTCTCCGCCATTTGGTTTGTTTCTTCCTCCTCCATGTTGTAGTTTGTTTCTCTGCCATTTACTTTGTTTCTTTTTTGCCGCAATATATTTTAGTTTGTTTCTTTATTCTCCATGTTGAATTTTTGCGTTCTCGGCATTTAGTTTCTCCGTCATGTTGTAGTTTGTTTTTTCTCTGTCATGTTGATTTGTTTCTTTCTGGCATTTAGTTTGTTTATTTCTGCACCATGATGTTGTTTGTTTCTTTCCCAATCTAATTTGTTTCTTTCTCCGCCATTTACTTTGCTTCTTTCTCCGCCATGTTGTAGTTTGTTTCTTCCTCCATCATTTAGTTCGTTTCTTTTTCCTTCATGTTGTAGTTATCTTTCTCCGGCATGTTGTAGATTTTGTTTTTTTTCTGCCATGTTATAGATTTGTAGTTTTCGCCATGCTGCAGTTTGTTTTTTCTCGACCATGTTGTAGCAGTTTTTTTTTCTGCGCCCTTTATTTTGCTTCTTTCTCCACCATCTTGTAATTTTTTTCCCCTCTTTGCCATGTTGTAGTTCTTTGTCTGCCGTGTTGTAATGTCTTTCTTTGCCATTCAGTTTGCTTCTTTCTCCGCCATTTAGCCCGTTTCTCCACTATGTTTCTGTTTTTATAAATGTCTTTCTTTGCCAGTTACTATCTTTCTCAGCCATGTTGTTACGTCTTTCTTTGCCATTTAGTTGTTTTCTGTCTCCGCTATTTAGTTTGTTTCTTTCTCTGTCATGTTGTAGTTTCTTACTTCCTCCGCGGGTTAATTTGTTTCTTTCTTCTCTATGTTATAGTTGTTTCTTTCTCTGCCATTTAGTTTCTTTCTCCGCCATATTGTAGTTAAAAAAAATTATTCTGCCATGTTGTAGTGTTTCTCCGCCATTGAGTTTGTTTCTTTTTCCGCCATTGAGTTTTTCTCCGCCAGTTTCTTATATATATTTTATATAGCTATGTTGTTTTCTTTCTCCGCCAGTTTCTTTTATATATTTTTTATATAGCTATGTTGTTTGTTTCTTTCTCCGCCATTTACTTTGTTTCTTTCTCGGCTTATGTTGTAGTTAGTTTTATTCTCAGCTATTTCGTTTTTTTCTTTCTCCGCCATTAATTTGCCCTTTCTTTGCCATTTAGTTATTTTTTCGACCGCCTTGTAATGTTTTCTTCCTCTGGCATGTCGTAGTTTGTTTCTCCGCCGTGTTCGTAGTTTGTTTCTCCGCCGTGTTGTAGTTTGTTTCTTTCTCTGCCATGTTGTACTTTATTTCTTAATCCACCATGTTAAAGTTTGTTTTCCCTCCATTTTTTATTATAAATTTGTTTTTTTCTTACTCTTACAATTTTGAGTTCATTTTTCTGCTTCTTCTACACATGAAAGTGTTGTTTTGGTAAGTTTTTTCTACTCGTCCTCCTCCATGTTGAAGTTTGATTTTCTATCTGCTGTAATAACTTTCTCCTCTGCTGTAATAAAGTTGATTTCTCCTCTTCTGTGATTGAACTGTTATTTTCTATTTACTGTAATTAAAACTGTTTTCTCCTCTGCCGTAATTAATTTTTCTCCTTGCTGTAATTAAGTTTGATTTCTCCCCTGCTGGAAATAGTTTGCTTTCTCCTCCGCTGTAATTAAGCTTGATTTTCTATCTGCTGTAATCAAGTTTGTTTTTTCTTCTGCTGTAATTAAGTTTTTCTCCTCCTCTGCTGTAATTAGTTTTTCTCCTCTACTGTAATTAAATTTGATTTTCTATCTGCTGTAATTGAGTTTGATTTTCTTTTGCTGTAATTAAGTTTGATTTTTCCTCTGCTGTAATTAAGTTTTGATTTCTCCTCTGCTGTAATAAACTTCGTTTTCTCCTCTACTGTAATTAAGTTTGATTTCTCCTCTGTGTAAGTTGATTTCTCCTCTGCTGTATAAGATTGTTTTTCCTGTGCTTTAATTAAGTTTTTTTATCCTCTGCTGTAAGAAAGTTTGCTTTCTCCTCTGCCGTAATAAAGTCTGGTTTCTCCTCTGATGTAATTAGTTTGAGTTCTCCTCTGCTGCAATGAAATTTGCTCTTCCTTCTGCTGTATTTAAGTTTCATTTTCTATCTTCTGTAATTAACTTGTTTTCTCCTCTGCTGTAGTAACGTTTGATTTCTCCTGTGCTGTAATTAAGCTTGTTTTCTCCTGTGCTTTAATGAAGTTTTCCTCTGCTGCAAGAAAGTTTGCTTTCTCTCTCACTGTAATTAAGTTTGATTTTCTATCTGCTGTATAAAGTTTTCCCACTGCTGAAATTAAGTTTGCTTCATGCTCTGCTGTAACGTTTGATTTCTCCTCTGTTGTATTAAAGTTTGTTGTCTCCTCTGCTGTAATTAAATTCTTTTCTCCTCTGCTGTAATTAAGTTTGCTTTCTCCTCTGCTGTAATTAGTTTTTTTTTCTCTGCTGTAAAGTTTGTTTCTCCCTGCTGTAATTAAAGTTTGCTTTCTCCTCTGCTGTAATTAAGTTTTGTTTTCTCTTCTCTGTAATAAGTTTGTTTCTCCTCTGCTGTAATTTAAGTTTTGCTTTCTCTCTGCTGTAATTAAGTTTGATTTTCCTCTGCTGTAATTAAGTTGCTTTCTCCTCTGCTGTAATTAAGTTTGTTTCTCCTCTGCTGTAATAAATTGTTTTTTCGCAATAATAGTATTGTTTTCTTTCCTCTGCTGTAATAAAGTTTGTTTTCTCCTCTGCTGTAATTAATTTTGTTTCTCCTCTGCTGTAATTAAGTTTGTTTTCTCTGCTGTAATAAAATTGTTTTCTCCTCTGCTGTAATATAAGTTTGTTTTCTCTCTCTGCTGTAATTTTTGTTTCTCCTCTGCTGTAATAGTTTTGTTCTCCTCTGCTGTAATAAATTTTTTCTGCTCTGATGTAATAAAGTTTGTTTTCTCCTCTGCTGTAATTATTTTGATTTCTCCTCTGCTGTAATTGTTTGCGTTCTCCTCTGCTGTAATGAAAATTGTTTTCTGCTCTGATGTAATAAAGTTTGTTTTGCTCCTCTGCTGTAATAAAGTTTGTTTTGCTCCTCTGCTGTAATAAAGTTTGTTTTCTCCTCTGCTGTAATTATTTTGATTTCTCCTCTGCTGTAATTGTTTGCGTTCTCCTCTGCTGTAATGAAAATTGTTTTCTGCTCTGATGTAATAAAGTTTGATTTCTCCTCTGCTGTAATAAAGTTTGCTTTCTCCTCTGCTGTAATCAAGTTTGCATTCTCCTCTGCTGTAATTAAGTTTGATTTCTCCTCTGCTGTAATTAAGTTTTATGCTCTATCTGCTTTAATAAAGTTTTTCTTTGCCTCTGCTGTAATTAAGTGTTGATTTTTTATCTGCTGTAATAAAGTTTGTTTTTTCTCTGCTGTAATATAGTTTGCTTTTCCCTCTGCTGTTATAAAGTTTGATTTTCCCTCTGCTGTTATAAAGTTTACCTTTTTCTCTGCCATCTCCCTTGTTTTTTTCCTAATCTGATGGATTTTATGTCGGCATCTTGTAATTATTTTTTGCCATCGTATAGTTAGCTTTTTCTTCGCCATCTTGCAGTTTCAATGGCAGTTTCGTTTTCCCATCATTTTGTAGTTTGTTTTGTTTTGTGCCATGATCTAGTTTGTTTATTCACCATATTGTAGTTTCTCCGCCTTGCTGTAGTTTGTCTCTTTCTCCGCCATGTGTAGTTTCTTTCTCTGCCATGCTATATTTTTTTCGCGCCCTGTAACTTACTCCTGCAATACTTCGGTAACTTGCTTCTGTAATATCTCGGTAACTTGCACCAGTAATACTTCGGTAACTTGCTTCCATAATAGTTCGGTAATTTGCTCCTGTAATAGTTCGGTAATTTGCTCCAGTAATAGTTCGGTAATTTGCTCCAGTAATAGTTCGGTAATTTGCTCCTGTAATAGTTCGGTAATTTGCTCCAGTAATAGTTCGGTAATTTGCTCCAGTAATAGTTCGGTAATTTGCTCCAGTAATAGATCGGTAATTTGCTCCAGTAATAGTTCGGTAATTTGCTCCAGTAATAGTTCGGTAATTTGCTCCTGTAATAGTTCGGTAACTTGCTCCAGTAATAGTTCGGTAACTTGCTCCTGTAATAGTTCGGTAACTTGCTCCTGTAATAGTTCGGTAACTTGCTCCTGTAGTAGTTCGGTAATTTGCTCCTGTAATAGTTTAACTTTCTTGCTCCAGTAATAGTTCGGTAACTTGCTCCAGTAATAGTAATAGTTCGGTAACTTGCTCCAGTAATAGTTCGGTAACTTGCTCCTGTAATAGTTCGGTAATTTGCTCCTGTAATAGTTTAACTTTCTTGCTCCAGTAATAGTTCGGTAACTTGCTCCAGTAATAGTAATAGTTCGGTAACTTGCTCCAGTAATAGTTCGGTAACTTGCTCCTGTAATAGTTCGGTAATTTGCTCCTGTAATAGTTCGGTAATTTGCTCCTGTAATAGTTTAACTTTCTTGCTCCAGTAATAGTTCGGTAACTTGCTCCTGTAATAGTTCGGTAATTTGCTCCTGTAATAGTTCGGTAACTTGCTCCTGTAATAGTTCGGTAACTTGCTCCTGTAATAGTTCGGTAACTTGCTCCAGTAATACTTCGGTAACTTGCTCCAGTAATAGTTCGGTAACTTGCTCCAGTAATAGTAATAGTTCGGTAATTTGCTCCAGTAATAGTTCGGTAATTTGCTCCAGTAATAGATCGGTAACTTGCTCCTGTAATAGTTCTGTAATTTGCTCCTGTAATAGTTTAACTTTCTTGCTCCAGTAATAGATCGGTAATTTGCTCCAGTAATAGTTCGGTAATTTGCTCCAGTAATAGATCGGTAACTTGCTCCTGTAATAGTTCGGTAATTTGCTCCTGTAATAGTTTAACTTTCTTGCTCCAGTAATAGATCGGTAATTTGCTCCAGTAATAGTTCGGTAATTTGCTCCAGTAATAGATCGGTAACTTGCTCCTGTAATAGTTCGGTAATTTGCTCCTGTAATAGTTTAACTTTCTTGCTCCAGTAATAGATCGGTAATTTGCTCCAGTAATAGTTCGGTAATTTGCTCCAGTAATAGTTCGGTAACTTGCTCCAGTAATAGTTCGGTAATTTGCTTCCATAATACTTCGGTAACTTGCTCCAGTAATAGTTCGGTAACTTGCTCCAGTAATAGTAATAGTTCGGTAATTTGCTCCAGTAATAGTTCGGTAATTTGCTCCAGTAATAGATCGGTAACTTGCTCCTGTAATAGTTCGGTAATTTGCTCCTGTAATAGTTTAACTTTCTTGCTCCAGTAATAGATCGGTAATTTGCTCCAGTAATAGTTCGGTAATTTGCTCCTGTAATAGTTCGGTAATTTGCTCCAGTAATAGTTCGGTAACTTGCTCCAGTAATAGTTCGGTAATTTGCTTCCATAATACTTCGGTAACTTGCTCCAGTAATAGTTCGGTAACTTGCTCCAGTAATAGTAATAGTTCGGTAATTTGCTCCAGTAATAGTTCGGTAATTTGCTCCAGTAATAGATCGGTAACTTGCTCCTGTAATAGTTCGGTAATTTGCTCCTGTAATAGTTTAACTTTCTTGCTCCAGTAATAGATCGGTAATTTGCTCCAGTAATAGTTCGGTAATTTGCTCCTGTAATAGTTCGGTAATTTGCTCCAGTAATAGTTCGGTAATTTGCTCCAGTAATAGTTCGGTAATTTGCTCCAGTAATAGTTCGGTAATTTGCTCCTGTAATAGATCGGTAACTTGCTCCTGTAATAGATCGGTAATTGCTCCTGTAAATAGTTTAACTTCTTGCTCCAGTAATAGATTCGGTAACTTGCTCCTTAATAGATCGGTAACTTGCTCCTTACAATAGTTCGGTAACTTGCTCCTGTATAGTTCGTAACTTGCTCCTGTATTGTTCGGTAACTTGCTCTAGTAATAGTTCGGTAAATTGCTCCTGTGATAATTCGGTAACTTGCTCCTGTAATAGTTTATCTTGCTCCTGTCGTAATCGGTAACTTGCTCCTGCGATGGTGTGATACCTTTTAGCCTCAACAGGGAGCGTTTTAAACACACGAAGTGGATACAGTTTTATTATCTAAATACATCTGGAAAACAAACGACACTTTCTTAACATAACAGGACAACTTTTGTGCTGGATCAACAGCAATCAATTTGGTGATAGAATGGCAATAATTTACTGAAATAATTTTCACAGAGAAAAAAAAATACGAGCATCCATCTTTTAGGCTAACTACACTCTACACAAAACCAAAAATCAGGAAGCATCTACGATTAAAATAACTGCAGTTTCCAAAAAAAGAGGGAAAAAAAAACGAACGTTCTGCACTTGTTTTAACAGAAGTATATTTTTTATTTAATTTGTTGGGTGGGGCTTTAATCTCAACACAGCAAAAGTCTGAGTGCATTCAGCGATTTCTACCTTAAACAATGTTTGTACTGGTTCCACATCAATATAGGTTTTGATGGTTTAAAAAAACGGGACACACTAAACCAAAAATTGAATGGCATCCATCATTTCTATCCATGCATTTTCCCCATCAAAAAAGGGAATGCCCAACTTGTGTGATGGCTTTACATTTGCTTGTGATTGTGATTGGATATTCCGGTGGTATACCTTTGCATTGATTTGCCTGTGGTATACACACACACACACACACACACACACACACACACACACACACACACACACACACACTCATCCATCTTTCCACTAGCTCTCCCCACCCCACCCCCTCAATGGGCTAGAATACCCCTTAATCCCCCCATCTCCTCAAAAGGCTTTTGTGCTTGGGGCTGTCACAGAAGTGCAGTATGAAAATTAATATTTTAAAATGATTACCTGTAAATAAAGCCCTTATTACAGGACTGAAAGATGTCCAATAAACCAGACGGTGATTTTTTTTTTTATCAAAAAGGAGATGCTAAACTTTTGATCTCAGTTATATCAATGATTAGTGCTCAGATTGCACCTTTGATTGAAGGCTCACTTCCGGGGTCTGGATGTAAAAATGCACACTAGTGCTTATTCATTATCTTCGAAATAAAACAATTTGATTTGATTAAGCCTTATGTCGAAAAAGTCTTCTATTGCCTCAGCTACCACCATGGTACCCAACTGCCTTTATGTTCACATGTGGGACGAGTTAAGAACAAGATTAGTGTTAGAGTTAGGGTTAGTATTAACAATTTGCATGCATGGGGGTAGGGGGTGGTCGGTTGGTTGGGTGGTTTGTCTGTACGTCTGAATTCATGTGGACACCAGGGCAGGTAGAGACAATGGTGTGTAGCTGTATGCAAATGGCAAATTACTGTCTCCTTCCAAAGCTAAACGTCATTTCTGAAGCATAGTCTTGGCACTGGTTTTCAATACTTTTTGCATGATTTCTTTAATGTCCGAATTTGTTTTGGATAAAAAATCAGAGCCTGTTAAAAAACAATACCGAAAAAAGGGAGAAAATTTACAAACTACTTTCACCAGTTTAAAAACAAACGGAAAACATTACCGACATCTGAGCCTTTTGACAGCCTGCGCCTAATTAAAAAATACGCACAAAGAATTTTTTTCTACACCTATTAGAAAAAACGACTGAATGTTTTTTGTGTAGGCCTAAAGCTGTGCTTACTCAAAAACAAGTGTCGACAAAAAAATGAACTAAAAACTTGCGTCGTGCACAAAAATACAAGGGGGAAAACCCTATCTGCTCTCTTTTCGGTTTCTTTTGAGTCTGAACATGAACATCCTATCCTCTCTCCAGACACTTTTTCATAGATCCATCTCCCACAGTATCAGATACCCCTAACGTTCACCCCCTCACACACAAGCACTAGTACTATAGCAAAAACTAGCACCCAGACCACTACTCAAAGATCTGGTGTCTGGGAGAAATGTTTAGGCAAAAAACGAGGATGGAAGCTGCACTTTTCGTTTTCTAAGCAGATGCCAAACCTTAAGACCTTTCAACTGTACAAGCACTCACACTGTTATTAACTTTCCATCTCCTCCCTTTCCCCATTATCTGTCAAAATTAATGTCCCTTCTTCATGGATAGACCTTAGCCCTCCCCCCCCCCCACACACACACATCTGTCTGTCTGTCTGTCTGTCTGTCTGACTGATAAGTCTACATAGCTTGTCCTGTATATTATAATTGTATCAAAGAAGCCAGATTTGCTTTCATGAAATCTCTGTGTCTTTCCTTTACACGGCAGTGCCAATGTACAATGGTATACAGTACTGGCAACCCTTCACTGAGCTCCGTCTACAGTACTCTGTGTCTTTTACCACTCCTGCTAATTTAACACACAGAACCTTCTATGCTTCAGAATAAGAATGGGGCTTTGCTTTTTTAATATCCCAGATCTGAAACACTTTTTTCCTATTTCCTTTTTTTTAAGGTAGGGGCAAATGAAAAAAAGAGTCCTTTCAACACCTCGTGCCTATTAAAAACAATACAAAAAAGGGAGTCTTTATTGTGAAACAACCTACACCTGTTTAAAAAACAATAAAAAAACTACCTTTTTGTTCAACAACCTATGCCTGTTAAAAAACGTGGGGGAAAAAGAGAACCCGTTTTATTAAAAAGAACTTGTACCCGTTTAAAAAAAAGATACCCAAAAAAGAACTTGCTTTGTGAAACGATCTGCGCCTGTATTTTAAAAACTATCATAAAAAAACTTTAAGGGATGTTTTAAAGATCTCTGTTCGTTAGAAAAAATATCCTTCTCATCCTCCTCTTCCTACACTCATAATCTTCCCCTTTTAGCAAATGCTCTATTTCATTCAGGTGTAGTGCCAGAGCAGTAAGTGCCGCATTATGTCACGAGGAATGCGTCCTAAGAATGTTGGACAACCAAGTACATTCCTCAGGGGTTATTATTGCTCTAGTATTCGTTGCAATAATACTTTTATTTTTCAATACCTCGCGATATTTTTCTTTCGTTTCGTCTCTAAAGAGGGGGGTGGGGTTGTCTAGATTTTAAAAACAATTTTACTAAAAAATCTTTTTATAAGCCTACACAAAAATATTTGCCAGATTGCCCATGCTATTAACAACCATTCTGCCTTAAATAGACATCGTCCCTTCAAAATGTTTACTGATAGGGGAAAGGGGATTTGAATTTTGCAGGTCATGTGAATCTACTCTCTTATTAAGGCCTGGAAAGACGCAGTTCAGGTCAACCAACTTGGTCCATCACTTCAGATGACTTTCAGCCATAAATGCTACAGCCTATGGTCAATGCCGTATCTACATCAACTTGCGAGTTAGTGCAGTCTTGTTTCTATAAATGTGCAGTTTTGGAGCAAGTCACTTTTTATATATAAACTACTTTTTTTTCTCCAGACTTTGATTCCACGATGACCCATGTTTATCTCTTCTCTACTGTTCTCCTCCCTCATGTTGATGTTTTCTATCTTTGTCTCTTTGATGTTATCCCCCATGTTCAGGTGTTCGTTTCTGACACTTGTTATCTTTCGCCGTGTTGTTATCTTTCGCCGTGTTGTTATCTTTCGCCGTGTTGTTATCTTTCGCCGTATTGTTATCTTTCGCCGTATTGTTATCTTTTGCCGTATTATCTTTTGCAGTATTGTTATCTTTCGCCGTATTGTTATCTTTCGCAGTATTGTTATCTTTCGCCGTATTATCTTTCGCCGTATTTTCATTGTCTTTCGAAGTATTATCATCTTTCGTCAAATTATCATTTTTCAAAGTATTGTAATCATTTTTCGTCATATTGTTATCTTTCGAATTTTTATCTTTTGCCGTATTGTTATCATCTTTCAAAACATTGTTATCTTTCGTCATATTTTTTTTCATCTTTCGCCATGCTGTTTTTTACCTTCGCTGTATTGTTATCTAGTATTGTTATCTTTCGTCATATTATCTTTCGCCATATTGTTATCTTTCGCCGTATTGTTTTCATCTTTCGCTATATTGCTATCTTTCGCCGTATTTTATCTTTCGAAGTATTATTATCATCTTTGGAAGTATTGTTATTTTTCGTCATATTGTTACATTCTTTCGTCATACTGTTACAATCTTTCGTCATACTGTTACAATCTTTCGTCATACTGTTACAATCTTTCGTCATATTGTTATAATCTTTCGTCATATTGTTATCATCTTTCGTCATATTGTTATCATCTTTCGTCATATTGTTATCATCTTTCACCACATTGTTTTCATCTTTCACCACATTGTTTTCATCTTTCACCGTATTGTTTTCATCTTTCACCACATTGTTTTCATCTTTCACCG
>CM060324.1:4634483-4666973 GCA_030674155.1 Stramonita haemastoma
AGATATTTTTTTCTATATTCAGTTTTTTTTACAACATTTTTCCTAACCTATTTTCCTTCTTTTCTGTTTTCATCTTTTACTGGCAGCAGTGGTAGGCCATAGGAATATTTACCTATTCCTAGGGCTGCAATGGACACTTCTGAATTCTAAAAAGTGTCTTGCTCTTAACACAGAAGGTGAAAAGGGTGGCAATGTTAGCTGGGACTTCTGAAGAGTGGTTAACCAGGCGCTGGAACTCAATCAGGTCAGGCTCAAGGCATGGTCTTTACTCAAAAATACCCCTAATGCTGCCTTCAGAGACGTTTATCTTATAGAATTTTTCATGATCTATCTTTGACAAACATCAATTTTAAGAGGAGAGTGATGATATGTACACGATTACCTGCACTTGTGTTTTCCCCTATATTTTCTCAATTATATATGACGCTCCTCTACGAAATGAGTCCCTTACCCACTTTTCCGCTAGGAGCCATTAAAGGCAGGTGAGATCCAGATGGCAATTTTCAGATTTTTTATTGATTATACAACTATAGCCATTATTGTACGTTGTGATGAAATATCAAGGATTAATTTTGTATCCTTTTGCTTTAAAACGTGTTTTCTAAATGTCCAAGCCTTCATTCTGACCATATAGTTACAATGCTAAACTTGTCCATTTCTAAATTTTATCATTTCCTGCCGTCTATCATTTCAACTGGTAATAATGTTTCAGAGATATGTCCGATTTTCAATCTGTTTTTTGAATTTTACAGCTAATTTCATTGCACTTTAATAGCATGTCAATAACTAAAAATTGAAGTCTGGTGCAATGCGACTCCTTATGTGGTGGAGTGTCACATATATATGAATATATATGAGATAGGTTTGAATGTGAGTGTGTCTATATCACCAAATTGTAAATGGACAATAAACAAAACAAAAAAACCACAACACACACACACCAGGTCTGGTTCTACAAATCCCATTACAATAACAAACCTTGGATTGTCACAACACCGGAAATGAAAAGGCCAGCAAACGGAAACACCGCCATGTTGATGACGTCAATACTGGTTGAAAAGACGCGAGAAGAGCCATCGATCACCATGATGAATGAGGGATTCCATATTTTTTTGGACCTGATGTCGAAGGAAATTGCAGCGTATTGCTCCAGGAAAGTGTTAGCTGCAGAAATGTTGATCATTTTCTTCGTCTCCATCTCTGATTCTCCATCAGGTGAAGATGTCCTGTCAGCACAAACAAGAAACAGCAGCAACACAATCGTTTTTTATGGGGGTGTGGGTGGAGGAAGTTTGAAAAATGGATACAACTTTTTCTGACTTTTCTTTTTTCGTTTCAGCTAAAAACAAAACCCAAACAGCAGTGTATTAAGTTCTTATGCTATGATTTGTTCCTTTACGGGGGCGGGATAGCTCAGTGGTCAGAACACTCGCTTTCCCCTATCCAAGGTTAAACAGCATCGAGCGTGGTTACGCAGCGGGTGGGTGACCATGCAGCCTTGGCTTCAGTACAGTCCCCTAGTTCACTCAGCTGTTAATAGGTTCATGCCCTCTTTAGGGTCAGGGAAGGTAAAGCGGCGAAGGAGAGAAGATGGGCGCCGCCCTCAATATGCTGGCCCCTGGAGAAGCTGAGGTCTCTGATGCCTCGCTCCCCTACGACCACAAATAGGTTATGGAAAACATCTTTATCTTGTACCTTTTTGTTCGTTTATATGTTAAATTACATGCTTTATTACCCCCCCCCCCCAGGTATTTTTTATTTTTTTGGGGGGGGAGGGGGGGTGGTGCAGTATTTCATTTTTTGATCATTCCGGGCTAGAACTCCGAAGTTCACCAATGGAGAGATTTAGCTCATTCGATCAGTTTGAACCCACGATGAAGGTAGCCTCATTCCGACTTCGGGGATTCAATTGCAGTGTTAAAATCGATTCACAAGACAAGCTCTGTATTTCTTTTCTTTGACAAATATACATTTTTTAAAATTTTTCTTATTACATCTAATGCTCATACAGCAATGATAAAAGACACTATGCCAGTAGGGTAATGCAGATACAAAACGATGATTTCAGTAATTTGGGATTCAGAAAAAAGCAGGTTTCAATCTTAAATTCGGATATCACAGTAAAAAAGTGAATATGGGGGTCATAGATGATAGAAACACATAGGAATTCATGGAATTCTGATACACATGCACAGACAGACAGACAGACAGACAGACAGGCAGACAGGCAGACATACAGACATACATACATACATACAGACAGACAGACAGACATACATACATACATACATACATACATACATACATACATACAGACAGACAGACAGACAGACAGACAGACAGACAGACAGACAGACACACTTCTATGTTGATATTGATTTCTTAAAAACCTGCATTGGGTGAGTTTTGAAAGAAAGAGGCACTTCTGACTGCTCTAAAAGACTGCCACTAAAACACACAGTTGATAATGGGAGGGTGGGAAAATTAAAAAAAAAGATCGTTTTCTGACCTCGGTCAAGTAGATAGGATTTTTGTACTGGTGACCATTTTGCACTGACAGAAAAAAACAACTGCCGTGTGTGTGTGTGCGAGGTCAGGTCAGTCGAGCACATAGATTTTTATTATGAAAAAGACAAAAAAACCCATCTTTAAGGGTTTTTTTAATAATGAAAAAGTTTGAAATATACAAAAGCCGCGCATATGTATGTGTGTGTGTGTGTGTGTGTGTGTGTGTGTGTGTGTGTGTGTGTGTGTGTGTGGTGTGTGTGTGTGTGTGTGTGTGTGTGTGTGTATGTGTGTGTGTGTGTGTGGTTTGTGTGTGTGTTTGTGTGTGTGTGTGTGTGTGTGTGTGTGTGTGTGTGTGTGTGTGTGTGTGTGTGTGTGTGTGTGTGTGTGTGAATGTAGATATGAGGGGTTTTGTTTTTGGTGTCGATCTTGCTTAATGGACATGGGGACCAACAATAAATCCCGTCTGTTGAACTTGGATCAAGTTATTCAAACCTGAATTGAGTTGAGTTTTTTATTTTTGTGTTTTTGCTTTTGTTTTTCTTTCCTCGACAAGAGCTCTCGGGTTCATCAATGGGGAGATTTTTGTGTATGCGACCGTTTTCGATGACCAGGAAGGTAGCCCTGTTCCGACTTCAGGGATGGATTCTGAGTATGATCGTACCCACGAAACTCTGACATGAATTACAGGATCTTTAACGTCCAATTTTGATCTTTTGCATGTGTATATAGACGTAGGGAATTAAAGCACTATCTGGTCTGCATTTGAAGTTGGCCTGGGAGATCGTAAAATCCCCCCCCCCTCCTTAATTTACCAGACGCCGTGAGATTCGAACCCACGACGTCATAGACCCATGGGATTGAAGTCAAACGGTCCTAACCTCTCGGCTATAGCGTTCGTCGGTTATCCATTATGAAACTTACCAAAGAAATATATTTCTTATGCGAGAGCTAACTAGAGAAAAGTGGAAAAAGAAGTAAAACAAAACGAAGAGGACAGATGAGTGCAGTGCCTCACTGAATCATGGCAGAGAGGAAGAGGACAGATGAGTGCAGTGCCTCACTGAATCATGGCAGAGAGGAAGAGGACAGATGAGTGCAGTGCCTCACTGAATCATGGCAGAGAGGAAGAGGACAGATGAGTGCAGTGCCTCACTGAATCATGGCAGAGAGGAAGAGGACAGATGAGTGCAGTGCCTCACTGAATCATGGCAGAGAGGAAGAGGACAGATGAGTGCAGTGCCTCACTGAATCATGGCAGAGAGGAAGAGGACAGATGAGTGCAGTGCCTCACTGAATCATGGCAGAGAGGAAGAGGACAGATGAGTGCAGTGCCTCACTGAATCATGGCAGAGAGGAAGAGGACAGATGAGTGCAGTGCCTCACTGAATCATGGCAGAGAGGAAGAGGACAGATGAGTGCAGTGCCTCACTGAATCATGGCAGAGAGGAAGAGGACAGATGAGTGCAGTGCCTCACTGAATCATGGCAGAGAGGAAGAGGACAGATGGGACCTTGCCTTGGGACACCATGACAGGGCTGTACTCCTTGCTCTCCTAACACACTGTAAGATTCACCTATCCCAACCTTTTCTGGGGGAAAATATCTAGCCATAGTTTTGCTCCACAATTGCAATAACTTGTTCCTTTTGAAAAGTGATATGTAAAATATCGTGTTTGAATTCAGTCTGACTGATGCTGTAATGATTCAGGATAAACTGACACGGATCCTCAAAGTCGGAATACGGCTACCTTAATTGTGGGTATAAAACGGTCCCACACCAAAATCTTACCACAGGTCAATCTGGGAGATCTAGCTGAGAAACGAAGAGAAAAAAGAACTACATTGAGGGACTGGAAGAAAATGTCTTCAAATTGTAATACATCTAGCTAGAGCAGATCGCAGAACCAAAGGCCAACCGCCTGAATGGAACAAAAGCAATACGGCAGAGCCCATGAGTGTGCATTGCCTTCCCCAAATGCACCCACTTTGTCTGCACATGCGCGGGGGATGCGGAAGCACAGGCCTTAATGACCCAACATTACGAGGGGAAAACCCATGAAGGGCATTATTTTGTCGATTCCACACAACTAGACTCTTAGTCTACTGTGAGCCATTGCCCGTTACGTTTGCATTTCTGCCCCAAGCGATCAAATTTGATGGGGAATACAAAGTGTGTCTTTTCATGTGTGCCGTGTTATAGTTAAAAAAATAGCCAAATCCCAAAGCAAAATAGAGGTTTTCCAGCAAAAAATGGAACGGTTTTCTTAGAAATTCATATTTGTGAGCAATTTGATAAGAAAGCTCCTCATTTTCTATGTAAATCAAATGACAACCGTCGATATATAATACTTCTTATTTAGATTTAGTTATTTGACCTTTAAAAGTAAGTTTTCAGGAATTTTTCTCATGAAATTTTTTAAATGATCAATGGCTGATTGACCTTTCCAGCTTTAAAAGAAAAAGATCAGAATGGAGCACCAATGTAATGGGGATATGATCTGACAAATTCAGGAAATTTTTAGAAAACGAAATGCCCTTCGAAGGAATTGCAGTGTTAAAGCTATTATAAACACATACACAACGATAGACAAAATGACGTGAAAAGTGGACAAAGTATACTAGAACCATACTTACAAATATCTATATTATTCTTGTATTCCCAGCATAGTCACTAGAAACATTTTTTTTCTCCACAGAATGAAACAAACAAACAAAAAACAAACCCTAGAAAAAGGAAGGAAGAAAGAAGTGATAAAAATATACAGATGGATGTAACCCCCCTCCCCCCCAAAGAATGAAATAAAAAAAAGGAGTGGGGGGTGTAAGGGAGAGAGAGATGAGTGAATAGACTGAAAACTTCAAAACGTTTCATATGTACAACTTTTGAGTAAGTAGCCTACACAGAGCAGCAGGATCGTCTATACAGGGGAGGGGCAGGGGGGTAGAAAGGGTGGGGGTTACTTCCACCATGATCATGTGTTTACGGAGAGACGTAAAAAAGTAAAAGGTAAAGGTGTTCCATAACCTGTGTGGTCGTAGGGGAGCGGGGCATCAGAGACCTCAGCTTCTCTAGGGGCCAGCATATTGAGGGTGGCGCCCATCTCCTCTCCCTCGCTGCTTTACCTTCCCTGACCCTGAAGAGGGCAGGTACCCATTTACAGCTGGGTGAACTGGGAGACTGTACTGAAGCCCAGGCGCGTAAACGGTCACCCATCCAAATGATAACCACGCTCGATGCCGCTTAACTGTAGCTGGGGGAAAGCGAGTGCTCTGACCACCGAGTTATCCTGTACCCCGGGAGCACAATACCAGTGATGATGTCCAGAACCTGAACAGAAATCTAAAAGCCTTTCATGCAAGAGACTCTCTCTCCTGACCATGGGGACGGGACAGCCTAGTGGTCAGAACATTGCGCTCGCAATTTGACGACCGGGTTCGATTCCCGTTCGAGGGGATTTTTCATCAGTGCTGACTCAAATCCCCCCAAAAGTCTTTGGGATGAGACTGTAAACCGAGGCCCTGTATGCGAACGCACGCAGAACATCTTGCGTACACGTTAAATCCTGTTTTTCGTAAGAGTATGCCATTGCGTGCCGGTTGGAACAGATGACAAGATTTACAAAACTGCATACACACGTGGACTGGATGTAAAAAGGCATATGAGTGCTTATTCCATTATCCTCAATATAAAAGAATAAATAAATAGATAAATAAATAAATAAATAAATAACTAGTCCACTGTTACAGAGAAGAGAACGAGGTGTGGGTCTGACCATACACCAAGGCACTAAACCCTCTCCAACACCACTCTGTCAGGAACATGGGAGACACCCCAAAATCTGGTCAGAAAAGATCAAAGATGGAGAAAGGGCGTCAGTAGTACATCTCCAGACGGACGCTATGGCCGAGTGGTTAAAACCGTTCGACTTCAATCCCACCGTCCATGAAGCCGTCGGTTCGAATCTTGGCAGCATCTGGTGAATCAAGGGTATAGATTTTGGCAATTTCCCAGGTCAACTTCAAGTGCAGACATGCCTGTACCTTTATTCCTGGAAGATCAAAATATGCACGTTAAAGATCTCGTAATTCCTGTCAGCGTTTGGTGGGTTACGGAAACACGAACATACCCAGCATACATCCCTGAAGTCGGAATGCGGCTACCTTCATGGTGGACAAAAACAGTTACATACGCAAAATCTCGCCATTGGTGAACATGGGGGCTGTAGGGGAGGAAGGGGGGACAATTGTAGATCCTGTGACCTCAGGCGCTATTGGAAGAGTCTGGAGAAGAGACGTCTGTTTTTGCAGCACCCAGCTCCCCCCTCCCCCACCATCCGAGTTAACAGACTAATGAGGATGATGTGTGCGTAGAGAATGGCTATGATCATGATCATCATCATGATCATGATCATGATCATGATCATGATCATCATCATCATCATCATCATCATCATCATCATCATCATCATCATCATCATCATCACCTTCTTCTTCGCAATTCTTCTTCTTCGAAATTCTTCTTCTTCCTCATCAAACGTCCAGACAGCAAATATTGTTGTCTGTCATATGAGCAAAAATTCGTTCCGCTGCTGTTAAGCATCTAACAAGTCAGGTCCAGCGCATCCCACTTCAACACGTGAGAGAATTGTCATTTTTTTTAGCCTTTCTGGAACCCCCCCCCCCCCCCCAGGAGAATGAGACCAAGAAGATAGAAAACAGACAAGTAGGAGGTGACAGGAAGAAAAAAAAACACAAGGCAGAAATTAAGGAGAGGGATAGAAAAGCACAGAATTTCCAGATGGTGAGGATGCTCATACTGACAATCCCCCTGCATCGTCACGCGGGACGTTTGTTTTATAACTTACAAATTGAGGGAAAGTATGTGATATCTCAAAGCATGAAGTTGAATGGTAATTTGGTAGGGCATGAGTTAGATCTATTCATCTATTACGTTTCTTGTTTCAGCCCGAAGTGACTCCTTTTGTATACAGTCTTTCATCTGGAGTTCCATCAGGTGAAAACTCTGTAACTCTTTTAAAAAAAAAAAAGGAAATTCGTTTTTTTTGTGTGGTACATTTGCTCCTATGATTCAATAGCAATAATAATTATACTCGCGTATGTCCAGTTTAGTTCAGCCAGCTAGATCTACATTTTGTAAAAAAAAAAAAAAAGCAAGTCTGAGAAACAACAACAAAAAACTTTTTTGTTGAGAACTTTAGAAAAAAAACAACAACTGACAGTATTGTATTTCACCATGTGGGGGCGAGTTTATTTGCTGCTGGGTAGGGAGGGGTTAGTAACAGGCCAAAGCCGATAACAGGGAAGAGAACTCTTAGGATTACGGTTCTTTTGCACGTGACAGGATGCGTTTTGATTGGACGAGCAGCGGGGCAATGTTCACTTCATTCACAGAAAATCACAGGGCTGGGAATGGGATTTGGGGAGACAGCTTCCTCACTGCTGCGTGCGCTGCAGCAGTGTCCGTGTTGGTAATCATGTGGTGTCTGTGCATCTCTCTCTTTCCTTGCTGATTCTGGTCTTGATTAGGAGAGAGAGAGAGAGAGAGAGAGAGAGAGAGAGAGAGAGAGAGAGAGAGAGAGAGAGAGAGAGAAATGAACAATGGAAGGGGATACTTCCCTCTACATGTTTGGAAAAAAACCTGTTAGAAATTGCATTGCGAATAGATTTTTTTTTATTCCACTCGTGGGAGAGTGTAAAGCCAATCACATTTTGTTTCTTTTTCTCCGTTCTTGGCTAGATCTAAAGTTCCGAAGTCCTTCGAAGGTGGGATTTTGCGTATGCCACCGTTTTTGCCCATCATTGAGGTAGCCGCATTCCGCGTTCCGACTCGGTAAAATGTCTCATCACCAATGTGCATAATTTTTTTGAAAACGTCGTCATTGTTCCTACATACAGCACGAAATGGCCTACTCGCTCGAAATATGGAACAGGTTTTAACGTGTGTGCAAAGACGTCTCGCGTGCGTTGACACACGGGACCGCTGTTTATAGTCTCATCCAAAGGACGTTTTTGGGAAGAGTGAATTCAGCACTGTTGTTAACTCCAGGGGAAAAATCCCTTGAACGGGGGTCTCGGTGGTGGCTCGAACCCAGGCCGCTAGATCAGGAGCACACGCACTGTATGACTAGGCTGCTCTGCCCCCGGAAACAGTCCTAAGCCTACTTGTCTACAATGCTGGTCTATTTATTTAGACGTACGTAGAATACACTTCCTTCCTCCTCTTTCTGATACACAAAAATGCACACCCGCATTTTTTTTTAGGTATTGGGTTGTAAAACATTAACAAATATTCTAGAATATTTCGGACCCGCCCTTAGATAATAGCAAACCAATCACATAATTACTGTCATCACTCATATAATGTAAGGCAAAAAGTTCTCATAAATTTTCAAGCAATAGGTCATGCCTGTCTGCATGTCAGTTTGTTTCTCCGTCTCTAGCTCTCTCTGTGTCTCTCTGTCTGTCTGTCTGTCTGTCTGTCTGTCTGTCTGTCTGTCTCTGTATATGTTGGACAGGGGGATAATCATAGACATGAAAAAGAAAGCAAATAAAAGAAAATGAATCCTATTGACAGATGAATAGTTTCGAAAATGTTTATCTTGTTTTTTTTCGTTCAGTGTTTCTCCTCTCTCTCTCTCTCTCTCTTCTCTCTCTCTTCTCTTCTCTCTCTCTCTCTCTCTCTCTCTCTCTCTCTCTCTCTCTCTCTCTCTCTTCTCTCTCTCTCTCAATCACTGCATGTTCTGGTTTATTTTTTGGTCTCGTTTTTTCTCTTCACGTATCTCTCTCTCAATCACTTCATGTTTTCGGTTGTTTTTTTTTTTAAAACTCTCGTTTCTTTGTTTTTACATCTCTCCCTTAATTACTGTATGTTTTCTGTTTTTTTAAACTCTCCTTTTTTGTGTTTTTGTCCCTATGTCAATCTATGCATGTTTTCAGTTTTTTAGTCTCGTGTTTTGTCTGTCTTCTTTTGACATGTTTGACGTTCTCCCCTCTTATATTCTAGTAGTTGATATTTTCTTTCTTCTTTCTTGTTCTATGCTAGATTTTTTTCAATTTCTGTCTTCATGCGTTCTTGCTTACATTCAGGTGCTCGAACAACTTTTATGGCTACTTTTTTGTCAACATTCTTTAGTCTATTGGGAATTGGTGATGCATCCCTTTGATGATTTTTTATTTATACCGAATTCTTCCACTTTATCTCGGTTGTGGGTCAAAGCCTATATCTTCACAAATCGTTTTTTGTTGTTTACTCTGCAACATTGCCCCTCCGTTTTTTTCTTCTTCTCCTGTCTAGAGTAGGCCATTGTGTGTCGGTGGGAAAAGATGACAAAAATAACAAAACTGCTTACACACGGGGACTGGATGTAAAAATACACACGAGTGCTTATTCCATTATCCTCGATATAAATAATTAAATACCTCTTCTTTGTCTTTCTTTTTCATCACTTCCCATTGGCACAGTTCAGACAGTTGGATTTTGTAACGTGGCCCATACCCAAAGTAAGTTTTCTTTCCTTGACTAAAACCAGCGGATTTTTGCATGGGTCGATAAACTGTGCAATGGTTTGGAGAAGCTTCAAACCACCCAGAAATGGCTTGAATATTGTAGGTGACTGAGCATTGAGATTTTTTGTTCTGTTTATTCTGGATTTTTTCTTCTCTTTCCCCTTCCTGCTACCCCCAGCAATGCTTTCTGACCTGCTGGAAGTCAAACCCCAGTTTACGCCCCCCCCCTTCTCCCCCTCCCCCCAGGGGGCCTGTATCGACAGCTCAGTGGTCAGAGTACTCGCTCTCCCCAAGCTATGGTTAAAGCAACAGCGAGCGTGGTTACCCACTTATTTTTATTACCTTTCTCCCACCGTTAATTTTAGCTGTTCTCATGCAGGTGTGTGTGTGTATGTATGTGTGTGTGTATGTATGTGTGTGTATGTGTGCGTGTGTGTGTGCGTGCGTGCGTGCGTGCTTGCGTGCGTGCGTTGCGAACACACGTGTAGCCTACTTGCTTATGTGTATATATACATGTGAGACAACGAATCAAATACAAAGACTGTTGCTGGCATAAATAAGTCAGTGTTTTTTTTCCCCCCTATTGTTTATTCCAGGGTGTACAAAGCCACCCCCTGCTCACCCCCATGCAAACCGTCCTAGGCATTATTGATGGCGGTATTGTTTGATCTGACTGAAATAATCATGAAGAACGTCAACACTGAACCGGAGTCCACTTCAGTCCGAATGCATATCAAAATTAATCCGGTTACGGGAAAGGGATAGCCTAGTGGTCAGAACATTGCGCTCGCACTTTGACGACCCGGGTTCGAGTCCCTTTCGAGGGGATTTATCCCTTGGAGTTAACTAACATCAGTGCTGACTCCACTCTCCCTAAAATGTCTTTCGATGAGACTACAAACCGAGGCCCCGTGTGAGAATGCACGCAGAAATCTTGCGCACACGTTAAATCCTGTTCCGCTTTTTGTAAGAGTAGGCTATTGTTTGCCAGTGGGAAGAGATGACAAGATTTACAAAACTGCATACACACAGGGACTGGATGTAAAAAAGCACATGAGTGCTTATTCTATTATCCTCGATATAAGAGAATAAAGAAAAGAAAGAAAATCATAGACACAAAACAATACAATATGAAATATTAACGCATACATGAAACATACGGACAAATCAAGAGCATTGAAGAACAAATCACGTTGTCAGTTTTAGTAGCATTATGTTCAACCCTCCAGAAGTTAGGTATAGTGTGACGTCATTGAAAAAAAAGTATCTAATTTTTTTACGGGTAAAAATGTATACAGATTTGACCTTCAGCTGAAAAAGTTACATCCATAAAGTCTACGTGGTTACTTGTACCTTCGTCAACTTTTTCCGTGGATTTGGGGAAAATGGGAGATGTCGCTGTGACGTCATACCATGCCGGATTTGAGATGGATGGTATATTATTCACCCAGTTCGGTTTGTTGTTGGTGAGTGTGGGGTAATGTGGTTGGCGTGATTTTGAAGGCTTCAGTTGAGTTCCTCCTTGGGGATGCCAGGGGTCTGTCAGTATAAACTTCATCTCCCCTCTCTGGAAATGTTGTATACAAACCCCCTCTTTTCTACCCCTCTCTTTATTTTTGCCTTGTGCCTTTTCTTCCAGTCGCCCCCTTTTTGTCTGTTTTCTGCCGTTTTTGGTCCATTCTTCTCCGCCCCCCTTTTTATTTTAACTAGAAAGACTCAAAAGATAACAATCCACTCTCAAATCGGGACGTGGGACGGGATAGCCTAGTGGTCAGTACATTGTGCTCGCAATTTGACGACCCGGGTTCAATTCCCGTTCGAGGGGATTTTTCCCCTGGAGTTAACATCAGTGCTGACTCCACTCTCCTCAAAAGTCCTTCGGATGAGACTGTAAACCGAGACTCCGTGTGCGAACACACACAAAGAACATCCTGCACACACGTTAAATCCTGTTCCGCTTTTCGTAAGAGTAGGCCATTGTGTACCGGTAGGAATAGATGACAAGATTTACAAAAACTACATACACAGAGGAACTGGATGTAGAAAAACACATGAGGGCTTATTCCATTATCCTCGATACAAAAGAATAAATAAAAATAAAATAAATAAATATCTTTCTCTTTCTCACTCACCTCTCTCCCACACACTTTCTCTCTCTCTTCCTCCCCCCTCTCTCCCTCTCTCTCTCTCTCTCCCTCTCTCTCCCCCTCCCTCCCTCTCTCTCTCTCCCTCCCTCCCTCTCTCTCTCTCTCTTTCTCTCCCTCCCTCCCTTTCTCTCTCCCTTCCTCCCTCCCTCCTCTCTCTCTCTCTCTCTCCTCCCTCCCCCCCCTCTCTCTCTCTTTCTCTTTTTCTCACTCCTCTCTCCTTATCCCCCTCTCTTTTCCCATCTTCTCTCTCCCTTTTTCTCTCCATCTCTGTTTATGCATCTCTTCAGTTTGTTTATTTAGGAAATGACTGTCGTTTGCTCTGTGATGCTCGAGAAAGGAAATAATAACAGGGAGAGAAGTGGCCACACAGTAAACACAATGGCCATTCTCTTACACAAGACAGGAAATGACGTTACATTGGTCCATGCTCACGTCATTTACAGAAACCACACGTCCTGATGATGGTCGCTATAGCAGAGTGGTTAAGACCGTTTGACTTCAACCTCATAGGTTCAAGAAGTCCTCGGTTTGAATCTTGGCGGCGTCTGGTGAGTTAAGGGTGAGAATTTTTACGATCTCGCAGGTCAACTTCAAGTGCAGACCTGACAGTGACTTTATTTCCTTTGTATATGTACAAATGCAGAAGATCAAAGTATGCACGTTAAAGATCCCTTTATTCATTCCAGCATTCGGTGGGTTACGGAAACTAAAATAATACCCAGCATGAAACCTGTACAATGAAATGAGCTGCTCTGAAGTCGGAATGTGTCGGCTGAAGCCAGCGGGTAGACCTGAAAAGTTATAAACACAGGAGAAGACCAGACACAACGAACGCAGAGAGAGAGAGAGAGAGAGAGAGAGAGAGAGAGAGAGAGAGAGAGGAGAGAGAGAGAGAGAGAGAGAGAGAGAGAGACAATGACAAATGATTTTATTGTTCAGACTCGGGGTGTCCATAAACAAGGGGGAGGAATGGGTAGATCATGCAAACAACTGCAGCAATTCATTAAGTTCACTATGTCATTTCAGATAAATAGTTTCCTAGGAAAAAAGAAAGAAAGAAAGAAAAAGAAAAGAAAAAGAAACAACAAAAAGAAGCAAGAAAACAAACAAACTGACAAACAAACAACATACACAGACACTCATACAAACAGACAGACAGACAGACAGACAGACAGACAGACAGACAGACAGGTCTTTGGCCGTTGCATACTTAGTACAACTTTCATGTCATATGCAGAAACGCCTAACTGGGGGGTATCTTACCTACTAAGTGGATTGAGATTTCCTGTTTTTAAAGGCATAAAATATAAACTTTGCAAGATCTACAACTTGTTCAGGTTTCTGTGACTCTAATAGAGATAACCTCTGGTTTCTGAAATATTCTAAATTAACCTTACTTAGATAAGTTTTGCGTAATTCAGTGTATGCTGGGCAGTAAAAAAGGAAGTGAATTTCATTTTCAGGTGCACGATTACAATTTGGACAAGCTAGGGAACAATTACCTGGCGTATATCTAAATTTATTGCTTTTTAATTCTGTTACCCCCAATCTGAATCGTATAAACATTGTACGTATATACCTGGAAGTGATTAAGTCCATATACTTTTCCGGTTCTAATAAGCTTTTGAATGAACTATACAGATTAAAGCGTGGTCTACTGGTTATTTTTTCAGACCATTGCTGCATGAAGCAATCAATCATTCTTTGCTTGAATTCACGTAAAAAAGCTTTATGATTTCCGACTCCTTGAAAAAGCCATGCATAGCCAAAGCCAGAGGAGCAGAGAAGATTTCTGATGTGTGTTACCCAAGTTATACTACCTTTTTCATCTAACGATTTTAACATATGGTAAGCCATGTTAGCATATCTCTGACTTGGTAAGGAGCACAGACGTAACCAATAAGAAATACTTCTAACAGCTGACAGAACAAGGAGAGGGTAACGGCCTAATTCTCCATACACCATATAGTTTGGTGCATGCAGACTAACATTTAAAAAGCGTTTACATGCAAAGAGATGGACTTTTTCAATCTGGTTAAATTCCTGGACACCCCACACCTCAGCTGCATACAGTAGTATAGGAGCAACCCGTGCATCAAATAGTTTAAAGAATATCTTGAGGGAAGAGCAATCCAGTTTATGTAATGTCCTGCATATTTCTATCACACATTTTTTAGCTTTTGTTGTCAAGCTTTCAGTGGCAACATTCAAACTGAGACGTGTTGTGAAGGTAAGACCTAGGTATTTATATGAATTAACAACTTCTAACTTTTGTTGTCCAAAATGCCAGTGTTCATATTTTGATAAGTGTCCACCATTACGAAATACAATAATTTTTGTTTTTTCAAGATTTACTTTTAACCCAAATTTATCGGCAATATTATGTAAATTGTTAAGTTGATTTTGTAAGCCTACAGGAGAGTACGAGAAAAGTAACAGGTCGTCTGCAAACATCAGGAGGAACAATTCTGTTGCAGTTTGACCGAGCTGAATTCCGTGATGTCCATTGCTTATGATATATGTTGCAAGATCATTTATTAGAAGGGAAAATAAAGTAGGGGAAGCAAGACAACCCTGTTTGAGGCCCTGGAAGCATTCAAAATAATCAGAATATCCTGCGGATGAACGAATGCAACACAATACCGATGAGTACATAGCTTGTAGGGCCTTTAACATTTTACCATTTACACCTACCTTTATTAAGATTTTCCACAAGACATTTCTGTTAACTGTGTCGAAGGCTTTTTGAAAATCCACAAAAGCTACATATATTTTTTTCTTTTGAAGTAGATATTTTTGCACAAGAGCATATAAAGTAAAAATATGGTCAGTAGTTCTATAGTCTTTCCGAAACCCTGCTTGGGATTCTGAAATTTTATTACTGCTTTCAGCCCATTGTGTTAACCGGGAGTTAAGAATATGAGTGTATAATTTACTAACACAGCTTAGCAAGGTGATACCACGATAGTTTCCTGGATTTTCTGCATCTCCCTTTTTAAAGAGAGGGACAATCATAGCTTTACACCATTCTTTGGGATACAGTCCACTGGTAAACAAAGTGTTAAACAGTTTTGTGAGGAAAGGAACAATAACTTCTGTTGATTTAAGGACTTCATTTATTATCTTATCTGGGCCAGCAGCTTTTCTTGGTTTTGCATGCCTTATTGCATTCTTAACCTCTGTTTCACTTATTTCCTTGTTTATATTGTCAATGTTATCTTCAATATTGTTAAAATCAGGCATTTCATCAGATACTGCATTAGAAGTGACATCACTGGAAGTATCAGAGTTACTCGAGAGAGAGAGAGAGAGAGAGAGAGAGAGAGAGAGAGAGAGAGAGAGAGAGAGAGAGAGAGAGAGAGAGAGAGAGAGACAGAGAGACAGACAGACAGACAGACAGACAGACAGACAGACAGACAGACAGACAGACAGACACACACACACACACACACACACACACACACACACACACACACACAGAGACAGAGACGAAGGGACAGAGACAGATAGAGAGACAGACAGACAGACAGACAGACAGACAGAGACATAGACAGACAGACAGAGACAGACAGACAGAGACAGAGAGAGATCTTGCTAGGAGGGAGACGATATCCCCAGTATTGCATGTATCAAAGTCGTGTGCATCTTGGCCTGTTTGTATCACCAGTTCTGTCTGCACTGCTGCCTCTGGTAATGATTAGCTGGACCAAGACAATAAAAACCCCGGTGAAAAATGATGCCTGGTTTTCGTGACATAATTATGTGTGTTTGAAAAAAAAAAGTTCTAAACTACTGCTATGCACGCCACACACAAATATTTCTCTTCTTCCTTTTTTTTTTTTTAAAAATCAGTGGAGAGACAGTCCTCTTCATGTGTGTGTGTGTGTGTGTGTGTGTGTGTGTGTGTGTGTGTGCGTGCGTGCGTGCGTGCGTGCGTGCGTGCGTGCGTGTGTGTGTGTGTGTGTGTGTGTGTGATTCTCTATCTCTCATACATGCATGGATACGCATGCACGCATTCCCACACATGCACGCACTCACATGTGCACAAACACACGAACAGACACACACAGACACATAGACTCACAGACACACACACACACACACACACACACACACACACAAACATACAGACACAGACACAGACACAGACACACACACACACACACACACACACACACACACAGACATATCTATGGACATATTCTATTTTAAGGTTGTTGAAATCATGTTAGCTAATTAATGTTGGTGAAATGTTTGTTTTTGTTTTATTTGTTTCTTTGTTTGTTTTTTTCCCCTTTTCTTTCTTTGTTGGTTTTATTGTTTTGCTAGGGATTTTCTGCTTTGATTTTTGTTGGTTTTTTTGTGTTGCTTTATTTTGTTTTTTGCAGTTGTTTTGATTTTGTCTTTCTTTTCTTTAGATAGATGGCTTGATGGAAAAAAGCAAATCGATGCTTACTCAATGTACCATCTGGAAATAAAAATTTGATTGATTGGTTGATTGATTGACACACACACACAGATACATTTTCCTCAGACTGGTGTGTTCTGAAACAGTCTCTGCCTTGATCTGTTAATCTAGTAACTAGCCAGCAGGCATAAACAAAGTCTTAGTAGGTTATATATATATATGTATGTATATATATATATATATATATATATATATATATATATATATATATATATATATATATATATATATATATCTTTCTTTCTTTCTTTCTGTCTGTCTGTCTGTCTGTCTGTCTGTCTGTCTTACTGTCTTTCTTTCTTTAGTTCTGTCTGTCTGTCTCTCTTTCTTTCTTTTTCTTTCTTTCTTTTTCTTTCTTTCTTTCTTTCTTTCTTTCTTTCTTTCTTTCTTTCTTTCTTTCTTTTATTTCCTCCTTTCTTTACACGTCTCCTTTTTGATTTCATACCCTCTTTGTTTCTGTGGTTTGCTAAAAATAATTTGCTCCACGGTTTTTCCCCTTAGGCGTGGTAGTGCCGGAGGGAAATCTGGCTTTGTCTTTCTGCAGGTATGAACTAAGCAATGCCTCTCCACAGACATGAAGTACTGCTCTCCTGTCCCTGTCACTTTCCCTGTCACAGGAACACCGGACAGGAGGACTAGAACACGATTGAATAGAAAACCGACAGAAGGAAACACCCTTCATATCTATATACAGCAGTTATGAATTTTTGTTTTCAGGCTTATTTATACATAGATGTAAGAAATGTTTAAGGGGGGGGGGGGGGGGGGGGGAATGCAAGATTTTTGTTTTAATTATTGTTGTTGTTGATGTTGTTATAGTTTGTTGTTGCATTCTGGTTTTGGGGGACACCAAGGCGCAGGTGATTTTTTTCGTTTTTGTTTTTTTGTTTTTATCCCTAAACCCTTTCTCTTCCTTAGAATCAAGATCAAAACACACAATGCAAAATCTATTACTCAAGAAACGCCTAATTATCAGATCTGTTCATAACAATTTTAACACAAAAAGTGGAAGGATAAGCGAGACAAAAACCACAAAAAATCAACCCGCACCCCCAAAAAACCCCCAAACAAACCCAACAACAACCAACCTACCACCCCCTTAAAATGAACCCAACAAACTCCCAAACAAGAAACAATGAGATGGTAAAAAGTTGAAAGGTAAAGATGTCCCATAACCTGTGTGGTCGGAGGGGAGCGAGGCATCAGAGACCTCAGCTTCTCTAGGGGCCAGCATGTTGAGGGCGGCGCCCATCTCCTCTCCCCCGCTGCTTTACCTTCCCTGACCCTAAAGAGGGCAGGTACCCATTTACAGCTGGGGGAAATAGGGGGGACTGTACTGAAACCAAGGCGCGCAAACAGTCACCCATCCAGGCACGATCGATGCTACTTAACTTTGACTTGAGGGAAAAAGCGAGTACTCTGACCACTGAGCTATCCCGCCCCCGATAACAATGAGATATCGGATGAAAAACTACATGGCAAGAAAAACAGGAAGAAAACAGGAAAGAGAACTGCTGGCAAGTCATGTCCAAAAGATGGGACTTTTCTTTGCACTGAAAGGACCCACAGAGGGGTAGGGGTGGGGGTGGGGGGCTGGAGTTGGAGGTAAGGGAGAGAAAAAACGGTTTGAGGAGAGGGAAGGGTTATCTAAGCCTGACAGACCATTCTTAAGGTTACACTACCAGTGTTATTGGGGAAGTTTATTATAATTGTCATGTTTTTTTGCTTGTTTTTTTTAGCAGTAAAGTAGAGAGCGTTCACAGAATAGTGTTTAATAAAACCTGCTGCAGTCGGCAAGCAGATTTTAAGAATATTATTTTTTTAAATTGTTGATAAAAACCCTAAACACAACAAGAGAGATTTGCAAACATTACCTGTTTATGGAAACCAGCCTTTTGCTGTTACTGTTTTATTTAATCAATTTGTTTTTACGAACGGCAGGAAATGATGGTCTCTGGCTCTATCATAAACCAGGGCAGATGATAAGGGACACAACTTGCTGCGCTAAAATAGAATGACTGCCCTTGCACACGACACAAGTTACATTTTGGATGCACGAGAGAGAGAGAGAGAGAGAGAGAGAGAGAGAGAGAGAGAGAGAGAGAGAGAGAGAGAGAGAGAGAGAAGGGTTGGGAGTAGGTGGTGGGGGGTGGTGGTGGTTGTAGGAAGGGCAACGACCGTCAAGATTGAAGCTAATAACATGTTGTTTAGTCCTTCGGATGAGACTATAAACCCACGCCCCGTGTGCGAACGCACGCAGAACATCTTGCGCAAACGTTAAATCCTGTTCCACTTTTCGTAAGTGTATGCCATTGTGTTCCGGTGGGAACAGATGACAAGATTTACAAAACTGCATACACGGGGACTAGATGTAAAAAAGTACACGAGTGCTTATTCCATTATCCCCGATATAAAAGAATAAATAGATAAATGCATCAATGCAGAAATAAATAAATAAATAAATAGGCACCGGCTTCCTCAGCACTACCAGTGCTGCAGCGGTTTCCCTGCTGCATCAGGACATCTGTCATTGCTGCAGGGGGTGCAAGGGTCTAGTGGTTAGAGTGGCATACTGGGGATCTGACGATAACTGAGGGCGTAGAGTCAAGCCTCCTCTGGGGTGCCCGAGTACAACAGTGGTAACCCACAGGTGGAGGCAACTAGATAGCGGTAATATGGGCAGAGTCCCCCTTTAGTCCTAACCGAAGGGCTTAGGTGGGATCACAGTGAATACTGCCGTTGAACCGGTAGGGTGGGAGTTGGTCCTTCAATACTCTACGCTTTCTATAATAATGTGTTCCAGCGTCATCTAGACCCGAGAGATACAGACCCTTGCAGTGCTGGTCAGATAATTCGGATGAGGCTCAGTATTGTGGTCCCAGTCTTTCAAATGAGCCCTAAGCAAACTCACTCTGGGATGAAGCCGACCGGAGTCCGAAAAAAATCTCTAATGCCTATTAGCGGATTCAAACCCGTGACCTTTCAGTCCGTTGCCCAAGGCGTTAACCACTGCGTCAAGGTGGATGTAAGAATGCTCTATATTATTCTTCACGTGAAGTGGTCTTGAGAAGTGAAAGCCTGTATTGACATGGTTTTCTATGAAGAAGGCTTCAAGATGATGAAAACAAAGCCTCCTGTCTCCCACACTGCCTTGTTCACATTACGTAAACTCCTACCTGGCCTCAGCTCAAATGATGAGAGTGTGCCCTTGTGTTTCTGCCTCCACATGATTGTGTTTTCAAGAATGCATAATAGAATAGCATCAATGAATCGATATTCATAAAGACTTTCGCCTTTCCTTCCACCTCTGTTAAAGATTTTGTGGCTACATCATTGCATACCGTTTGTTACAGAAACGCTTTTGAGACTAGAAAACACACACTAGCTTCAAGACCATTGTGTTCCAACAGCCAGATAATACAAATGATATTGATCTATCAATCAGATGGTGGGGCCGGGACAGCTCAGTGATCAAAGCGCTCGCTTTCCCCCAGTCAAGTTAAGCAGAGTCGAGCATGGTTACCAATTGGATGGGTGACCATTTGCAGGCCTTGGCTTTAGTACAGTCCCCCAGTTTACCCAGCTGTAAATGGGTACCTGCCCTCTTTAGGGTCAGGGAAGGTAAAGCAGCGAGGGAGAGGAGATGGGCGCCGCCCTCACTATGCTGGCCTTTGATGCCTCGCTCCCTTACGACCGCCTAGGTTATGGGAGACCATCAAACAGATGACAATGCGATAGAGCACGATTTGCATTCAGACCAAAACAAAATCAGGAACCCCCCCCAACAATAACCCCAACAACAGCAACAAACAAACAAACACAAACACAAGTTTTCTTGTACCCGAAAAATTGGGAAAAAGAACCTGCCGGTGAAAGACTGTGTCATGCTGACTAGTCTGAGGAACGCTACAAGGACCACGAAACCGAACACGGTTACAGTCGACTATTAGCTTTACATATTACTTCACACTCTTAACGGACTGATTCAGATTTATTTTGGGTTGTGGCTGTCGTTGCTATCGTTGCTGTGTTGTTGTTGCTGTTGGTGTTGTTGTTGATGTTGCTAATTCCCCACCTTATCACTCTGTGGAGGTCACCCCAAATACATTATACTCATCTCACCTGAGAATCACTGTAGAACCACAAGTACACACTAGTTAACAAGCTTACATGCATGACTCGCCAAGTCAAGTGTCGCCCTATAGGTCGCCATACTCCGATTTCAGAGGACTTTTTTCTCCTATAAAGGAGATAGAGCAAAGATTGTTATACTAAGAGCTTGTAATGGCTGAAGACATCATTTTTAAAGCATAACGGCAATTTTGGATATAGGCCTTGGCTCTCAGTTTACACTAGTAGGCTTCTGGCCTGAGCCTTTCTTTTTCTTATTTTTTTTCCCGTCTAACGCTCAGACCGTAACTATTGCTGTCTGTCACAGGAGCAAAAATGCGATGCGCTGCCTTCAAGCGCCTGACAAGTCAGGCCCAGCGCATCCAACTTTGGCGTGAGGCATTGCTTCTGGGGTATAGCTTTCATGATGGGCAGACAGAGCACTTTGACAGTGACACTTTCTGTACTGGGTTATAAATGTGCTGTCACTTCAAAGGCTGTTCATATGATGGCGTGGTGTCCCCCTTAAGTTGATCGTGTTGATGCAGTGTTTGGTAGGAGCATCATAAACTGGAAATCAAATCTATGCTCTTTTGTGATGTGTGTTGCTGAATGGTTGTGAATTTTAAACAGCATTCACTTCCGCACCTGCCTTCCTTCTTTTCTTCCTTTCTTTATTCCTTCCTTTCCTTTTGTTCCTGTCTTCCCTTTTCCTTCCATTCTTCCTTCCTTTCTTACTTCCCCCCTTTCTTCATTTGGAACCTTTCTTCCCATTTCCTACTTTCTTTTTTCCTGTTTCTTTTGTTCGCTCCTTCCTTTTCTCTTTCCTTTCTTTTTACTTTCCCTCCTTCACTCCTTCCCCATCCTTCCTTCTTTGTATCTTTCCTTCCCTCCTATCTCTTTCCTGCTTTCCTCATTTTCCTTTCTTCCTTCCCCCTTTTACTTCCTACCTTCCCATCTCATTCCTTTCTCCTTCCCCCTTCTTTCTTCTTTACTTCCTACCTTCCCTGGGTCCGTCCTTTCCTTCCTACCTTCACTCAATCCCACCTTTCTTCTTTCTTTCTTTCCCTCCCTCATTTATTTTTTTTCTTCCCTCCCTCCTTCTCTTATTCTTCCTTCCCTTCTTATTTCCCTTCCTTCCTTCCTTACTTCCCTCCGTCCTTCCTTCTGTCTGTCTGTCTGTGTGTGAGATCGAAGTTTATACTCCGCTCCACATCACAGCAAAAAGTGTAATGAATCAAAAGTTTCCAGTGTTCGTGATCACAATGGTGTTGAGAACAGTCTCTCATGCAAAACTGAGGACAACATGGTAGAATATATAAAATTCATAGCCCCAGCAATACATAATAGAAAAATAGAAAAGAGAAAATGGAGGTGATCTTGTTATCCATCTTTGGTGTTACAAAAAAAGAATACAATATTGATGTGTGTGTGTGTGTGTGTGTGTGTGTGTGTGTGTGTGTGTGTGTGTGTGTGTGTGTGTGTGTGTGTGTGTGTGTGTGTGTGTGTGTGTGTGTGTCACAATAACAATAACAACAATAACAATAACAATAACTTTTATTCAGTTTTTGCAGGCCATATAGCCCATAGGAACAACATTTAAACATGTACTTTCATGTATGGTGAACATCATTACTTCTGATATCTAAACATTTAGTAAGAAATAATCCAACTTTAAACATCAAACTAGGTCTAGTGCACATACAGAGAAGCTGAACTTTAAGAGTCGAAGGAAATCTGTAGTAATACAAAGGAATACATTTTCTTCGTAGCACAGCATATTTAGGGCATACAAGCAAAAAGTGACACACATCTTCGATTTGTTGACCATCACACTGTGAGCAGAATGGATCGGCAATTGGTTTACCATAACGTGAAATTCCATTTAAAGGCAATCTGTTTGACCTTAGTAAACATATAGCTCTACGATATTCTAAAGATTCCACTTTACATACATAGCTTGCTCTACAGATGATCGGATGATAATCTAAATAGTCAGGGTATGCTGATAGAGAATCATGCCATTCTTGTTGGTACACATCCTGTATTCGTCTTTTAAATTCCTTTATGAAGGATGAAGAACTACCACAGTTCTGCATTGTCCAAACAAAACCAAATCCATGGGTACAAAGAATCTTCCTAACATGGGTAACCCAATTTGTTCTCCCTGCTTCATCCTGTTTACACAACATATTGTAACATTGTCTGGGATATCTATGATCAGGCATATCCAAAAGCTTTAGCCAATATTTGATGACCCTGGTGACAGTGTCAACAAAAACGGGGTATCGACCACATTTACCAAGGCAAATGTTATTTTTAACATCTCTGCCGACCCCTAGGACCATTTTGCATATTTTTACCTGTATTTTTTCAATGTCATTAAATTGCTGAAAACCCCAAATTTCAGAACCATAAAGGAGGATTGGTTTTACCTTTGTATCAAAAATACTAAAAAACTGTAGCTGCTGGAAGATTCTTCAACCTGAAATACAATCTTTTGATTCCAGCAACAGCCTTCAATGCTTTTCCAGAGAGATTTTCGACACATTTTGACCAGTTCAGTGTTGAACCAAAAACTACACCCAGATAATTATAGCTAGATTCTACTTGTATCTGCTTTCCTGAGTAGCACCATTTTTCAGACTTTTTAATAAATCCACCATTTTTAAAGACAACTACTTTAGTTTTGTCCATATTTACAGAAAGTCCCCATTTGTTACAATAATTATCTAAACAGTTTATCTTTTTCTGCAGGTCTACAACTGAATCTGAAACAATAGCAATATCATCTGCATACATAAGTAAAAATATGCCAAGTGGCTCAGAAAATATATCTATGCCTTGAGTATCAGATCTAGTGAGCTCTGACTCTAGTTCAGAAATGAAAATTGAAAACAATAATGGACTCAGCATACACCCTTGTCTTACACCAGAAATACAATCAAAATATTCAGTAATGTGTAATCCAACTCTCACAGCTGCTTTTACACTTTTGTACATGCTTTGCAGCGTCATGAACATCTTACCATGAACTCCCTTTTGTAGCAACAGAAATAAAAGTTTCATCCTATCAACACTGTCGAATGCTTTTGAAAAATCAACGAATAGGGTGTAAAATCTACCCCCTTTCTTTGTTAGATACTTTTGTACTAGAGACTGGAGTGTGAATATTTGATCTATAGTGCCGTAACCTTTACGAAAACCAGCTTGTGCTTCAGGAATTAAGTGTGCAGTTTCACAAAACTTTGTCAGTCTTTCATTCAGAATTGTACAATACAGTTTACCAATAATATTCAACAATGAAATACCCCTATAATTATCAACCTGTGCAGTGCTACCTTTTTTATGCAGGGGAAAAATCAATGCATGTGACCAGCTTTCTGGGTATGTACCTGATGAAAATACTGTGTTGAACAAAGGCAGTAAGAATCTGACATGAATGTCAGTGGCATGTTGGAAAAAATCTGACATCAAACCATCAGGACCAGAGGTCTTACCACTTTTCAGTTTATTCAAAGCTGCTAAAACTTCACTCTCAGTGATCTCATTACCAAGCTCTGAATCGGCACAAGTTTCACAATTATTGAGGTCATGCATAGTCAGCTTATTTTCAACTTCTTCAGTAAAATCTGGATCATCTGAGTGTTGATTTGAGGAGAACAGTGATTTGAAATAGTCAAACCATTTGCGTGGTGATATTTCGTTTGATCTGCTTGGTTTCAAAGATGTCAGTGCTTTTAATTTTTGCCAAAAAGCTCTGGAGTTCCTACTCATGCATAAATCATTCAGATCCTTCAAAATTTTGTTGTTATGTTCAACTTGTTTCCTCTTGCACAAGGATTTGAAACTTTTCTTTTGAAGTAGGAAAGCATCCAAATCTTCCTGAGAGTTTGTGCATCTAAAACTTTTCAGTAGATTGTACTTAACTTGTTTACTTTCTTCACAGTCATTATCCCACCAAGGTGGCTGAGAGTGAAATTTAAAGCTTTTCTTCTGCCTGAGTTTCATAGTTTCTGCAGCATTCTGTATGAAAGAAACGTAAAGTTCGCATGCATCATCAATATTTCTACAGAGAGCTGCAGTAAAGTTTTCAAATACAACTTGTACACAGTCAAGGAGATTATTCTGAAATAAACTGGCACTGTCATCTTTCCATACATATTTTGACATTTCTTCTAATTCTATTTCTTCTTCACAGGTTTCTTCATTAGACTCCATAAGAAATGAAATGACAATTGGAAAATGGTCTGACTCACATCTATTAGCAACAAACATGTCGACAACACTTTCAAACAACGAAAAAGAACAAATAAAGTAGTCAACAATACTCCTGCCGCTGTTTGCAACGCAAGTTATTTCCCCTTCTTTATCACTCTGTGATCTGCCATTTACAATAACCAAGTCAAATTCCTTACATAATTCCAATAACTTTTTACCAAAACTGTTTACACTTTCATCTTTCGATTTACGACTAACCAGTGTCGTATTATCAGACAATTCATTTAAATCATCCAATAGTTGAATGTGACTGTCGCCATATTCTGTGTCAACATCAGAAAGATTACCAGTGCGGGCATTGAAGTCTCCACATAACAACCATGGGAGATCAGGATACATATTCATGATTTGTGTCATATAATTTTCTAGAATTTCAAATCCTGCCATATTGTTTTCATTGTATATTACCGAGCGTTCTGGAGCTACATAAACAAAACATGCAAGAATGTCAGAAAAAGAGTTGAAAACACATTTACTCACTTTTAGAAAAACACAGTCCTCTGCCTTGTCCAAAACCCTTTCCACATGTTGTGAAATACTCTTATGAACACACACTGCCACGCCCCCTTTTAGTCGTTCAGTACGTGGACAAAAAAATACTGTATAATCTGAGAACGCACTCTCAATTGCACCTTTACCACATGACCATACTTCACAAAATGCGAAGATTTTAAACTTTTGACAAAACTGTTTAAATGACAAACAATTCAGTTTTCTTTCCAAACCTTGAATATTCCACATCATGATCTGAAAAAAAGACTGTGTATATTGCATGTGTGTGTTTGTCTTCTGTGTATGTGTATCATCCGTCTTTTCATTTGACACAGTATAAGGAAGGGAGGTAGAGGATTCTTTGGAAATCTTTCTCCTAGGAAATTTGGGCCGGCCAGATCTTCATTTTTGCTGTCGTTCTTTTAGCCCCTGGGTAGCTGCGTCATACACAAAAGACTTACCGTCAATCACCAGACAGTCGTATCTCAGAAAGGCGTGTTTCTTTTCCAATTTCGCCTTCTTCAGAAAGGGCAGCAGCAGGCGACGAGCATCCCGAACTCTCTTGGAGAAATCTTCCCCAATGAAGATGGTTTTCCCTGCACTGCCGTCCTTCAGTTTCTTCTTCTCTTTCAGAACACGCTGCTTGTCCTTGAACTTTGAGAAGCATGCGATGATGGGTGAGTTCGGATCGTTGCCCAGGCGGTGCACGCGTTCAAATTCGACGTCTCCTTCAATTTTCAGCTGGTTGTGAAGGACATCTTGGACAAGCTTTTCACAGTCATCCCATGTTTCTGGCTGTGGTGTTTGACGCTTTAGTCCATTGAAGATCAAATTATTCCTCTTTGATCTTCCTTCAAGATCATCCACCTTCCTCTCCGACTCCCCCAACCTGTCCAACAGTTCTTTGTTCTGCTGCTTCAGCGCTTGATTTTCCTCTTTCAGATCTTTCACAGACTGCGACAGCTGGCTGACTTCATCTCGGATTCCAGAAACAGAGGCACTGAGCGAGTCCAGCCGATTGTTGATGGAGTCAAATCTGCCAGAAAAATCCTCCTTTATGCCAGTCAGAGCTTCCAACAGTGAAGTAAGAGTAGGCTCTGTTTGTTGCTTGTCTTTTTCAGAATCTTTTTCAGAATCTTTCCCCCCTCCTGAAGTTTCGGTGGGTAAACTCCTGCCCGACATGCTAAGACGAGACTGCTTGGTATTCTTAGGCCCAGGGTTCATTTCCACATCCCCTGCCTGATGCAGAAGCGTGGCCACAAGCATCACCAGTGCAAACGACAAACGCATGCTGACTGGTTCAATCATTCTCACTGCATACTCCTTTGCTCGCTTGGCTCGCTTGTACATAAAACAGAGAAAAGTCCACAGAAATCCTCCACATTTTGCTCTGAAACTCAGAGGGCATGAAGGCATACCTTTGACGAGACTATGTAGTGAAAAATTATGGTGAAAAATATAGATATTTTGCGTTAATTAACAATTAATTAACAAAATATAGAGAGCAATGCTGAAACACGTCCGACTTCATTGATGAACGCAGTTCACCTGTCTGTGTGTGTGTGTGTGTGTGTGTGTGTGGTGTGTGTGTGTGTGTGTGTGTGTGTGTGAGAGAGAGAGAGAGAGAGAGAGAGAGAGAGAGAGAGAGAGAGAGAGAGAGAGAGAGAGAGAGAGAGAGAGAGAGAGAGAGAGAGAGACAGAGAGAGAGAGACAGAGAGATAGAGAGAGAGAGAGACGCAGGGTAAATTTATCGCACAGTATTTCTAGAAAGTAGGGATGCTATCAAAACTGAAAGTGCCCCAGGCATCCCGATGGAGGTGTGTGTGTGTGTGTGTGTGTGTGTGTGTGTGTGTGTGTGTGTGTGTGTGGTGTGTGTGTGTGTGTGTGTGTGTGTGTTATTCCCCCCACTCTCCCAACACAAACCCTAACATACAGTACAACACAATTCATTACAACACATTATTGTATCGCATCGTAACTCCGTCATCCCAACAACACATACCCTGACCTATAACACAGTTCGATAGATCATTCAATTGTTACTACCGCGCCCTCACAACACAAGGTAAAGGAAAAGGTGTCCCATAACCTGTGTGGTCGTAGGGGAGCGAGGCATTAGAGACCTCAGCTTCTCTAGGGGCCAGCATATTGAGGGCGGCGCCCATCTCCTCTCCTTCGCTGCTTTACCTTCCCTGCTGACCCTAAAGAGGCAGGTACCCATTTACAGCTGGGGCAACTGGGGGGGGGGGGGACTGTACTGAAGCCAAGGCGCGCAAACGGTCACCCATCCAACTGGTAACCACGCTCGTCGCTGCTTAACATGACTTGGGGAAAGCGAGCGCTCTGGCATACTTCTTCTTCGTCGAACACCCAGACAGCAGCTACTGTTGTCTGTCTTATGACGGAAAATGCGTTACGCTGCCGTTATGCGCTAACAAGTCAGGTCCAAGTCATCTGATTTCGGCGAAAGAGAGAATACTTATCTGTTAACTCTTTCTGGAAAGAAAGGCAGGAGAATCGACAAAGAAGGCAGAAAACAGACCAGAAGGAGGTGACAGGAAGAAAAGGAACAAGGCAGAAACAAAGAGAGTGATAGAAAAGAAGAAATTTCTAGCACAGGGTTTCCAGAAGGCGGGGATACTATTTATGCTGACAGGCCTCCTGGCATCACCGCGGAGGTAGAAATACAATACACTTCAATAGATTGTTGTATTGCATTCTTACTCCCACACCCATGCCCCTAGCCTACTCCCACAACACAAACTGGGACTGGATGTAAAAAAAAGCACACGAGTGTTTATTTATTATCCTCGAAATAAAAGAATTTGCCTTGCCATGCCATGCCAAACCCTGACATAGTCTCTATGGTAAGCTTGCGCCATAAACAATCATAGAACTCAGCAGACTTGCAGTTGCCGGTTTTTTAAAAAATATTTTTTTTATATTTTTTACATCAGAAGCACTGAGGGCGGATCGAACCGTTTACCCCAGCATGAAAAGAGCATTAGTTTTCTCTGTCAGCATGGCTGAACAGAACGTTCAGAAAATTGCAGGCAGGGGCTGGCGGTGTCCGGGGTACAAGGAACAAGGCATGCTGGGTCACAACAGAGTGTTGGGAGAAATCAGCAGGCTGGCCCGGGGAAAAGTAAATCTTGGGATTTCTGTGTAGACACATGGGGGAAAAAAGCTGAAAGATGACAGATGACCTTTACAAAATTGCATACACACGGGAACTGGATGTAAAAAAGCACAAGAGTGCTTATCCCATTATCCTCGATATAAAAGAATGAACCAAATCAAATCAAATCAAATCAAATCAAATCAAATCAAATCTCTCTCTCTCTCTCTCTCTCTCTCTCTCTCCTCTCTCTCTCTCTCTCTCTCTCTCTCTCTCTCTCTCTCTCTCTCTCTCTCTCTCTCTCTCTCTCTTACCGTTCCCCCCTCTCTTCTGCCCCCCCTCTCTCTGTCTTTGTGTCTGTCTGTGTCTGTCTGTGTCTGTCTGTGTGTCTGTGTCTGTCTGTGTGTCTGTGTGTGTGTGTCTGTCTGCTTGTCTCTCTCTGTGTGAGATACACACGGGGACTGGATGTGAAAAAGCACAAGAGTGCTTATTCCATTATCCTCGATATAAAAGAAAAAATCAAACCAAATCAAATCAAATCAAATCTCTCTCTTTCTCTCTCTCTCTGTCTTTGTGTCTGTCTGTGTCTATCTGTCTGTGTCTGTCTGTCTGTCTGTCTCTCTAACACTGAAATTGCATTTCTGCTCCACATCAGAACAAAACGTGTGATGAAGCGATCTGAATCCCCACACAACAGGAAGAATAACATATAGGGGATTCTGTAATCCCTTTTGGACACTTTTCCAAATGTAGTGTGACGTGAGTGTGCTAGTGTGTGCGTTCGTGCGTGCGTGCGTTCGTGCGTGTGTGTGTGTGTACACACGTGCGTGCGTGTGCGTATATGCGCGCACGTGCGCGTGTGTGTATGTGTGTGCGTCTGTGTGCCATAGCAACTGAGATATATTGAGGATGAAGATGTTGATGAGAATGTTGCTTGTTGCTGAGCTATTGTTTTTACCTGACACACCCTGATAATTATGGGGACGAGATAGCTCAGTGGTCAGAGCGCTCGCTTTCCCCCAGCCAAGGTTAAGCAGCATCGAGCGTGGTTAACTAGTGGGTGGGTTACCGTTTGCGCGCCTTGGCTTCCGTACACTCCCCCAGTTCACCCAGCTGTAAATGGGTACCTGCCCTCTCTAGGGTCAGGGAAGGTAAAGCAGTAAAGGAGAAGAGATGGGCGCCGCCCTCAATATGCTGGCCCCTAGAGAAGCTGAGGTCTCTGATGCCTCGCTCCCCTATGATCACACAGGTTTTGGGACATCTTTACAGTTGGCTTTTGCACCATGACAGAGCTGTCGCTCCACAGTTTCTTTAACGATAAACTGATGAACAAATACACAGCCTTATGAAAAGTTGAGTACATCAGACAGTATAGATTTCCATTAGAATTATATTTCAAAAAGGAAAGTCAATGTTCGTTAATGAAATTTTGCATAAAGGAGACGACTTCATTGAGAACAAAGGTAAGTTGGCGCTGAAGGGAACTGGTGGTTTTAAAGTCCATACACTGTCAGTGACATCAGAGAAACATAACCATAATGATTGATTTTAAGGAAAAGTCTACATGCCACATCCAATTTTATCTACTGCTGGAGAAGAAGTGTGTAATGTTAAGATAACGGTAAAGGTGTCCCTTAAACATAGGCGGTTGTAGGGGAGCGAGGCATCAGAGACCTCAGCTTCTCTAGGGGGCCAGCATTTTGAGGGCGGGCGCCCACCTCCTCTCCCTCGCTGCTTTACCTTCCCTGTCCCTAAAGAGGGCAGGTTCCCATTTACAGCTGGGTGAACTGGGGGACTGTACTGAAGCCAAGGGCGCAAACGGTCATCCATCCAGTTGGTAACCACGCTCGACACTGCTTAACTTTGACTTGGGGAAAGCGAGCGCTCTGACCACTGAGCTATCCCGCCCCTGTGTAATGTTACTCGATGATTTATACATCGCTATCATCGCACGCCCCTAAATCTTCCATTAAAAAAAATGGATTGATCAACAAGCAAACTAATTAAAAAGGAAGAGGACTGATCCTCAAAGACAGAGTGCGGTCATCTTAATTTTAGGCAAAAACTGTCGCATACGCAAAATTCTCCCCATTAGTGAATCTCTGAGCTCTAGCCATGGAGCGGGGCAGAGGAAAAAGGAAAATGAATGGTCTTAAACCAAATATGCCGCCTGTCAATTATGCCTGTTGCATGGAAAGAGTTCTTCAAAATCCAAGAATCGAAATCAAATCACTTTTAAAAACTTGAACGTAAGTATGACATAATCCCCTCACCAACCACTCTTCCACACACACACACACACACACACACACACACACACACACACACACACACACACACACACACACACACACACACACACACACACACACACACACACACACACACACTGTACCATCTGGAAAAAAAATGATTCGACCTGACTTCACAAACACACACACACACACACCACACACACACACACACACACGCACACACACACACACGCACACACACACACACGCACGCACACACACACACACACACACACACACACACACACACACACCACACACACACACACACACACACCGTCTAATATCAGTTAAGTGGAAAGACGTTGAATTGAAGAAGAAAAACAACAATAACAACAACACAGACACAGACACATACACAGAACAGACAGACACATACACAGAACAGACAGAGACTGACAGACAGACAGACAGACAGACAGACAGACACATACATATATATATATATATATATATATATATATATATATATATATATATATATATATATATATACACATAGTAAAATAATGATAAAAACACGACTGTGTTCTGCTTCATCTCTTTATTTAACAGCAAATTTTCGCTTCTATTCTGAAGCTTCATCAGGCTGAATTATATATATATATATATATATATATATATATATATATATATATATATATATATATATATATATATATATATATATATATATATATATAACACTTCTTGTCGTCAGTGGCACAATGAACAACCCGCACTGGTTTACAAACAACACTGGGTTGAAAGTGAAAGGCGGGGACCAAGTCCTTTTACCAGGCCATGAAAAAAGAAGCATTTCCATGTTAACATGGCCGCACAGAAAGATCACACAGAGGCCAACCAGGGCTGACAGTATCCGGTGAACAAGGAACACGTCATACCCGGTCACCAGGAAAGTAGGCCCAGGCCTGTTTACCTGTTACCAGGCCTGTTGACTCCATGTTGGCACAAGGAACCACAGAGGTACAGGGTTCAATACTTTGCTCTGACCTTCAAACTGTTCATGCATTGAAAAAACGCGTAATGGTGGTGTTCGAATCGAGGCAGGAATAAAGGCGGTCAAACGAACGAGGTAAACACACACACACACTCCAGTGTTTTAAAAACCCTCTCCTCTCCGGAATCGTTTTATGGATCACTCGTACGTTTCTGAAGTGAGGACAAGCATTTGTACAATATCTAACACTCTCAGACCGAGTGGAAAGAACTTGCGAAAGCAGGTTAAAGCATTCCTAGAAAACCATGATGAAAAAAAAAAGTGCTGATGACATCAAACGTTTGATGACATTACGAGCTTGACGTAAATCAAACAAAACGAAACCCATCTAGTTTTTAAACGCTGTTTGAATACGGTGATGACTATTCTAAGCGAGGTTTTAGAAAGAAGCAGTGTGGTTTACAAGTCAAACCAGAACAGTGGATGTTGTCCACTGTGACCCCGATAGTTCAGTGAGTGAATGCATCGTCCCTGGGGTATCGGAGGCAAGGCTAGGACCTCTGGTTTACCACAGTCTGCAGCTGACTTCAAACTACCCATGTGTTT
>CM060324.1:4669573-4694573 GCA_030674155.1 Stramonita haemastoma
GTTTTGCGTGCGTTCACACATGGGACCTTACTTTAATATCTCATCCGAAGGACTTTCCATCAAGGTCAGCTCAAGATGTAGGCTTTCCCTGCAAGGATGCCGGGGGCTTGTCGGTATAAATAGCATCCCCACCTTCTGGAAATTCTGTGCTAGGAATTCCCTCTTTTCTATCCCTCTCTTTGTTTCTGCCTGTTACTAGAGTTTCGGTCCTGTCACCTCCTTTTTATCTATTCTTTGCCTTCTTGGTCCATTCTCCTGGCTCCCCCTCTTCCCCTCCCACGCCAAGAAAGATTTACAAGATAACAATTCTCTCCCACGCCAAAGACTTGTCGGGCGCTTAACAGCAGCACAACGCATTTTTTACTCATAATGACAGACAACAATACTTGCTGTCGGAGCGTTCGACGAGGAAGAAGAAGAAGAAGCTGATATAATATTATGCTAGCCGTTTGAAACGGAATCACAAGGCGTAAACCAAACTGTTTAGCTTGGGCATGAAAAGAGCATTTCCATGTCAGCCTGGCTGCATGACCAGACCCGAACAGGCCTGGCTAGGGGCTGGCTGTATCCGGTGAACAGGAGGCTTAGCCATGCACTACTAAAGCATGGTGAAGTAAACACCAGCAGTTGCGCCATTCAAAGCAACTCCACTCAGTTCCGTGTTGGGAACGATAAAACAAAAAGCAGACACACTCCAACACTTTGGCCGGCACTCCCCGAGTGTTCAACAACCACAAAATACCAGGTATAATGGCAGCAAAACAGTCGCTGCAGGAATGAAAGCGGTCACACAAACAAAATAAAACCAAGCCCAAAGAAACAAACCCACAAAAACAAACCCACATTCATCAAAATCATAAAGACACAAGCAAAAAGAAAACCCAGCCCAAAAGCCAAAAAAGAAGAAATCCCATTCAAAAACAAAACCCAAACGAAAAGGACCCCCCTCCCCCCTAACCAAATAACAAAACCACCAACACCACCTCCTCTCAACTTTTCCTCCTCAACTCTTCAATGTCACGGCGTAACAAACCTTTTATATCTCGAGCCATTTTACGGCACGCTGGCAGTTTTGAAAATGACATCAAATATTTGAGTTACATGGAACAACTTCAGACTGAATAAGCAGAGACTGGAAAACACTTTTCTATAAACACCGTGGACAACCCCCCCCCCCCACTTTCCCCCTAAAAAATCCAAACAAAAGACAAATTCTAAAACAAAAACCCAAACAAAGCAAAACAAAACAAAAAATAAAAACAAAAAGAAAACAAAACAAAAACAACACACACACCACACACACGCACACACACACAAATGCACACACACACACACACACACACACACACACACACACACACACACACACACACACACACACACACACACACACACACTGCACACACATACACACACACACACACACTGCACACACACACCACACACACACACACCACACAGTCACCACACACACACACACACACACACACACACACACACACACACACACACACAACACACACACACACACACACACACACACACACCACGCACCCCCCCCCCCCCCCACACACACACAACAAAAAAACCCCTAGCCAAACATGAATGCTGATGACATCATTCACCACTTTTGAAGTCGATAAACCACGTTCATAAGAGATATCCGTTCATGGTCACTTCAATAAGACACAACAATGACTGTAGTTCCAAACAGTCTTGTTCACCAATCAGTTGTGAAAAAAACAATTAACATCTGATGCCTTCTTCCACGATTTAATTGAAAGAAAAAAAGTAAGAGAATGTAGTGCTGGACAAGAGAATAAGTTTTTTTCCCAACAAATGTTTAGTTTGTAACTGCTTAAACCTTAAGGGGACAAGGCCACTTTCACATGATATTGTCTGCCTGCCTGTTTGGCTGTTTGTCTGTCTGTCTGTTTTGTATGCCTGACCGCTGTTTGTCTGTCTGTCTGTCTGGTTGTCTGTATGTCTGTGTTTCTGCCTTCCTGCCTGTCTGTTTGTCTGTTTGCCTGACTGTCTGCATGTCTGTATGTCTGCCTGTCTGTCTGTCTGTCTGCCTGTCTGTCTGCCTGTCTGTCTGTCTGCCAACCATATGTTTTCTTTTTCTGTCTGCAGCTGTATGTGTTTCCTTATCAGAGTGGATTTTTTCTACAGAACTTTGCCAGGGACAGCTTTCCTGTTGGTCTGGGTTCTTTTACGCGCGCTAAGTACTTATGTGGAACACACGGGTCCCCGGTTTATCGTCTCATCCGAAAGACTAGCAGCTCCACCACCAATCATGGTCTAATGGATGGGGGAAAAGTTTCAAGTCCAAACGGGGGATCAAACCACCGCACACTTCAGACCCGGACTTTTCATTTTCTAGGCAGGTGCGTTACCTCTAGACCACCGATCCACCATAATATTATTTATACCACAGCATCAGTCGGAGAGAACTAGGTGCCGACCACATTGAGAAGCCAATCAGAAAAATGCTTTCAAACTGTCATGTTCAAAGGGAAAGCACTCCCCAGTCCTGGAAGAGAGCCGACAGGGTAAACAAACCTTACGATGTGAACACATTCACGCCATTAAATTAATAATTCACAACACAAAAATCGATGAAGAGCTCTCGCCTGATAAAGTTGTCTGCATTGTTTATGCCCTTGTCTATATAAAGTTCTGTTTTTGTTTTTTCTTTCTTTCCTTTTTGTTCTGATGCTGTCCATTGTGATGTCAGCAAAAAGCGTCAGTTTGAACACCAGTACGAATGTTTATTCAGATAAAGGTCCAGCCCTCCTCCTTCCCCTTTTATTTATTTATTATATATTCATTCTTTTATTTCGAGGATAAGAAAATAAGCACTCATATGCCTTGTTTTTACATCCAGTCGCCGTGTGTTTAAAAACAAGGCACATGAGTGCTTTGCCGCCGCTGTGGCCTAGTGGTTAGGGCGTTGTACTCGTTAATCTAAAGGTTGCGGGTTCGATCCAGCTATTCCGCTATGGCCTGTGGCCCTTGGAAAAGGCACTTTACGGCTATTTCTCACCCCACCAGGTTGTAAAAAGGGTACCAACCTTGTGTTGGGGGTTAACCCTGCGATAGACTGGCGTCCTATCCAGGGGGGGGAGTCTATGACTCTCAGTCGCTTAACGCCACAGAAACCGGGATAAGCACCGGCCTGATGAGCCTTATGGCTCGGGACAGACTTTAACTTTAACTAACATGAGTGCTTATTCCCTTAGTAGACGGAGGCCTACTAAGGGAATAAGCACTCATGTGCCTAGTTTTTACATCCAGTCCCCGTGTGTTTGCATTTTTGTACATTTTTCAATCGTTCCCACCGGCACACGATGGCCTGCTCTTCCGAAAAGTGAAAAGGGTTTTAACGTGTGTGCAAGATATCTTTTCCAAAGGGTTGTCATATTACAAAAGGCCTACCTAGCCAGAAACCTACACAGTCTTTCAATTCAGTTATCATAGGCAATGAAAGTGAATGATATAAAACCTCTGCAAGAAACAACGAGATAACTGAGAAATCGTGCGGGCTTTTTTTTTTTTATAAAGAAGTAAAATTAATTTCATCTTAAAAACTTCCACCCTTCCTCTTCTTACCTGCCCTTCCTCTTCTTACCTGCCCTTCCTCTTCTTACCTGCCCTTCCTTTTCTTACCTCCCTTCCTCTTCTTACCTCCCTTCCTCTTCTTACCTCCCCTTCCTCTTCTTACCTCCCCTTCCTCTTCTTAACCCCCCTTCCTTTTCGAATCCCCATTCCTCTTCTTACCTCCCCTTCATCTTCTTACCTCCCCTTCCTCTTCTTACCTCCCCTTCCTCTTCTTACCTCCCCTTCATCTTCTTACCTCCCTTCCTCTTCTCCCCTTCCCTTCTTACCCTTTCCACTGACTTTTCTGGGTCACTTTTCTAGGTCTGATTCTTTCTGATATGTTCCTAAGGTTATTCGATTCCTAATTGCCTCTTAAATCACCCTTAAGATTAATTCAGCAGTAACTATTTCTTTACAGTACAATCAAAAGTTGCAGTTCATTTTCAGTGGTTAAAAAGAAAGCACCCGAACTTTAATTTCCTCTAGGTATTGTAAAAGCGTGTTAGAGAAAATCGATAGGGGCAGCTTCGTGTTTTAAAGTCACTGAGGAAGCAAGGTGACTCAGTGTGGGTTTTAGGAAAGCAACACACTTTCCATACAGATCGTGTGTGCTGTTTTCCTTTCAGTTTAAAACGTGTTCATTATTTCTTTTGAGGACCTTGGTGTCGGTAGACAATATCAAAGTAAAATCTGACTAAAGAAAAACACGCAGCAGCATCTTCACTGTCCTAAAGGATGTTTTATTTTTAATTTTATTTTATTTTATATCCCTTTATGTCACAGCAGATTTATCTGCGTGAAATTCGGGCTGCTCTCCCCGGGGAGAGCACATCGCCACAAGTGCAGCGCCTACCCATTATTTTTTTCCCACTCAGGGATGGTGTCTAAATACGACACCTGTATGCATGCTGGTTTTTTTTAAAATTATAGTTTTGTCATCCGTTTCTACCGGCACACGACGGTCTGCTTTTCCGAAAGGCGGAACGGGATTTTAACGTGTGCGCAAGATGTTCTGCGTGCGTTCGCACACGGGACCTCGGTTTATAGTCTCATCCGAATGACTTTGACATTCAGTTCGATTTTTTCGTCAAACTGGGAAGAAAGGGCGAGCTGGGTACAAACCAGAAACTCGCGGTTTACATATTGGCCGGCGAACGTCTTAACCATCCTGCCACCGTCCTTCCTTTTGCATCATGAGAGACTTAAGAAGCCGATAAAAGCATGAAAGGACGTTAAACCAACAAAAGCAGAGTACTTTTTCAACTTCACTTTCTGTACAGTTTTGCGCAAACTTAAATGATAGTGTTAGATCTTCCAGGGTCTAACACTACAGTTCTTTGTAGTTTTCAAAATCAAAGTTTTAAAAGCAAAACAAATCCAATTATGATCACTGAATGAAGACTGGAGCAGCCACCGTTTCATCCTTTATCTCTCTTAACCAGCACGCCATGGTTACCTGAAGAACGCAGACAGATCTGACTGGGTTGGCCAACATTGCCAGGAAGCTGAACGCGCGCACAATGCATTTTTTGCTTTATTGATCCCCAGCACCTAGCAACATCCCCCTCCCCGCTGGCTCTACTGTCCATCGATCATGTTGCCCGGCCCCTCTCCCTCAGATTCCATCATCAGAGGTTCACGGTGGAGGGACGGTTTCGGGGAAAGCGTCAGTTCTGTGGTCCTCTTCCCCAAGTCATGTTGAGGTGAGGATTTTCCTTCAGTACGTGTGATCTGCCATGTCTTCAAGAAAAGCAACTACAGAGCATCGTGCTATATATCCTGATGCTGGGGACTGCTTTTTCATCTAGATGTTTTTTCCTATCGTTACAATCGTTCTTAAATTTTGAAGGAGCTTCAAGAATGATGTGTGTACCTTTTAACTCATTCTATCAAAATTTCACACTGAACAAATATTTTTTTAATTGATGAAAATTTGAAAAGGCTTCACAAGTCGTGTATGTGCCTTCAATCAAAACTTCAAGTAAATTGCGATTTAAACATAAATTCTTTTAAAAACAACAACAAAACAATGAACAACTCCTTAAAAAATTGAAAACACAGTTTTCCATAACGTAAACAAAAACCACACATTTCTATTACCCATGGAAGCAAACTTTTAAACAAACAAACAACAACCAAAAAAAAAACCCACACCAAACAAAACAAAAAGATGCTGACAATCATCATTCTCCTCACCACGCTGTACGGATTACCCACACCGTCTCACAGCAGCAACTGGGCAGCAGGAGCAGTGAGAGACAGGGACTTCACCAAACAGCCCGTGAGCGATGTGGTCTTCACGACAGACGTTCTGCACACCACTCCAGGACGCTCCCGGGTGGACTGCAGCCGTCAGTGTATGGGTACTGCCCAGTGTGTGATGTACACCTTCTGGTTCCCCCAGGAAAACTCCTCCTCCTCGGGGATGTGTCGTCTGTACAGCAAGCGGCATCAGCAGGGGGATGCTGTGACCCCAGCTCCTGGAGCCCGCAGTTACGGGATAAACACATTAGGTACTGCTGCTGCCCCTGCTGTACTTACTTACTTGTTCTGTTCAGTTGTTGAGAGAAGGGGGAGGGAGGGGAGGAGGGAGAGAGAGGGGGAGGGAGGGAGGGAGAGAGGGAGAGAGGGGGGAGGGAGAGAGGGGGGAGGGAGGGAGGGAGAGAGAGAGAGGAGGGAGGGAGGGAGAGAGAGGGGAGGGGGAGGGAGAGAGAGAGAGAGAGGGGGGAGGGAAGGAGAGAGAGAGAGAGAGAGAGAGAGAGAGAGAGAGAGAGAGAGAGAGGAGAGAGAGAGGGCGATGTATGTCTGTATGTCTGTATGTCTGTATGTCTGTCTGTCTGTCTGTCTGTCTGTCTGTCTGTCTTCTGTATGTATGTATGTATGTATGTATGTATGTATGTATGTATGTATGTATGTATGTATGGATGGATGGATGTATGGATGTATGGATGTATGTATGGATGTATGTATGGATGTATGTATGGATGTATTCTTTTATTTCGAGAATAACAGAATAGGCACTCGTGTGCATCTTTTCAACTAGTCCCCATGTGTATGCCCTTTTGTAAATTTTGTCACCTGTTCACCACCGGCACACCATGGCCTACTCTTCCGAAAAGCGGAGCCGGTTTTAACATGTGCGCAAGGTGTTCTGTGTATGTATTGTGATGTCATGCAATGGGATAGTATGGTATGGCATGTGAGGTAAAAAAAAGATACGATGTGCATGATGTGGTATTGAATGGTATATGGTATGATTTCGTATGGTATGGTATGGTATGATATGGTATGGTATGATATGGTATAATATGGTATGATATGGTATGGTATGGTGTGGTATGGTGTGGTATATTATGGTCTGGTATGTATGGTATGAAATGCTATAGGGTGGTATAGTGTGCTGTATTATGGCAGGGTAGGGTAGAGTAGGGTAGGCAGGGTAGGGGAGATAGGGTAGGGTAGAGTAGGGCGTGGTAGGGTATAGTGTGGTATGGGTTGGTACGGTACGGGATGATACCGTATGGTATGGTAATATATTGGTGTCGCATTTTATGGCATGTTTAATATGGTGTGGTAAAGAAGGGGTATGGTTTGATATGGTGCGGAATGGCATGGTGTGGCAGGTTATGATATGACATGGCGGAGAAAAATAATTGCAAAAAAGAATTGCGAAGAAGAATTGCGAAGAAGAATTGCGAAGAAGAAGAATTGCAAAGAAGAATTGCGAAGAAGAAGAAAAAGAAGAAGAAGAAGAATTGCAAAGAAGAAGAAGAATTGCAAAGAATTGCGAAGAAGAAGAAGAAGAAGAAGAAGAAGAAGAAGAAGAAGAAGAAGAAGAAGAAGAAGAAGAAGAAGAAAGAAGAAGAAGAAGAAGAAGAAGAAGAAGAAGAAGAAGAAGAAGAAGAGAAGAAGAAGAAGAAGAAGAAGAAGAAGGAAGAATTGCGAAGAATTGCGAAGAATTGCGAAGAATTGCGAAGAATTGCGAAGAATTGCGAAGAAGAAGAAGAAGAAGAAGAAGAAGAAGAAGAAGAAGAAGAAGAAGAAGAAGAAGAAGAAGAAGAAGAAGAAGAAGAAGAAAACGAAGAGGAAGAAGAACAAGAACAACAACAGCAGCAACAACAACAACAATACCACCACCACCACCACCACCACCACCACCACCACCCACCACCACCACACCAACGATTACCCTTTTCGTTACAGATTCATGCCAAACGTTCAGCGGCTATTTCCTGAAGAGGGGGCTGTGCATCCTGCTGACGAACCTGTCCCTGCCCTACAGTGAGGGCAGACAGGCCTGTCAGGCCAGGCACCAAGGACACCTGCCTTACGCCAAGACCCTGGACAGGCTGGCTGTCTGGACCAGCATCTTTGATGAATACGGTGAGTAGTGCATGGGGGCAGTATTATTTTCCTGCCCCCCCCCCCCCCGGTTTATAGTCTCATCCGAATGCCTTGTTCCTAGCGCTTCTTCCTGTTCCCTTCTTGTCTAATTTCTGTCTTCTTAGTCCATTCTCCTGCCTCCCCCCCACCCCAGAAAGACTTAAAAGATAACAGTAGTTCTCTCTCATGCTGAAGTCGGGTGTACTGGACCTGCTTGATTTGTCAGGCACTCAAAGGCAGACAACGCATTTTTGTTCGCCTGAAAGACAACAATAGTTGCTGTCTGAGGGTTTGGCGAAGAGGAAGAAAGAAGAAGAAGAAACCAAACTCTGTCAATGTTGTATTGTGCCAACTATTACTTTCAGCAGTATGGTGAGCATTGGCACATAGAAAATAGTTTCCTGCTGTCAGTTTAGGATAATATAGCAATAAAAAATCCATAATTTTCCTTTTTATTTATTTTTTTTTATATCGAGGATAATGGGATAAGCACTCGAGTGCTTTTTTTACATCTAGTGCCCGTGTGTATGCAGTTTTGTAAATGTTATCTGTTCCCACCGGCACACGATGGCCTACTCTTACGAAAAGCGGAACAGGATTTAACGTGTGCACAAGATGTTCTGCGTGCGTTTGCACACGGGGCCTCGGTTTATAGTCTCATCCAAAGGACTTTTGGGGAGAGTGAAGTCAGCACTGATGTTAACTCCAGGAGAAAAATCTCCTCGACCGGAATCGAACCCAGGTCGTCAAATTGCCAGGGCAATGTTCTGACCACTAGGCTATCCGTCCCCCTGGAGTTTGTATTGTGTTCAAGATTGCTTGTGTGATGGAAGCGAAAATGTTCTACATGTGAAAGGTTGAATTGATATTCTAGGACTGTTTAAAAAAAGAACATCAATTTATGGCATGCTTTTTGGCTCGTAGCATTTTATGCTTGGAATAGCTATCCGTCTTACCTGTATGTCTGTCTCTCTATCTAACTGTCGGTCTGTCTGTCTGTTTGTCTGTCTGTCCGTCCGTTCGTCTGTCTCTTTGTCTAGTACGTATGGACGTACGTACATACATACATACGTACCTACCCTACCCTACACTACCCTACCAACACTCTCCTCTCCCCTCTCCTTCCCACCACTCTCCTCTCCCACCCCTCTCTTTCCTACCACTCTCCCACCCCTCTCTTTCCCACCACTCTCCTCTCCCTCCCCTCTCTTTTCACCATTCTCCTCTCCCTCCCCTCTCCTTCCACCATTACACTCTCCTCTCCCCTCTCTTTCCCACCACCCCTCTCTTTCCCACCACTCTCCTCTCCCTCCCCTCTCTTTTCACCTTCTCCTCTCCCTCCCCTCTCCTTCCCACCATTTCACTCTCCTCTCCCCTCTCTTTCCCACCACTCTCCTCTCCCAGCCCATTCATTATGGAGTACCACAGGGATCTATATTGGGCCCTATTCTCTTTTCATTATACATAAATGACCTTCCTCTCTACATATCAATTCCAAATGTGAACTATTTGCAGATGACACAACCATACATACGAGCCATAATGACATTGACTATCTCACAACTTTATTACAAAAAAGCACTGACGACCTTGTCAAATGGACTGAACTGAACCACATGACTATCCATCCCCAAAAAACAAAATGCATGCTTATCACTACCAGACAAAAGCGACAAAATTTACCACATAAATTATTTCCAATTCACATAAAAAAGGAAGCAATCGAACAGACCTCTCACCACAAAGTTCTAGGAGTGACAATTGATGAAAATCTCAGCTGGTTCTACCACATATCTCACCTATGCAAATACTTGTCCAAAAAAGTCTACCAGTTGATTAAAATTAAACACTTTCTCGATTTTCATTCAAGGAAACTGTTTTTTCAAGCTTATATACAATCCTCAATAGACTATGCTGCAACCCTGTGGGACTCTGCCAGTGCAAATATCATGAAACCATTACTAAGTCTGTATAAACGTGGTCTCAAACTGGTCCTTCTGAAGAAAACAACCTTGCTAGAAGGGGATTATACTCAGTTAAATATCCTTCCCCTACACCAAAGACTAAAATATAAGAAAGGCATCATGATGTTTAAGATACTGACAGGAAATGTCCCCACATCCTTAAAATACAAATTCCCAATGAATCATTCCAGAAATACGGTAAAGCCAAGTGTCCCAATCCCAAGAATAGACTTGTTCAAAACTAGCTTACTATACTCAGGCCCTACGCTATGGAACTCCCTCCCTGACTCAATTAAACAGCATCAATCATTAACAACCTTAAAAACTCACCTTCTAATCTACTTGATGAATCAAAAATAACAAACCACACTTCTCCCCTCTCCAACTATCTGCCCTCTCCCTCCTCACTTCTCTCAGATTATGATGATCTTATGACTATAATCATAAGACTAAGTGAGGTGTGTGTGTGTGTGTGTGTGTGTGTGTGTGTGTGTGTGTGTGTGTGTGTGTGTGTGTGTGTGTGTGTGTTGTGTATGTGTATGTGTATGTATGTGTGTGTTTGTGTGGTGTGTGTGTGTGTGTGTGTGTGTGTGTGTGTGTGTGTGTGTGTGTGTGTGTGTGTGTGTGTGTGAGTGTGAGTTAGGTTTTTTTTTTAATTCAAAAACTGTGCTTTATGGGACTGATTTTGATAATAAATGGCGGGATTGATGTTTTCAGTCATTTAACCTCATCATATTCTCATGCTTGCTCTTTAATTATTTTTTGTGTGCTTTGATTGGTTTTTGTTTGTTTTGTTTGTACTCAAATCAAATTCTTCATTGATTCTTACTTCATATTTTCGTTTCTGGAGGAGTGCCTTTTTATAACATTACCTTAATATTGTATCTCTGTCTTATTTCTTACCTGTTGTTGTTGCTCTTTCTCACCCTTTATCAAAATCTTATGTTTTATGGGACATATTTTGATGATAGATGGTGGTGGATTGATGTTTTCAGTCATCTAACTTCATCATATTCTCATGTTTGATCTATAATCATTGTGCCTTTTTTTTTTGTTTTTTTGTTTTTTTTGTTTGTTTTTTGCTTGTTTGTTTGTTTTTGTTTTGTTTTGTTGTTGTTGTTGTTTGTTTTTTTGTTTTTGTTTTCTTGTTTTTTTTTTTTTTGTTGTTTGTTTGTTTGCTTGTTTATTATTCAAATCAAAATCATCATTGATTCTAACTTCTTATTTTCGTTTCTGAATGAGTGCTTTTTTTTTTTAATAACATTACCTTAATATTGTATCTCTGTCTTATTTCTTACCTGTAGTTTGATACTTGGTGTGGTTTGCTCTTGGTAATTGGATCATTATAATTGTTCTTGTTTTAGTTGAGGCTGTCTTTTTATCTTGATGTTATCCCTGAAAGGGGCGGGGACTGGATGTAAAAAAGCACATGAGTGCTTATCTATTATCCTCGAATAAAAGAATTTTGCCTTGCCTTGCCTTGCCTTGCCTTGCCTTCCCACCATTCTTGCTCTCCCCTCTCCTAACACTCTTTCACTGACATTGCACACAATTTCTTCTTTTTTTTCTTTCTTCTCTCTCTGCAGGGCTGTTTTCTGTGTGGCTGGGGGCAGACGACCTGGCTGTGGACGGTCAGTTCCAGTGGACGGACGGCACTCCTCTGCCGGCCAACAGTCCCCTGTGGGACCCCTCTGAGACTGACGACTACCCCAGTCACAGCTGTGTGGACATGTGGAGGGCTGACAAAAAGCTCCTGGACTTTGACTGTACCCGTTCCTTCAATGTCGTGTGTGAGAAAGACGTGTGAGGGCCAGGAATTTGAGGGGGAAAAGGTTGTGGGGTTATTTGTGTTTGTTTATTCATTTATTGCCATTTCTTTTATACGTGTCGTGTGTGAGAACGACTTGTGAGAGCCAGGAATTGAAAGAGGGAAGGCTGCGGTTTATAAAAAATTATTTCTTTATCCATTTTTTGCCTTTCTTTTATGTCGTGTGTGAGAAAGACTGTGAGGGCCAGGAGTTTGGAAAGGGGAAAAGTTGTGGGGTTTTATTTGTTTGTTTATCCATTTATTGCCGTGGTGTGTGAGAAAGACGTGTGAAAGCCAGGGATTGGAGGGGGGAAAGGTTGCCAGGTTCTATTTGTTTGTTTATACATTCATCACTTTTTCTTTAATGTTGTGTGTGGGAAGGACTTGTCAGAGCCAGGAATTAATTGGAAGGGGAAAGGTTGTATTTTGTTTATACATTTATTGCCGTTTTTTATGATGTGTGTGAGAAAGATGTGAGGGCCAGGAATTGGAAAGGGGGAAGGCTGTGGGGTTTTATTTGTTTGTTTATTCATTTATTATGGTTTCTTTTACGTTGTGTGTGACAAAGACGTGTGAGAACCAGGAATTAATCCCCAAGGTTGTGGGGTTTTATTTTTGTTTGTTTATCCATTTATTGCCCTTTCTTTTATGTCGTGAGAAACACGCGTGAGCGCCAGGAATTTCGAAAGGGGAAGGTTGTGGGGTTTCATTTGTTTGTTTATACATTTATTGCCATTTTTTATGTTGTGTGTGAGGACCCGTGAGAGCCAGGAATTTGGAAAGGGGAAAGGTTGTGATTTTTTTGTTTGCTTTTGCCATGTATTAATTATTGCCGTTCCTTTTCATATTGTGCATGGGAAAGACATGCTCCAGGAATTGGTTGGGGGAAAAGCTGTGGTTTTATTATTTTTTTTATTCATTTATTGCCGCTTCTTTATGCACTGTGAGGGCCAGGAATTAAAAGGGCAAAGGTTGTGGTTTAAAAAAAGTTTTTTTTGATTGTTTTTGCAATTTGCTGATTTATTGACATTCCTTTAAAGTTGTTTGAAAGAAAGATATGTGAGAGCTAGGAATTGGAAGAACATGCGTTTTATTTGTTTATTCATTTGTTGACATGTTACTTTTTTTTCAAGCGTATTCATTTTTAAAGGTAAGGTAAAGGTAAAGGTATCCCATAATCTTTGTGGTCGTAGGGGAGCGAGGCGTCCGAGATCTCAGCTTCTCTAGGGGCCAGCATAGTGAGGGCGGCGTCCATCTCCTCTCCCTCGCTGCTTCACCTTCCCTGACCCTAAAGAGGGCAGGTACCCATTTACAGCTGGGGGAACTTGGGGAACTGTACTAAAGCCAAGGCGCCAAACAGTCAGGCATATTTATTTCTACTTGTTATATTTTTCCTCTTCACATTTGTCTATTTTAGTATGGTAAAGTGGTTCTGGACTGTGTGTGCATTCTCTTATGAAGAAGGAGAAGTAAATGAAGTAGGCACAGAGTGCTGTGAATTCGATCATAATGAACAAAAGCAAAATCAAGGATATACATGTGTCCAAAACAGACAGAGAGAAGAACACAAAATCAAGCCATCATTCCTCTCGCTGAGAAATCCAAGGACATGACAGGCAATGAAGTGATGGAGAACAACTGGTAAACAAGGGAGAATGTCTCTTTAATTTTTAATATCTTGTTCTGATCCAATCCTGCTTATTTATCTATTTATTTATCTATTTGTTTATTTATTCTTTTATATCGAAGATAATGGAATAGGAACTCATGTGCTTAATTTTTTTTAACATCCATTCCCTGTGTGTAAGCCATTTTGTAAATGTTGCCATATGTTCCCACCGACACACAATGGCCTACTCTTTCGAAAAGCGGAATAGGGTTTAACGTGTGCGCAAGATATTCTACGTGCGTTCACACACGGGACCTCAATTTGTAGCCTCGTCCGAAGGACTGTTTGACTGAACAAGGGAAGGCACTCTTTCTTCGTTCAGGCTCGACCTATCGAGATTGTTACGACAAAAATCGCAACAACTGTCATCATTAAGAATGCTTTGGCAAAAACAAAGAAATTTTCCATGTTCTCTGATTCAGTATAATGATGAAGTCAACGATGACAGTGATTATCCCCCCTGTTTTTGTTAAAACTTGAGTGATTTTAAGCCATTTTGTTGTAGCGAGTGAAAACATGTATATATTTCAGTATGCTGGATGTGTATATTTGTGAAGAGTGCATAATTATAAACCTTGACTGGCATGTTAGATGGCTTATGTGCGCTTTCGGGTATTCCAGTGTGAATCTTGAAGTGACTTTAATGCGTTATTTTCCTTGTTTTCTTGGAGGTCTGCAGTGCATTATTTTCATGTCCGTGTGTACTGGGAGGAATATGCTCCTGTAGAACTAATCAGATCATTCAAATGTGGAAATAATACTATGATCCCATCAGATATTATCAGCCTTTAATTCTCGGCAGAGCATACACCATATTATGAAGTTTCTGATAGAAATATACCAACTCAGATGAATACAGCAACCCCATCCCCTTCCGAAAAATTCTATCCCCAAAACCAGGTCCATTAGGTTGTTTCATATCCAAATCTTTGCGGTGACAAATGGCGACAAAGCAGCAACAATAACAGCAGCAGCAGCATCAGTAGATGTCTGTCTGTCTGTTTATCGTCTCATCCGAAAGACTAGCACCCAGACCACCACCATGATCTAATGAATGGGGTGGGGGGGGGGGGGAAGGTTTTGGCCCAAACGGGATTCAAACCACCGCACACTCTGACCTGGACTTTTCGTTTTCTAGGCAGGCGTGTTACCTCTAGACTATCGATCCACTACCCTCAAATGTCCTTCGGATGAGACTATAAAGCGAGGTCCTGTGTGTTACACATAGTTATTTAGCGCACGTAAAAGAACCCACGGCAACAAGAGGGTTGTCCATGGCAAAATTCTGTAGAAAAAAGCCACTGTGATAGGGAAACAAATACAAATGCAGACCGGAAAAGAAAAAAAAATAAAGGGTAGGCGCTGCACTTGTGGCGACGCGCCCTACACAGGGAGAGCAGCCCGAATTTCACGCAGAGAAATCTGCCGTGACTTAAAGAACACACGCAGAACATCTTGCGCACACGTTAAACCTTTTCCGCTTTTCGGAACAGTAAGCTGTTGTGCTACGGTGGGCACAGATGACAAAGTTAAAAAAACCCTTCATACACACGGGGACTAGATGTAAAACAATCTCATGAGTGTTTCTTTCATTATTCTCGAAAAAACAAAAATACAATACAACACAACACAATACGATACAGAACAACGCAGTACAATACAATACAATACGATACAGAACAACGCAGTACAACACAATACAATACAATACAATACAATACAATACAATACAATACAATCCAATCCAATCCAATCCAATCCAATCCAATACAATAAAATGAGTAAAACATCTTCTATTGAGACCGTAGATGCGATTCGAACTCGCACTTTCTGATATATGGTATATCACGCGTGAGTCATGCGTTTTAACCACTGGGTTTATTCTGGTCCTCTATTCCCCCCCCCTCCTCCCCACCTCCTCTGCTTTCAGGATTCGAACTCATGTTGGAAGATCCTAGTGGACTGTTCACTTTTTGTTTTAACCAATACGCAGCATGGTGGGAGACGTTGCAGTGAGGAAAGCACTGCCAGCTTTCTCTCTCTCTCTGTGGCAATCATGTGCCAATGCCTGGGTCTCAGTATTTGAGCCCATTCAGTGATGCTCTCTGCCCAGTTCTCTGTCTGTCTGTATGATTGTCTCTGTCTCTCTGTCTATGTCTCTGTCTCTGTCTGTCTGTCTGTCTGTCTGTCTGTCTGTCTGTCTGTCTGTCTGTCTGTCTGTCTGTCTGTCTGTCTGTCTGTCTGTCTGTCTGTCTGTCTGTCTGTCTGTCTCTCTCTCTCTCTCTCTCTCTCTCTCTCTCTCTCTCTCTCTCTCTCTCTCTCTCTCTCTCTCTCTCTCTCTCTCTCTCTCTCCTCTCTCTCTCTGCCTGGGGGGACGGATAGCCAAGTGGTCAGAACATTGCGCTGGCAATTTGACGACCTGGGTTCGAGTCCGGTCGAGGAGACTTTTCTCCTGGAGTTAACATCAGTGCTGACTCCAATCTCCCCCAAAGTCCTTCGGATGAGACTTTAAACCGAGGCCCCGTGTGCGAACGCACGCAGAACACCTTGTGCACACGTTAAATCCTGTTCCGCTTTTCGTAAGAGTAGGCCATCGTGTGCCGGTGGGAACAGATGACATTTACAAAACCGCATACACACGGGGACTGGATGTAAAAAAAGCACAAGAGTGCTTATTCCATTATCCTCGATATAAAAGAATAAATTAATAAAATAAATAGATAAACATACACGCACGCACGCACACACACATACACAAACACACACATACACACACACACGTACACGTACACACACACACACACATACACACACACACCACCTACACACACACACACACACACACACACACACACACACACACACACACACACACACACACACATACACACACACACACACACACACACACACACACACACACACACACACACACACACACTAACACTAACACTAACACACAAACACACAAACACACAAACACACAAAAGCACACACACACACACACACACACACACACACACACACACACACACACACACACACACACAAAACACACACACACACACACACACACACACACACAAGTCAGGAAACTGCAGTGACACGTTTTAATGAACAAGAAATGTGCAGTAAAAGCATTAGAATAACACACACATCAAAGGTCACAGTGACACCGTGAAAAGTACAAATAAAGCTCGAATTCTGTCTATGTAAAAATTGCTTTGTAAGCAATGATTAATAGCAATGGCAAAGGATCCTAATAATGATAACAGCAGCAAAAATAACGACAAAAATGATGGTAACAACAACAGCAATAACCAGAATAATGATGATGATAATTTAAATGGCATTCACTGTGCCTGGAAAATAGTAGGAATAATAATATAATGAAGTTTAAATGGCGTTATTTGTGCCTGAAAAGTTATAATGATAATAATAATGATAATAATAATAATAATAATAATAATAATAATAATAATAATAATAATAATAATAATAATAATAATAATAATAATAATAATAATAATGAGAAGAAGAAGAAGATGAAGAAGAAGAAGAAGAAGAAGAAGAAGAAGAAGAAGAAGAAGAAGAAGAAGAAGAAGAGCATGAAATCTGATGCGTTAGTTACGCCCGAAAATCTACAATAATGATAATAACATGAAATCTGAATAGCGTTAGTTTTGCCTGAATAACTACAACAATTATAATATGAAATTTAAATGGCGTCAGTTGAGCCCGAGAAAATAACATGAAATTGAAATGGCGTTAGAAGTGCCTGGAAAACTATAATAATGATAATAATGATAATAATGATAATAATAATAATAATAATAATAATAATAATAATAATAATAATAATAATAATAATAATAATAATAATAATAATAATAATAATAATAATAATAATAATATATTTTTTTATTGGCATTAGTTGTACCTGAAAAATAACAGTAATAATAATGATAATAATAATAATAATAATAATAATAATAATAATAATAATAATAATAATAATAATAATAATATAATAACAACAACAACAATAATAATACCATGGAAACTGAACCGCGTTAGTTGCGCTTGAAAAATTACAATGATGATAATAACAACATAAAATGTAAATGCCACTAGTTGTGCTTGAAAAAAAGTGCTTCCACATCAAACCATTTTTACAGACGATTTATCAAGTAAGCTTAAAAAGTAGTAAAAAAAAGAAGGATGAGAAAGAAAGAAAAAGAGACATCACACAAGAAGTCTTGTCTTAAAAGATAATGAGTCAGGCGAGGGAGATGTCCGGATGAAGATTTCAACGACAGTAAGAAAAGAAAGATAATGAGTACACAGAAAAAGAAGTCAAACCGAAAATTTCGACCTTAAAGTGGTAAAACAAATTAAAAAAAAAAACAAGAAAGAAAGAGACATCAAGCTGAAAATGTTGTCTGAAAGTCACAAAAGAGGATGATTAAGCAGAAAGAGTTGTGAGACAGAAAACTCAAAATTCTGACTGAAGGCAATAAAAGAAAGATGAGTGAGGAGAAAGAGATTGCAAAGAAGAAAGAGATGTGAGACAAGACATATCGACTATAAGCAACAGAAGAAAGACGAGGGGAAAAAAGAGAAAAAAGAAGTCAAACCACAATTTCCCACTGTCAAGTAATAAAGGAGCGATGATGAATAAGAAGAAAGTTGTTGCAAACTCGAAATTTTGACTGCAAGTAATAAAATAAAGATAACGAGCCAGAAATGAAAAACGCTAAAGAGATGAAAGAAAGATAATGATTAAGGTGAAAGAGAAGTCAGAAGGCGGATTTCGATAGAAGTAATAAAAGAAAAATAATGCGTGAACAGAAAAAGGAGTCAAACAAGAAATTTCGACAGTAAGTAATAAAACAAATTTTAAAGAAAGGAGTAATGAGAAAGAGACATCAAACTGAAAATCTCGTCTAGAAGTGTCAGATGAGGATGAGTAAGAAAGAGACGTGAGATGGGAATTTCCGATTAATAGTAGTAAGAACAGAACGATAATGAGTAACAAGAAAGAGATTACAGACTGCAAATTTCGACTTCAAATAATAAAAGAAAGACAGCAAAAAAATTATGAAATAGAAATTTCGACTACAAATTATTAAAAAAAAGCTAATGAGTAAGAAATTGCAAAATGGAATTTTTGACTGCAAGCAATAGCAGAAAGCTGATGAATAAGAAGAAAAAGATTAGACTAAAAATTCTATCTACAAATAATAAAAGAAAGATGACTAATAGGAAAAAAAGAAATTTCAAACAAGACATGACATTTTCGAGAAGAACTATAAAGAAAGACGATGAGTAAAAAACCCCAACCCAAAACGAATTTCTAACTGAAAATTTTTTTTCTTCTACAAGTGATAAAAGAAAGACGACAAGAAGGAAGAAAAAAACCCACACACGCCAAATTATAAATTTTATATAGAAACTAAGTTTACATGACCACTGGGACAGCGGTACTACTTTTTAAAGGTAAAGGTAAAGGTGTCCCATAACCTGTGTGGTCGTAGGGGAGCAAGGCATCAGAGACCTCAGCTTCTCTAGGGGCCAGCATATTGAGGGTGGCGCTCATATCCTCTCCCTCGCTGCTTTACCTTCCCTGATCCTAAAGAGGGCAGGTACTCATTGACAGCTGGGTGAACTGTACTGTAGCCAAGGCATACAAACGGTCACCCATCCAACTGGTAACCACGCTCGATGCTGCTTAACTTGACTGGGAGAAAGCGAGCGCTCTGAACACTGAGCTATCCCGTCCCCGATACTTCACTACCGATAAAAGAAATTCTTATGACGTCAACTCAAATCTGACACAATCAATGCAGTCAAAGTGTACTGAAAGTCATTTTGAGAGGGTTTTTTTTTGTAAATTGTTCAGAAATCATAGATAGAGACAAGTATTTATTTTGTCTTCTTTGTGGGACACTAAGATAGCAACTATTATTGTCTTCTCAAGGGGATTTTTCTCCTGGAGTTAACATCAGTGCTGACTCCCCAAAAGTCCTTTGGATGAGACTTTAAACCGAGGCCCCGAGGAAGAACATCTTGCGCGCACGTCAAATCCTGTTTTGCTTTTCGTAAGAGTAGGACATAGTGTGTCGGTGGGAACAGATGACAATATTTAAAAAAGCTGCGTACACACGGGGACTGGATGGAAAAAAGCACATGAGTCCTTATTCCATTATCCTCGACAGAAAAGAATTTGTATTTATCCTGATAAACTTTGAAGTTACAGCAATTTGAAACTTTCTACCCAGCCAAATTTGTCACAAAAATCCAGGATTTCCCAAGGAAAATTCACAAAAATCAGAAAACTGTACAATGTCTTAAACAAAAATCTGTAAAACTCAAGAAAGCAATAGCAAAAAATGTGTATGCAAAACACAATTACAATACGTTTTACATTTTTGAAGTTTTCTTCTTTCAAAATATGTTGTTTGTCGGCCATTTTGAATTCGTTTCCATGGAAACGGAAGGTGATACTACATAGTCAAACGATTTTTTTCTGATTTTCAAGTGGTATATGATATATCTACAACAACAAAAGCCTTAAAACGATTTAAACAAAAATTTTCTCTTTACCGGGCCGATTGAAAAACTAAGCAATGAACCAGCATTTCTGACCAAAAAATGTAACAAATGCAAAAGTAAACTGGCATATCTAACAATAATATCCAAGAGCATTATTACTTAGCAATCTGCTGTAAGACAGTGTTTATTAACTTCGCAGAAATAAAAAAGTAATGACCTTATTAACTGATCTGTGCAAGAAAGATTTGAAAAAAAAATGTGCATTAAGTAAAGGATCATTAATGATAGCTGATGATGAAGATGATTTCAGAAAAGGTACGTAATTTTTTGTCCTGTGGCACATCAGCATGTAGATCTAATCAGCAGTTATGTTATAACCACATATTCAAGAAATTAGTATTTCCGATACACATGGTATCAAAACTCTCCCCACAAGGATGAGGCCGCGTGTGCGAACGCACGCAGAACATCTTGCGCACACGTTAAATTCTGTTCCGTTTTTCGTAAGAGTACGCCATTGTGTGCCGGTGGGAACAGATGACAAGATTTACAAAACTGCATACACACGGGGACTAGATGTGAAAAAGCACATGAATGCTTATTACATTATCCTCGATATAAAAGAATAGATAAATAAAATAAAAAGAAAAACTACAAAACAGTTCAATATCCATCAAGGAGCCAGAGAACCAGTCAGTTTTATTCGGTCAATCTCTTGGTTTTATTCTAAAACAAAATATTAGGAATTTTACTATTTCTTTATTCTATACGCCTTGACAACGGTCTTTTTCTCCCGCTGAAACAAAGTGTGTTGTGTTTGGTATTTTTGTGTTCAGTTTGATTGTCTTCGTGTATATGTAGTGAACAGTGGAGTTTTCTACTTGCCACTTCGACTCACTCCTTTACCATGTTTTGGGGGCTAAAAAAAAGTCGAGTTTTTAATGTTGTAATATGGAAACCAGATTGAAATGGAATCCAACAGAATGTGTGTGTGTGTGTGTGTGTGTGTGTGTGTGTGTGTGTGTGTGTGTGTGTGTGTGTGTGTGTGTGTGTGTGTGTGTGTGTGTGTGTGTGTGTGTGTGTGTTAATGTGTGTGTGGTGTTAATGTGTGTGGTGTTGTGTGTGTGTGTGTGTGTGTGTGTGTGTGTGTGTGTGTGTGTGTGTGTTGTGTGTGTGTAATGTGTGTTGTGTCAACGTGTGTGTGTGTGAGTGTGTGTGTGTGTTAATGTGTGTGTGTGTATGTGTGTGTTGTTAATATATGTGTGTGTGTGTGTTAATGTGTGTGTGTGTTAATGTGTATGTTGTGTGTGTTAATGGTGTGTGTGTGTTAATGTGTGTGTGTGTGTTAATGTGTGTGTGTGTTAATGTGTGTGTGTGTTAATGTGTGTGTGTTAATGTGTGTGTGTGAATGTTAATGTGTGTGTGTGTGTGAATGTTATATATATGTTATAATGTGTGTGTGTGTGTTAATGTGTGTGTGTGTTAATGTGTGTGTGTTAATGTGTGTGTGTGTGTTAATGTGTGTATGTTAATGTGTGTGGTGTGTGTGTGTGTGTGTGTGTGTGAATGTTAATGTGGTGTGTGTGTGTGAATGTGTAGTATATATGTGTGTGTTAATGTGTGTGTGTTAATGTGTGTGTGTGAATGTGTGTTTGTGAATGTGTGTGTGTGTGTGTGAATGTGTGTGTGGTTGTGTGTGTGTGATGTGTATAATATATATAATTATATATATATATATATATATATATATATATATGTGTGTGTGTGTGTGTGTGTGTGTGTGTGTGTTAATGTGTGTGTGTGTTAATGTGTGTGTGTTAATGTGTGTGTGTGTTAATGTGTGTATGTTAATGTATGTGTGTGTGTGTGAATGTTAATGTGTGTGTGTGTGAATGTGTATATATCTGTGTGTGTTAATGTGTGTGTGTGTGTGTGTGTGAATGTGTGTTTGTGAATGTGTGTGTGTGTGTGTGTGTGAATGTGTGTGTGTGTGTGTGTGTGTGTGTGTGTGTGAATGTGTGTGTGTGTGAAGTGTGTGTGTGTGTGTGTGTGTGTGAATGTGTATGTGTGTGTGTTAATGTGTGTGTGTGTGTTAATGTGTGTGTGTGTGTGTGTGTGTGAATGTGTATGTGTGTGTGTGTGTGTGAATGTGTGTGTGTTAATGTGTGTGTGTGTGTGTGTGTGTGTGTGTGTGTGTGTGTGTGTGTGTGTGTGTGTATGTGTGTGTGTGTGTGTGTGTGGACACCTCCACGTCATGGGTTTGTTAGCGTGGTTTTGATAGTGAAAGTCAAAGTCAAAGTCACATTTTTATTTACAGATGGTACGCAAAACACTTGCTTATTTTTCATCAAGCCATCTACAAAAGAAAAGTATGTAAGAAAATGAAAAAGAAAAAACCCAACAATAATGACAACAACAATGATTACAGCATGCATGCATGTGTGCATGCTTGCGTGAAATGGGAAACGGGAGAACGCGGACATGCATGCACACGTATTTCTCAGCCTGTGTAGGGCAAGGGAATCGCAAAGTTCAGACTGAGATGTCTTTCTGGCATACAACACGATACTCCTGGTTACATTCCTTGTCCTCAAGCATTTTATCTCTGTCACTGCCCTTAAGGCATACGCAGTTCTTATTTTTTTCTTCTCTAGGGTGGCCTGCTTTCCAAGGACTGCTTCCCTCAAGAGGCGTTCCATCGTTCCACCGGAACAGCCCGTCTATCTCCAAGTTGTCTGCCCCAATCCAGACTTCATTCAGACCCTCTGTAATGAAGCGTTTTCATCAAGATAGCAAGCAAGCAAGCAAGCAAGCAAGCAACACACTCAAGTAAGTAAACAAACAACCCGCTAACCAACAAACTGTCCAACCAGCCAACCAACCAACCAACCAACCAACCAACCAACCGACCACTCAACAAGCCAAGCAAGCAAGCAAGCAAGCAAGCAACCAGCCAACCAACCAACTACCCATGCACCCACCAATTAACTAATTAACAAAGCAAGCAAGCAAGCTGGTAAACAAGTAATTACTAGACCAACCCACAAGAGACCGGAAAAGAGAAGGAAGGGACTGAAAATAAACATTGTGTGCTGGTAAAGAAGCACGACAGAGCACCCCATCCCAGCATACACACAGGTGTTGTGTTTAGCCCCCATCTCCCGAAGTCGGAATGCAGCTACCTAAGGAGCGGGGGAAGAAAACGGTCGCATACGAAAAAATCTCACCATTGGTAATCCTCAAAGCCATGGCCGAGGAACGAAAAAAAGCAAAGCAAAATAAAACAACCCTAAACCAAACAAACAAAAACCAAAACGAAAACCTAAACTAAACAAAAACAAACGTAGCGTTGCTTGGCTGGAGGCTGCGAACTAGCCGTGTCAAGGGGATGATCCCAAAAGACCACGCTCTATCTCGAACGGCCGGACTGATCATGAGCCGTTTTGTGTAGCCATCGCTTTCATCTTCCTCCCACTAACAGCTTGGCACGATCATGTTTTGAACGGTTCGTCTGAACCGCACAGTAGAAAAGGACAGGTTTGTCGCCTGCTTCAGAAATCACCGCATTAGTGGCGACCAAGGCAGCGAGGGAGAGGAGATGGGTGCCGCCCTCAACATACTGGCCCCTAGAGAAGCTGAGGTCTCTGACGCCTCGCTCCCTTACGACCACACAGGTTATGGGACACCTTTACCTTACCTTTTAAAGCATGAGAAATAAAATAAGACAGCACACAACACAGAACCCGTACTATCTCCCATGAAGGCTTTTAAAAGCTGCAGGTCCGTCAGGTTTTTGGTAAAGACAATGTGTGCATTACTCCAATTCCTGCATGCACTTTTTGCCGTCTGATAGCTCATTCTGCCTTGGAGATTGTTGATGCAGGTAGGCTCGAAACACGGAGCACATCCTGTAAAAAAGAAAATAAAAATCAGACGAACATGGATAGATACAGACGTGTAAGAAGAGTTTGAGAACTATGTTAATCATTAACATTATTTTCATCTGAGTGACAGGAACAAGAATTGGCACCAACAAGTCTGAACAGAGGGAATAAAAAGGAAGAAAAGAAGAAGAATTGCGAAGAAGAAGAAGAAAAAGAAGAAGAAGAATTGCGAAAAATTGCGAAGAAGAAGGAGAAATTGCAAAAAAGAAGAAGAATCGCAAAGAAGAAGAAGAAGAAGAAGAAGAACCACCACCACCACCACCATCACCACCACCACCACCACCACCACCACCACCACCACCACCACCACCACCACCACCACCACCACCACTACCACCTACCACCACCACCAACCACCACCACCACTACCACCACCACCAACCACCACCACCACCACCACCAACCACCACCACCACCACACCCCTCCCCCCACCAAGTACACCACCACCACCACCCTCCCCCCATCACCACCACCAACCACCACCACTACCACCACCAACCACCCCCCCACCCCCCCTCCCCCCAACCATCACCACCACCACCACCACCACCACCACCACCACCACTCCTCCTACCTGTCATGTCCCGGACATAGCTCCTGGCTCCAGAGGCCACCTCCTTCCCGCTGCTGTCTGCACTGGGGAGGTGAGCGTACAGCACACACCGCCCTCCTCCTCCTCCTCCTCCTCCTCTCTGGAAGCTGTACACCACACACCCCGGCCTCTCCCGCGCATCTGCGACTGCAGTCCACCTTGGACCGCGCTGACGTCGTCTGGATGACGTCATCGGTGAAGATGACGTCACCCGGGCCGTGTTTCCTGAAGGTGACGTCAGCGGTGTGGAACGCGTTGGGGTTGGGGGGAGGATGGCAGGATGGTGAGGAGGTGGTGGCGACTTGGGGGATTGTTGTGGATGTGAGGAATATCGTTGCCAGATACAATCGTTGTAGTAGTAGTGGTGGGGTCATGGTTGTTTGTTTTTGTTGTTGTTGTTGTGTTGTGGGGGGGGTAGTGCTAAAGAGCAAAGAGGGAAAAAATAATTATCTTGTAGTTTTTGGTGGTGGTGGTGGCTGTTGTTG
>CM060324.1:4699573-4702073 GCA_030674155.1 Stramonita haemastoma
TGATGATGGTGATGATGGTTATGATGATAATGATGGTGATGATGATTATAATGCTGCTGCTGACAGAGCCAGACAGATAGACGGCCAGACACACAGACTGAGAGACAAACAGACAATCAAGAGGATTAGTTAAAACCCACCACGTTTTAGTTCACAATACCCCTTTGTCTCCCAAATAAACAAAAACGAAAACAGTCTCAAAACTATCGCTTAGAATTATTCAGAAAATAACTTCTTTACGGGTTGCATCAGTTAACGATGAAAACGTTTCATCCTCCGTCATATACCTTTCGTATCATTCAAGTCTGTCAAAATCCTGTCTTAAGACGTAGGTTTAAAAAAAAGTATTAAAATTTTTTTGGGATAGTTTAAAACAAAAACATACCATCAGTAAACAGAAGAATGCGAAAAGAAAGAAGAGGATCGAGACGAGAGAGCGGGAAGGAAGACAACACTACGTTAATCAATGATAGTATCTTTATTTCTGCATTTTAATCATCTATATGGTTGGCGTGATAAACGGCTTGCTGGGGGGAGGGGAAAAGTTTTTAGCAAATTTATCTCAATTCAGTCTTTGTTGGCGTATTCTTTTGAACACAAGAGAATCGTTCAAAGGAAAAATAAAAACCTTTGTTATTTTTTTCCTATCACTGTTTTTTCAAAGACAATGTTTGGATGTGCGCACGTTAAAATGCCGTTTAACAGAAAGAAAAGAATCCATCAAATCATTAAGCCCACAAAGAAACAATCAAAGAAATATAGAAAAAAATCAAACAAAGAACAAAGCAAGCAAATAAACAAGCAATCAAACTATCAATCAATCAAACAATCAATCAATAAATCAATCAACTAATCAATCAATCAATTGGTCACACATGCAAGCAAGCAAACAATCAACCAAACACACACACACACACACACACACACAACACACACACACACACACACACACAAATCAAACACGCCAACAAACAAGCAAGCAACCAACTTGCGAACAAGTACTCAACCAAGCAATCAAACTAGCTAGCAAACAAACGCAAGGAAACAAACACTCAATGAATCAAACAAACAAACAATTATCAGTGCTGACTCTACTCTCCCCAAAAGTCCTCTGGATAAGACTGCCGAGGCCCCGTGTGCGAACGCACGCAGAACATCTTGCGCACACGTTAAATCCTGTTCCGCTTTTCGTAAGAGTAGGCCATCGTCTGCCGTTGGGAACAGATGACAAGATTTACAAACTGCATACACACGGGGACTGCATGTAAAAAAGCATGAGTGCTTACTCCATTATCCTCGATATAAAAGAATAAATAAGTAAAGCAAACAAACAAGCAGTAATTCAAAGTCACAAACATGCAATCAAACAAACAGACAAGCAAATAAACAATCAAATAAAGCAATCAAAAGAGCTAAGAAACAAGCAAACAACAAACAAAACAAGCAAACAAACAAAGCAATCGAACTAGCAACAAGCAAACAAACAAAGCAATCGAAGGAACCAAAATAGCAAACAAGGAAACAAACACAGCAATCAAACTCGCAACAAACAAGCAAAGCTATCAAAATAGCAAAGAAACATACGATTTACCAAACAACATTAACCAGAGCAACATCAAAATCCTGTGTGTGTGTGTGTGTGTGTGTGTGTGTGTGTGTGTGTGTGTGTGTGTGTGTGTGTGTGTGTGTGTGTGTGTGTGTGTGTGTGTGTGTGTGTGTGTGTGTGTATGTGTGTATGTGTGTGTGTGCACGTGCGCGTGCGTGCATACGTGTGTGTGTGCGTGTGTGTATGCGCGTGCAGGAGTGTATGTGTTTGTATGCGTATATGTGTGTATATTCGCAAGCGCGTATGTGTACATGTGTGTTTTTTTATATACGGATGGCGTGCGTAGAGGGTCTGCAAAAACCGATTTTAAAGGCAAAAGAAATCAACAAATGTGGTCTTGGTGGGGACTGGAGGGAGACGAGAAGGGTAGAGAGGGATGGTGGGGGAGGGAGGGGATTTAGAGATTAAAGCAGTCTCAGAGATTGACAGTTTTACACTGAAAGTGGGATGGAATACTCCACAATATCCACACTAAACTCCCCGAAATCGGAATGCAGCTACTGTAAAGGTTTGGGGGGGGGGGGGGGGGGGGGGGGGGGGGAGGGGGAACCTGTCGCATACGCAAAATCTCACCATTGGTGAACCTCGGAATTCTACCCAAAGGAACGAAAAACCTCAACAATCCATGGTGTATGATGAAAATATACATTTCATGATGGCACCTATAAAATTAATTAAATCACGCACCAATCAGTTAAGTAATTAAGATATGGAATATTCTACCCTCCCTCCATTTTCTCTCTTTTTTAACGCAAGAGCTTAATCGCAAGAATCCTGAAAAGCGATGGGAGAAATTCACAATACTCTGCAGTCACCAAACGGAAAACGCAAGGTTTTAAGCGGGCCTTTTATGCTTTGAAAACTCGGCCTTTGAGTTTGAATACTGTAATTGTT
>CM060324.1:4707073-4714573 GCA_030674155.1 Stramonita haemastoma
TCCAACAACCGTTTAAGGTCAATGGACTGTTGATCAGAATGTTGTTGATGATAATGATAATAATGATGGTGATGGTGGTGATGGTGGTGGCAAAGATGGTGGTGGTGGTGGTGATGATGGTGGTGGTGGTGATGATGGTGGTGATGGTGGTGATGGTGGTAGTGGTGATGATGATGATAATGATGATAATGGTGTTGATGATAATGATGATGTTGTTGATGACGATGATGATGATGATGATGATGATGATGATGACGGTGATGATAATAATGTTGATAATGATAATGATGATGATGATAATAAAGATGTTGATAACAAATGATGATGACGAAGTTGTTGATGATAATGAGGACGACGATGATGATGATGATGACAATATTCGTAAAGTTTGTAACCCACCACTCCACCACACAAAACAAAAAAAAAGAAAAGTGCATACCATCCAAATAAGCAGCTTTCTGAATGGCACAAAAACTACTTCAAAACAACTCTATCTTTCAATTTCTATTTCCAGGTTTAAGAAAAACACACACAAAAAGAGAACAACAACAAAAGAAGAAAATGGCGCCACCCTTCCTACTCACCTACCTCGCTCTCCTCTCCACCACACCTACAATCTTCCCCGTCCTCACCTCCCCGCTGTGTCGTCGTTACTTGAAAGTAGACCCAAGCTTAAACACTGACGTCCCCTTTACGAAACACGGCCCAGATGACGTCATTTTCACCGATGGCGTCATCCAGACGACGTCAGCGCGGTCCAAGGTGGACTGCAGTCGCAGATGCGCGGGAGAGGCCGGGTGTGTGGTGTACAGCTTCCAGAGAGGAGGAGGAGGAGGAGGAGGAGGAGGAGGAGGAGGAGGAGGAGGAGGAGGAGGGCGGTGTGTGCTGTACGCTCACCTCCCAGTGCAGACAGCAGCGGGAAGGAGGTGGCCTCTGGAGCCAGGAGCTATGTCCGGGACATGACAGGTAGGAGGAGTGGTGGTGGTGGTGGTGGTGGTGGTGGTGGTGGTGGTGGTGGTGGTGGTGGTGGTTGGTGGTGGTGAGGGGGGGGGGTTGTGGTGGTGGTGGTTGGTGGTGGTGGTGGTTGGTGGTGGTTGGTGGTGGTGGTGGTTGGTGGTGGTGGTGGTGGTGGTAATGTTGGTGGTGGTGGTGTCAGTGGTGGTAGTGGTGGTGGTGGTGGTGGAAGTAGTAGTAGTAGTATTGGTGATGGTGGTGGTGATGGTGGTGGTGGTGTCAGTGGTGGTGGTGGTGGTAGTAGTAGTAGTAGTAGTGATGGTGGTGGCTTCCATATATCTTCCAAGGGTTACAGATAGGTATTCGCCTAATTTTTTTTTCTCCGGCCCTTGCCCTGATTAGGGACTATCAACGAATCAAGAAGGAACGCCTTCGCAAAAAGCACAACTACAAAACAACAATCTGACAATTAGTAAGATAAAGGAACAAGCGGTAAGTAAACGAACAGGTCACTGCAGGTACACGTTCGCTCCTTCTGAAAGTATAAAAAGAAACCCACACGTTTCCTGAAAAAAACACACAACTAATTTGTCAACAGCCTGATGAGCGAAGTCTTAATGCTTATTTATATCACCTGCTGTTCCTCGGAGAGATTTACATGCAGGGTGTGCAAGATATGTGCTTACAAGGCCTTCTCTCACTCCCTTTTCATTTGTATCGGGATGAAGGTAGCAATAGTCTATACTTGCCGAACAGAGAACATCTAGAATTAAGTATTTTTTTTCAAAAACCATGTTGGGAAAATTTTTTAAAATACAATTTACCTTTCGTTTACCTTATTTTTGCCTGTATTCCATCTGTCCATGTTGCGCTAATGTGCAACGTCTAGAATTCCCTCCCCTGACCATGAAAAACACGGTTGCCTTCTTTAAAACTACTAAAATTCATAAAGGATTATCGCCCCATGCTTTGAATTGCCTCCCTTAGCAAGAACGCTGTTGCCTTCTTTGTTCCTACTTAAATTCATAAAGGACCGCAGTTTCAGGGGAGTTAATTAAAGAAACCCACAAAGTAACTTAAATCTCAAAGTATTCTTTAGTGTCTAGTTTTGAATATATGACATCATTTTCATCCTTAAAATACCATTCTGACGGTAGACATCTCAAGATCATTATTTTGTTCGACTTCAGAGGACATTTTATTTCAAACTCAAAGAAATCATGCCAATACATCGGACATTCTGGAGTATATATTTTTTTTCTGGAGAGAGAAAAAATGAATAATGAATGAATGAATGAATAACTTTATTTCTAATGGTTACAGAGTAAGTATGTACATACTTTTTCCATCTGCCCTTGCCCTGATCATGGAATATATATTTAAAAAATTGTTCAAAGTTACTAGCAACCCTCTACCCCCACACACCACATCACTACAACAACAGTTCAACCTATGATTAAAAAAAAAGAGAGATATATATATATTCAAGAAACGCATAAGCCCCACTGGATACGTTGAGAATTATTTTTTTTAATGAGATAAATATCTAATCAGCAAACACTTTACTCTCCAACTGACCCATACCTTAATGTCAAGACAGATGCACTGATAATTATCAAGTAAATCAAATAGATTAAAACAGAGAGAAGAAAAAAATAGAGGAGACAGCAGAGAAGAGCAACCCAAACAAAACAAAAAGATATATATCAAAACAAAACAATATTATGAAGAGAAAAAGCTAACAAAAATAACGTAACGACAACAAACAAATATTGAAAAAAATTAACAACATTAAGGTGTATCGCCACATAAAATACCCAAACATGACATTTTTCAAATCGTGTTCAAAACATTGAATTTAAATAGTCAAAAAAGGAGAGAGAGAGATTTGATTTGATTTGATTCATTCTTTTATATCAAGGATAATGGAATAAGCACTCTTGTGCTTTTTTACATCCAGTCCCCGTGTGTATGCAGTTTATTAAATGTCATCTGCTCCCACCGGCACACGATGGCCTACTCATACGAAAAGCGGAACAGGATTTCACGTGTGCGCAAGATGTTCTGCGTGCGTTCGCACACGGGGCCTCGGTTTAAAGTCTCATCCGATGGACTTTAGGGGAGAGTGGAGTCAGCACTGAAGTTAACTCTAGGAGAAAAATCTCCTCGACCGGACTCGAACCTGGGTTGTCATATTGCTGTATCATCAGTCAGTGTGCATGACTAGAATCATCAGATTGCTGTATCATCATTGTGAATAACTAGAATCATCAGATTGCTGTATCATCATTGTGAATAACTAGAATCATCAGATTGCTGTATCATCATTGTGAATAACTAGAATCATCAGATTGCTGTATCATCATTGTGAATAACTAGAATCATCAGATTGCTGTATCATCAGTGTGCATGACTAGAATCATCATATTGCTGTATCATCAGTGTGCATGACTAGAATCATCAGAAATCTATATCACCAGCCAGTGTGCACCTCTTGCTTCAGGACGTCCTGACAACGGCTATTCCATGCAGAGGGTAAATGCATTCGCGTGCTGCCAGACATCATGAGCTATGAAAAAGCCACAAACACCTGTCTACATCTGGACGGGGGGCATCTGCTCTACACCAAGAACACAGCAGATCTTCAGATCGCAAAAGAAATACAGGCAAACCATAGTAAGAAGTTTTCGTTATGTGCTCCAGTGTTTCATTTAGGTATTCCTCTTCATCTTCTTTGAACAATCAGACAGCAACTGTTGTCTGTCATGACTGTGAGAGAAAATTTGTTGCGTTGCCGTTAAGCGCCTGACAAATCAAGGCTAATGTATTCGAATTTAGCGTGGGAGAGGAGAAGAATTTTTTTTTTCTAGAGCCAAACGGCATGAAATTAGTTTTACATATCTCAAGTTTTTTTTATATTAGAAATAAAGACAAAAGAGTGGACCAAGAAGACAGAAAATGGCTGATTACATAGTGCGTTGTGTTGGATTGTATTGCATTATTTTGTACAGTATTGTTATGAACCATACTGTATTGTATTGTATTGTATTGTATTGTATTGTATTGTATTGCATTGTATTGTATTGTATTGTATTGTATTGTGTCCGAAAATCATGATGATCAAACTGAACTCAAAGTCGCTGTTCATTGCTGTATGCTTTCTGAATTGCCTCTCATTGCTTTTCACTCCGTGTCAAAACAAGTAAGATCACCTGTGTGTACTGTCACCCAAAACACTGATGTACAAACCAAGAAATAGAGCCCCCTCCCCGACCCCCGCTCCCCTTCTTGCATTCCTCCTCGGTGCTGAATGCTTCCTTGTTTTTTCTTCCTTACTGTCTCACCTGTCCCACCTGTCTCAATTATCTCACCTGTCTCACACGTCTCACCTGTCTTACCTGCCTCACCTGTCTCACTTATCTCACCTGTCTCACCTATCTCACCTGTCTCTCCCGTCTCACCTGTCTCACCTGTCTCTCCTGTCTCTCTCCTGTCTCTATCCGGTCTCACCTGTCTCACCTGTCTCTCCTGTCTCTCTCCTGTCTCACCTGTATCACCTGTCTCACCTGTCTCACATGTCTCACATACCTGTCTCACATGTCTTACCTGTCTCACCTGTCACACATGTCTCACCTGTCTTACCTGGCTCACCTACCGGTCTCATTGCCTCAATACCTGTCTCACCTGCCTCAATACCTGTCTCACCTGTCTCACCTGCTTCATCTGTCTCACCTGTCTCACCTGTCTCACATGTCTTACCTGCCTCACCTGTCTTACCTGTCTCACTTGCCACACATGTCTTACCTGTCTCACCTGTCCTACCTGTCTCAACTGTCTTACCTGTCTCACCTGTCTCATCTGTCTTACCTGTCTTAACCTGTCAGCATCATCCAGTTCAATGTTAGCCGCCACACCCAATGACACCGACAAATCCTTTTGATCTTGTGACATGCCCCACCATTTAAGTTTACTCTTATTTAGGATTGTTAGGTTTTCGTAGGGCCCGATGGCTTGCTGGATATGTGATGTACATCTTGTAAAAGATGCGCATATAAAAGAAAACTCCACGGCAACAAGACAGTTGTCCATGGTAAAATTCTTTAGAAAAAAAACACGATGACAGGGAAACAAAACGTTGATACATATGCAGACAGGATAAACATAATAAGAGTGGCGCTGGTCTTGTGGCGATGCTATGTCCTCCAGAGGAGAGCAGCTCGAATTTCACGCAGAGGAACTTGTCATGACTTACAGTGGAATACAATACAATACAATACAATACAATACAATACAATACAATACAATACAATACAATACAATACAATACAATACAATACAATACAATACAATACAATACAGCACAGTACAATACAATACATACAACACAACAATACACAACACAACACAATGCAATATAACCCATACAACTGAATATAACACAACACAACACAACACAGTACAACACAACACAGTACAAGGCAACACAATACAACACAACACAATACAGCACAGCACAACACAGCAGAACACAACACAGCGCAACGCAAACACAACACGGCACAACACGACACAACGCAACAGAATACAAAACAATACAAAACAATACAATACAATACAATACAATACAATACAGTATATTACAAATTCGTAAGATTAACAGTTTTGCGTGTGTGTGTATGCGCGTGCGTGTGTGTGTGTGCGCGTGCGTGTATACGTGCGAACGTGCATATGTACGTACGCGTGCGTGGCCTGTACTGTTGTTATTCCTGACAGGTCTTGACAATCTGTGGGTGGGAGCAGACGATTTGGAGGAGGAGGGGGCCTACAACTGGACTGATGGAGCCTATCTCTCCCGTGACAATGCCGTGTGGAAGAGCAGCCAGCCCAAATCAGGAGAAGATAAAGACTGTGTGGGTCTAGGGAGCGCAGAAAAGCTGTACGTGGAGAAGTGTGAGGAGAAGCGTGGCGTTGTGTGCCAGAGGGATGTCTAGCTACCTTTCTTTTGCCTTGACCTCACTCTCCTCACAAGTCCTTCGGATGAGGTATAAACCCGAGGCCCCGTATGTGCGAACGCACGTAGAACATCTTGCACGCGTTAAATCCTGTTCAGGTTTTCGTATGAGTAGGCCATTGTGTGCCGGTGGGAGCAGATGACATAAAAAAAATTGCATACACACGGGGACTGGATTAAAAAAAGCACAAGGGTGCTTATTCCGTTATCCTCGATATAAGAATAATAAAAAAGAATGAATTGAATAAATCAATCTTTGAACATTTTCGCTTGTTTATGTGGTTTTTTGTGTTGTATTTTTATTTTTAAATTGCGACGTTGAAAGGCAAGCCTGTATGCTCTTGCGCGCATGCATGCATGGTCTTTTTCTGTTGTTTGTTTTGTTTTTGGTTTGTTTGTTGTTGTGTTGTTTTCTTTTAAACACAGAGGCATTTGCATTGACGGGACGGGATAGATCAGTGGTCAGAGCACTCGCTTTCCCCCAGCCGATGTTAAGCAGCGTCAAGCGTGGTTACCAGTTGGATGGGTGACCCGTTTGTGCGCCTTGGCTTCAGTACAGTCTCCCCAGTTCACCCAGCCATAAATGGGTACCTGTCCCTCTTTAGGGTCAGGGAAGGTAAAGCAGCGAGGGAGAGGAGATGGGCGCCGTCCTCAACATGCTGGCCCCTAGAGAAGCTGAGGTCTCTGATGGCTTGCTCCTCTACGACCACACAGGTTATGGAACACCTTTACCTTTACATTTGCATTGATGTGTTTTGACTACACGTTCATTTTTTTTTTACAGGTAAACATGTAGTTGTGCTGTTATCTAGCATCACAGGTTGTGAAGAGACGTGAAGGGAAACGGAACCTGTTTTTAAGCTGGCTGGTCTGATTCCACACCCTCCCAAAAACAATAACAACAACAACACCCAATTAAAAACAAACAAAACAAAACAAACAACAACAACAACTTTTTTTGGTATTTTGTACCACTTTATGTCACAGCAGATTTCTCTGCGTGAAATCCGGGCTGCTCTACCCGGGGAGAGCGCGTCGCCACAAGTGCAGCGCCTACCCATTTTTTTTCCTGTCTGCAACTGTATTTGTTTCCCTATCAGAGTGGCTTTTTATACAGAATGTTGCTAGGGTCAACCCCCTTGTTGCCGTGGGTTCCTTTACGTACGCTAAATAGTTATGTGTAAGACACGGGACCTCGGTTTATCGTCTCATCCGAAAGACTGGCACCCAGACCACCACTCAGGGTCTAATGGATGGGGAAAAAGTTTTAGGCCCAAACAGGGTACGAACCACCGCACACTCCCACCCGGACTTTTTGCTTTCTAGGCAAGGCGTGTTACCATCTAGACCACCAATCCAATTGTATACATACCTGTGGTTTCTTGTGCTGCTTACATATAATTATGTTTTTTGACTCCCAGAGCTATTTGCATTTGTGTTTTTGAAAAATAAAACCACCACACCATTCGCATAGACAAAATCACCATGATTCAAATGCCACTATACAGCGTACAGATGTGTATGTTTTGTTGAAA
>CM060324.1:4717073-4719573 GCA_030674155.1 Stramonita haemastoma
TGAAATACGGGACGCTTTATCTTCTCTGCCCAATAAAAAGTCATCCGTTGGACTTGATGGTATATCAAATGACATGTTAAAACATCTACCAGAAAAATGGATTGCTTTCTTACTCAACATTTTTAAAAAATGTTGGATCACAGGTGAGGTGCCTCATATTTGGAAGCAATCAATTGTTGTACCAATACTTAAGCAAGGAAAACCTCGAAATGACAAGAAAAGTTACAGACCTATTGCTTTGACATCTCATGTCTGTAAACTAATGGAAAGAGTAGTCTTAAAACGATTAGTTCATTTCTGTTGTAAAAATAATATAATACCAGTTAACCAAACTGGTTTTCAGAAAGGAAAATCATCAATCGACCATCTAGTGAAACTCACCACTCAAATTAAATATCAATTTGCAAGAAGAAAAAATATTCTTGCAACATTTTTTGACATAAAAAAAGCCTACGATCAAGTATGGCATGCCAAATTACTGTATAAATTAAAACATATAGGACTGTCAGGACACATTTACTGCTATATAAAAAAGTTTCTTGAGTGAAAGGAGCATGCAAGTACGGGTAGGGAATACGTATTCAAATTTTAGACCTCTACAGATGGGTCTACCTCAAGGCTCAGTGATAGCACCGATTTTATTTAATATCTTATTATATGATCTACCTAAGCATATTTCTAACACAGTAACCATCGCTCAATATGCAGATGACATTTGCATGTGGATGAATGTAACGATGAAACGAACAACCCCTAAAAGGGCTTTAAACCACATAAGAAAGGTCTATCAAATAGAACTTGACAAAGTAAATCAATATATTTCAGAAAATGGGCTTACGATGTCCTCAGAAAAAACACATATCGTACTTTTTAATAACGGTAGTAATCCCCACGATCTTCCAACATTTAGATTAGAAAATGACGTCATTCAATATGAGCACTCTGTGAAATTCCTTGGGATTATCATAACTTCCAAACTTACCTGGAATTCACACATCGAATATATAACTAATAAAGCCAGAAAAAGCATTAACCTTTTGAAAATCATTAATAAGCAAAAGTGGGGCCAAGACCCTTTGACACTGAAACACTTAGCAACATCACTTGTTCGTTCTAAGTTAACCTACGGTCAAGAAGTGTTTTTCAGTGCTCCGAACTACCTAAAAAGAAAGCTACAAAGTTTAGATTGCAAGGCATATCGCCTTGCGCTTGGTGTTCCCTTTCATGCATCATCATTTGGTACATATAAAGAAGTAGATGTACTTCCTTTAGAAGAATACAGACGACTTGCATGCGCAAAATACATTGTCAGAAGTTCTTCATGCAGCAATTTTGTCGCAAAAGAGGTTAAGATGAAATCCGATATTGATTTTCCCAAAAGAGCAAAACACATTTTTTCCTTATGTACAATTAGGTCTTATTCGAAAGAATTACTGGACAAAGCAGGGATCATCCCAGAGAATGTTGATGTCGAACAAAAAACCACACCCTGTCCAAAGTGGGAGCAAAACAGAGCACACTTTGACATTGAGCATACACCTTACAGGAAAGACGATAATCCACATATTTTAATCAGTTCCGTAAGATTGCACATTGAAAACACATACCCAAATCATCTAAAAATCTATACAGATAGATCACTTCTTAGTAATCATCAAGCAGGTGCAGCCTTTGTCATCCCCGAATTTAAAATTGAAAAATCATTCTATCTTGGAAAAAACCGGTCTGTTTACACAGCGGAACTAATGGCAATTCTAATGGCTTTAAACTATATTAATGAACTACCTTTTCTTGTGAACCAAATTTTATTTTGTGTCGATTCAAAATCAGCCCTACACTCACTTAGATCTGTTTCAATAAAACCGCATTCCAATATTGTGACAGAAATTCATCATTTAATACACTGTCTTATTTTAAGAGGAACAGATGTGAGTTTCTGTTGGGTTCCATCTCATCTGGGCCTTTCTTGCAATGAATGGGCAGATCGCGCCGCCAAAAGGGGTGCAAAACAAGAGAAAGGATCAATACTTTTGATGTATCCACTCTCAATCTCTGAGACTTACAATCTGTTGGAAAAGGAATCCAAGAATGAAATGAAATTATTAGTTAAAGATTTTGGTAGCATTTCTAAACATCATAATGTAAAGGCTTATAACTTAAAAAATATGGTTTCGAATTTTCCGCATTATAGTATAGTGAAGCTCAGACAAGTAATCTCGCTACTTTATAGACTAAAGCTAAATGCATTTAAAACAAAATTTGTGACAGGTATTACGTGCTGTTGTGGTGAAAATATTTCAAGTTTTCATTTGATTTTTGAATGTAAAGTTATAAAAACATATTTGCCCAATATTCCCGATTGTTCATTAGAAAAAGTTTTCAGTGATTTTTCATTAATGTTTAGAATTTGTGAATGTTTGCTTCATAGTCCAGTTGCCCGTTTACTTTAGATTGGACTTTACCTTTTTCTTGTTCCAATAACATGTTATTTTATCGATGA
>CM060324.1:4724573-4734573 GCA_030674155.1 Stramonita haemastoma
TGTTGGATCAGTGGTTAACTTTAACGCGCCTGCCTAGAAAGCGAAAGTCGGGTCGAAAGTGTGCGGTGGTTCGAATCCCGTTTGGGCCTCCAAACACTTTCCCCATCCATTAGATCATGAGTGCGTGGTCCGGGTGCTAGTCTTTCGGACGATAAACTGAGCATCCCTGTGTCACATATCATTATTTAGCGCACGTAAACAAACCCATGGAAACAAGAGGGTGTCCTAGCAAAATTCTGAGACAAAAACCACTCTGATAGAAAAGAAATACAGTTGCAGACAGAAAAAAGAAAAGGCCATTTTATCACCATTTCCCTTCCCGATTTAAAAAGCATTTGCGGACAAAACTGCCTACAACATAAACTTGTACAAAAATCACACGGGTAATGATTCGTAGCCCTATCAAAAACTACGGTTTTGTTGTTTTCTTTGTATGTTTTCAGTCTGAAAGATTTTTGCTGTGTCTAACTCGTTTTCAATCTAAAGATGTTTTTGCCGTCTCTAATAAAAGGAGATTTTTGCTGTTTCTCAAATGTTTTTATGCAGAAAAAGATTTTCTTCTAACACGTTTCCAATCAAAACAGATTTTTCTTGTTTCCAACATGTTTCTAACCTACTGAGATTTTGGCTCTTTCCAACATCTTTCACATCAATAAGTTAAAAACACATTAAAAATGTATTTCCCTTTATTTAATAAAAAATATTGTTCCTTAGCTACAGGTCCGAGGTTCACCAATGGTGAGAATTTTGCGTATGGGACCGTTCCCCCCATTTAGGTAGCTGCAATCCAACTTCGGAAATATGTTTCCTATCTAAAGTAATCTTTGTAAAAGAGACTTTTTTTTACCCTCTCTTGCATGTTTCCAATCTCAAGAGATTTTCTCTCTCTGTAACATTGATCCAATCTGAAAATGATTTAACTTTCTCTTACATGTTTGCAAAATCACGATATGTCTGTTTCTTCTAATATGCTACATATTTAAAGAGATCTCTGCTCTGTTAGTATGTTTTAAGTGGAGAGAGGTTTTGTTAGAACACGTTTCAAATCTAAGAAATATTGTTGTTGTCTCTTAGATGTGACAAATCTAGAATAATTTGTTTTGGCATCTCTGATATGTTTAAAACGTCGAGAGACTTCTGTTTCTCTCTCATGTAGTGTAATATAAAAAAGACATGTTTCGAATTTTATCTAAAAATGTATCAGATTTTGTGGCGAGGGACCTGTCAAATAGATCACCGTCATTAAACAACGTGGCAGCCATCTTGAATTCAACAGGCGCCATGTTCCAATCAAGCGACAAATAAAAAATTCTTCCTAACATTTTTTCTATCGAAAGACATGTTGTCCTAACACTTTTCAAATCTAATACTGTTTTTGTTGCAATATGTTTCGGAACTGAAATGTGTTTTATTCTCTCTAAAACATTCTAAATCTTCAAAGATTTTTCATTTGTTTCGAAACGTATTTTGCATCAACAATTTGTTTGGATAAAGAGTTATGAGGCACATCTAACTGGCTTCCAATCTAAAATATTGTTTTTCCAACACAGTTTGAATCGTAAGAAATTTATGTTTCAACATATCACATACCTAAATACTTTTATTTTCTCTGTGACATGATACAAATCCTACCAGACTCTTTTCCATTCAAACATGTATCGAATTTTGTGGCAGAGGTCCTGTCATGTCTATCTATCTATCTATCTATATCTATCTATCTATCTATCTATCTATCTATCTATCTATCTATCTATCTATCTATCTATCTATCTATATCTATCTATCTATCTATCTATCTATCTATCTTCTATCTTCTGTCTATCTGTCTATCTTCTATCTTCTGTCTATCTATCTATCTATCTATCTATCTATCTATCTATCTATCTATCTATCTATCTATCTATCTATCTATCTATCTGGTGTGTGTGTGTGTGTCAATCATAACAATATCAATCACATTTTTATTTCCAATGGTACATTGTGTAAGCATCGATTTGCTTTTTCTCATCCAAAGCCACTCAATCTAAAGAAAAAAAAAAATCAAACAACAACAAAGCAAGAAACCAACAAAAAACAAGCAGCAAATATCCCTAGCAAACATAAAGCCAACAAAGAAAGAAAAGGGGAAAAAAAACAAACAAGCAAATAAAACAACATCAATCATTTCACCAACATTAATTAGCTAACATGATATCAACAGCTTTAAAATAAAATATGCCTATAGATAATAGATAATGTGTGTGTGTGTGTGTGTGTGTGTGTGTGTGTGTGTGTGTGTGTGTGTGTGTGTGTGCGCGCGCGCGTGCGCGTGTGTGAACATGTTACATATTTCAAGACTATTTTTTTCTCTCTCTTTAACATGACACCATTTTTAACAGACTCTTTTCCTTCATTCCAACATGCCTCACATTTTGTGGCAGAGGTTCTGTCACATGGATCACCGACACTAAACGACATGGCAGACATCTTAACTTCCACAGGCGCCGTGCTGACGCGCTCAATTTTTCTGTCGAGCTTCACTCTCCCTCTCTTCCCCTTCCTCCCCTCTTCCTCCCTCCCCTCTTCCCCCCTTTCCTCTTCCCCGTCCTTTCCACATTTCCTTCCCTCCCATCCCAGCGCTCAAAGCTTCCCGTCTGCTACAGTTTTCTGAAAACCTGATGCCCACACTTTTTCTTGAGAGCGCATCAGTGAATAGAATGAAAAAAAAGGATTTAGGTGGATCAGTGGTCTAGAGGTAACATACCCTGTCTAAAAAGCGAAATAAGTTATGGGTTTGATTCCCGTTTGAAAATTTCCCCTCTATCTATTAGAGCCTGAGTGATGGTCTGGGTGCTAGCATTTATGATGAAATGATAAAGCGAGGTTCTGTGTACAACTCATTTTTAGCGTAGTAAGAGAAACCACAAAAATATAAGACAGTTGCCTTGGCAAAATTCTGCAAAACAAAAAACCACTCACACAAAGAAACAAATACACATAATGAGATAGGAAAACAAACAAACAAAGATGCAATAAAACAAAAAACAGAAAAATGAAACACTCTCATATGAATCCAATATTCGCACAAATAGAAAAAATAACATATAAAATAAAATATGTAGCTTTTAGTGCTGTACTTTTTGCAACACTCTCTCCCACTAAGGGCAGCGGCCTGAAAGTCATGCAGAAAATATCTGCAGTGACCACAAACAAACAAGTTAGCATGGGCAGTTCTTCAATCACTGATATTATCAATGATATGTTTGTTTGTTTATCCGTCGTGTCCCACGATGACCTCCAAAATAGCACAGGAGGCAGCTGCTGTTTCGGAAACTGGGCAGAAATTTGATTATAGTAGAGATGCCTTGCCCACAGCACACCCCCACTCTCTCGGCCAAGAGGGCATGAGGACAGTCAGCGTTGGAGATGTTCTCCAAAGGACTGTGCAAGTCAAGCCTCCTAGTCAGAGAGTCATAGTCGGTCACTAAAGATTAAGCTTTAAAGTGGAATTCTATGAGAGGGAAAGAAAGCCACTGATCATACAGCCTCTCACTTTGCTGTTGCCCCCAGCGTCAATGGCTTAATCAAGAACTTTCACAATTTACTCGTAATTCATCAACATGACTCTTCGGCAAAAAAACACCGACTTCCCTACTCATTTTTCATTTCCCCATTGCTTCATTTAAGGGAGTTTTACTGAATATAAACACAGTGACGTACATTGGAGAAAAGAGAAGCAGGTTAAAGTAGAACCTCTCTACCCACACAGGGGATGGGATAGCCTGCTGGTTAGAGTGGTGCACTCGTGATCTGCTGACCCGGGTTCGAATTTCAGCAGCAACGAGATCATCATCATCATCATCACATCATCATCATCACTCATCATCATCATCATCATCATCATCATCATCATCATCTCATCATCACCATCACCATCACCATCACCATCATCATCACCACCATCATCATCACCATCATCATAATCATCACCATCATCATCATTGTCATCGTTAGATGCTGTTGTAAGTGAGTTCATTTATTTATGTACACTTCCTTCCTTCCTTCCTTTCTTCCTTCCTTCCTCCCTCCCTCCCTTCCTTCCTTCCTTCCTTCCTTCCTTCCTTCCTTCCTTCCTTCCTTCCTTCCCCATTTAATGTCAGTTCCAAAATCGCTGCTGATAAAAATCGACTTCGAGCTTTCCCCTTGGGCTGTAAAACCATTGGCCTTCAAGCTCCGCTGATTTATACACTTGACAATCGATAAATCGTGGGGCCTGGGATCTATATATTTTCACGGTCCGCCGCCTTTCCAATATACACCGTGAGTGATGGCGAGGGCCTTGGGTTTCGATCACAGGGAGGCCCTGTAACTTAGAGAAATGATAAAGAAAGAAAGACCCCCCCAACGCGCAAACGCACGCACCACACACACACACACACACACACACACACACACACACACACACACACACACAACACACACACACACACAACACACACACACACACACACACACACACACACACACACACACACACACTCACATTCCCACCCCCTCCCCTAAAAAGGACCAGAGCAATGAACTCATACTGCTGTTTAAGTGCTGTAAACCATGTTTAGATGTTTTATTTTTTTTTAATAGCTGCAGTGTTTGATTATGTTTCTAAAATTCTATAAAATCAAATTTGAAGCAGTTTATAAATATTTTGATGTTCTATAAGACTGTAAGCCCCGTTTGGAACGATATTCTTTTTAGCAGTATTAAATTACATTTTCCAAAACTGAAAGCCATTGCAGGGCTGGGGGTTTATGTTCTTGGAATTCACCAGTGGTGAGATCAGAGATTTTGTGTATGCGAGACCGTTTCTATCCCCGCCATACAGGTAGTCACACATCCGATATCGGGATGATGTCCGTTCTGAAGGCCTGCTCTTTCGACAGAAGAACGGACTTTAAACATGTGCGCAAGATGTTCTGTGTACGTTCGCACACGGGGGCTCGTTTAGGTCTCCTCTAGGACTTTCAGGAGATTGGAGTCAGTGCATGATTTTAGAGGAAAAAATCCCTCGAACGGAGGCCTTGGTGGTGGCTTGAACCCAAGCCCTCAGATCACGAGCAGCGCTCTAACCACTGTCTACCTCCCTCCCCCGTAAACCATGGTAAAGCATGTCTTCTGACTACATGCATCTGCATGATTCATTTTTATCAGATTGAAAACCTGAATGTCAGTTTTAAACAGTGGTCTGGCTATGGCCCTTGATCCTGCCTCTACACTTTGGTAAAGTTCCCTGACTATATGGGGATTGATGATACCATTCCATTCCGCCCCTCCCCCATTAGACATGTATGATTCTAAAAATCCATGTTTGAAACAGTCTTTCCAGTCTCAACATTTTATTTACTTCTCTATTTCTATAAACCGTTTTGAAATAGCCTTGTTTCCCCGTGGGAATGTCTGGAGCCTTTCATATATAAATAGCAGCCAGAGGGGCCCTGCGCTGATACTGGGTCACTTTGGTGGTGTTCAGTGGTGCCTGTTCTGAGCTAACATACGCAAGACATCATCTACTAAGCCCCCTTCTAACAACAGTATTAGCTCAGTGAATGAGCCAGACTGAGTGAGTGACCCTATGAGGTGGCAACTATCACAACGTCCCTCCAATGAGCATCCCTCGCGAACCTCCATCCCCAAAGGCTTTGACACAAACTCACCACAGCACAGAAGTGTATGGGGAAACCGAATCTGAGGTCACCATGAGACCAGAGCAACTGGGACCTGCAAATCAGAGGCAATTTTTTTGCATGATGATCAGTGATAATAAGGATGATGTAATGATGCTGCTGTGGGAGCTTGAGCATTGCAGCAAATAACACCTTTTACAAATCCCTCGTGATATCTATCCTCCTATATGGCTGTGAATCATGGACTCGACAGCAGAGTTAGAGAGGAGAATCAAGCATTCGAGAACAAGTGCCACAGAAGACTCCTCAAAATATCATACAAGTAACACAAGCCAATACTATGTGAAAGAGAATCAAAAAGCGTATGGGCCCCAAGAGCCTTTGCTCTCCACCATAAAGAGGAGAAAGCTGATGTGGTTTGGTCACACCACAAGACACAACACCCTAGCAAAAACCATCTTGCAAGGAACAGTCGAGGGCAAGAGAAGAAGAGGCCGCCAAAAGAAATCATGGGTTGACAACATCAAAGGCTGGACTGCCCAACCTCTGCAACGCCTCCTACTAGCCACACAGGATCGTGAAGCATGGAAAAAGATCTCCGTTGCGTCTTCTCTCATGTCCCCCTACGTCCTTTGGGACATGGGACTGAGTGAGTGAGTGAGTGAGTGGGAGTGCATATGCTTTGAGACTTCTTGACAGGGTTGTACTTTACGCTTACTCTCATAATATATTCTGGCGTGAATCGGGCCCAAGAGCTACAGACACCTGCAGTGTTCGTCAGGTAATTTGAGCAACACTCCAACTCGTTTCCCTAAAGTTGATGAAGCTCAACTGTGTGATCCCAGTCTTTCCAACTGAGCCCACAGCAAACTCACTCTGGGTAAGAGCCGGTCAGAGTCCCAAAAATCCCCATATGGGATTCAAACCTACGACCTTCCAGTTTGAAATCCAAGGCGCTAACCACTGCGCCATGGCGGCTGGTTAAAGTACACTGTTGATATAGCCATCAGCAGGGCCATGGTCCGTGATGCACGAGAAAGTGAGTTCTGTTCACCCACAGAGGGCGCTGAACTTGTATACCCGCGCACTTCACTGTTCAGTTGATTTCCCGTTTGTGTTTAACTGAACAAGACGCATTGACTGTTGCTGCTCCTTGTAGACTTGTTGTGAGGACACAGGTAAGTGATGCCATTCTTTTTATGACCTCGGACTAGTTATTGATAATTATCTACTTTTACAAATTAAAAAATGAAACAGAAGAGAATTATGAAAAATTATTTTAAGATAATACGGGTATAAAAAATCAAAGTAGTCGGGCAAACGATCCATGTGCTGCCATTCCTTTGTGGCTTAACCAGATTCCTACCATCAGAATCTGGCTTCACTGAACTAAACTATTTGCCAGTGCAATGTCGAAACCACAAAACCATTCCGCATCTTGCCCCTCTCCCCTCCAAACTTTTAAACAAGTTTATGCAGACTCTCGCCACCCCCACCCCCTCTTTTAGCTACACAAACAACAAAAACCAGGACAGTATCCTTTTAACTGTACATCACAGCTGGTGCTAAGTTGTATGGCTATTTCTTGGTCAGTTCACAGTGAATATTTCTCCTGTTCAACGAGCCTGATGCAATGTCTCTCCTCTTCCATTTTCTTTTTTACATGTCTTGAATACAGATTGACTAAATAAAGTAAACTCTGTGGTCAGTAGAAGGTAAGGGACGGGTTGAATTCGAAATATTTCTGTGTCACTGCAAATTTTTAATGAAAAATCCTTGTAAAGTGAGGAATGTGAGATGGTCATAGAAATGTGAGATGGTCTGCATCCATTACTACTATCTAGGTTATCCCACTTGCAGCTGTAGTGCCGGTGTTACGTTAAGCCAGCTTGTTTGAATGAGCAATTCCACAGTTTATTATCAAAGATAACCCCCTCCCCTGAAAAAAAAACCCCGCTAATACGGAAAAAGTGACGTGTTCCACGTAAAATGTGTACGATTTAAATGATTGCTTGCAATTTATTGCAGTGTTTTAGTTTGGCAAGTATCTTGGAGGAAAAATATCAGCAAAACAATGTTTGTTGCAGATTGCTGAGAAACAAGCTGGGTGCAGATAATTCCAATGCACTGAGTTACCTGGCTTGGGAAGTGACAGAGGACCGCTATGCTTTGAGTGCGAAGATGGCGTCAGTTTGCATACATCTGCGATAGACGATTTGTAACGCAGGTTAGTCTTTGCGGTTTTTGAGCAAGTTCCGAAAGCAATAGAGCCATTGTTCCGCACGCAAACCAGAAATTCGTACCACGGTAGGTGCTAGTCGTAACATGTTTTTTTCGTGTATAAGCATAAGCTCTGAAGTTGTCTTTTTCTTAAGTATAAGCCACCATTTTGACATTGACCTAATTCAGAATAGAATTTAACTTTTGAGGTCAAGAATTGAAAACAAAGTTTACATTTTAACTTTTGATGTCTTCTGTCTGTCTGTCTGTCTGTCTGTCTGTCTGTCTGTCTGTCTGTCTGTCTGTCTGTCTATCTATCTATCTATCTATCTATCTATCTATCTATCTATCTATCTATCTATCTATGCCTGGAACATGATTTGCTTGAAAGAATTGAAACAAAGTTTACATTTTAACTTTGATATTTGTCTGTCTGTCTGTCTGTCTGTCTGTCTGTCTGTCTGTCTGTCTGTCTGTCTGCTGTCTGTCTATCTATCTATCTATCTATCTATCTAGCTAGCTATCTATGCCTGGAACATGATTTGCTTGAAACAAACCTGGGTAGTTCAGGACCAAATTTGGAAATGGGTTTAAAAAAAAAATATATTTCAGCGCCCAAACCAAGATTCGTTGTTTTAGTTTATCTGATCATCTTTCACTCTCTCTCTTTAAATGCCTGTCTGTGTGGTCCTTGTTTTCTTTGGGTTTTTTTTTTTTGCTTTTATTGTGCTCCTATGGTAGTGTTTTGTCAATTTTTAAGCCGATCTTGTGGATAGGTTTTCAATTTTTATAAAGGGAATTCATTTTGAGATCTCTCTCTCTCTCTCTCTCTCTCTCTCTCCCTCTCTCTCTCTCTCTCTCTCTCTCTCTCTCTCTCTCCTTTACTCTCTCTCTCTCTCTCTCTCTCTCTCTCTCTCTCCTCTCTCTCTCTCGTCCTTCCATACTACTCTTAAATTCTTCTCCGACCCCCCTCTCTCTCTCTCTCTGTCTCCCCCTCCCTCCTGCTCCACCTCACTAATCCTCCTCTCCCTCCTCTCTCTGTTTCCACTCTTTCCTTGAACATTCACTAGATTTACAATCTCCTCCCCACCTCTCTACCTCTTTCTCTCCTTCTCTCAATTTCTTTGATTTCCCTCTTCCTTCCCCCACCCCCCCATCTCTCTCTCTCCTCTGTCTCTCCCCCCCTCCCCCCTAGCTTTCCACCCTCACTTAATCTCCTCTCCCTCCTCCTCTTTCTTCCACTCTCTCTCCCTGTGAGACATAATCTATCTATAGACATTCACAAATATAATGTGCACACACACTTTTCCAGTTTTTTGGCAATGTTATATCTATACAGCACATTTATGTTTTTGCTTGCCAGATACTTCCCATCAACTGTGTACAGTGTGAAACATGATGATAACTGAACCTTGTTGGGCCCTGGTTATCAAAGGATTAAGAATGGGGGCTAAAGGAAATCTTCTTTGGATCTGGGATGTTAGATCATGAGATCTAAAGGTTCAGGATGTGATATGCTGTGCTTATAGCTTTCGGAGATATGTGTGCTCCATAGGTTTCGGAGATGTGCTGTGCTTCATGGCTTTCGGAGATGTGTTGTGCTCATAGCTTTCGGAGATGTGTTGTGCTCACAGCTTTCGGAGATTGTTGTGCTTGATAGCTTTCGAGATCTGCGTGCTCACAGCTTTCGGAGAACTGCTGTGCTCACAGCTTTTCGGAGATAAGTGTGCTTCATAGCTTTTGGAGATGTGCTGTGCTCACAGCTTTCGGAGATGTGTTGTTCTCACAGCTTTCGGAGGTGTGTTGTACTTCATAGCTTTCGGAGATGTGCTGTGCTGTGCTCATAGCTTTCGGAGATATGTTGTGCTCCACAGTTTTCGGAGATATTTTTTCCGAGATATTTTGTTTCGTTGTTTTCAGAGATATATTGTGCTGTATAGCTTTGGGAATATGTTGTATTCCATAATTTTGGAGACGTGCTTCATAATTTTCGGAGATTGTTTAGGAGGATATATTGGGCTCCCAAGTTTTCGGGGTATGTTGTTTTCGGAGATGTATTGTGCTTCATGTTTTTTTAAAGATTTTTTTGCTTCACGGTTTTTGGAGAGGGTCTGTGTCTG
>CM060324.1:4739573-4744573 GCA_030674155.1 Stramonita haemastoma
TCAAAGTTTTTTGTGGGTAGAATTGACAAGTTTTCCAGTATTAGGAACACATCTGTGTAATGATTTTCCAGGAGTATACTATTCCTGTGTTGTATCAAGTACATCAGTCAGATCTTGCGGCAGTTGTAGGCTTATCTTCTTATATAGATTTAAACAAATTAGCATTGTATTGTGTGTGTGTGTGTGTGTGTGTGTGTGTGTGTGTGTGTGTGTGTGTGTGTGTGTGTGTGTGTGTGTGAAGGGGTAGATATGGGAAGGAGACAGGAGGTTGGAAGGAGAGGCAAGGAAGGCAAAGGGGTGTTCAGTAGCGGATTGATACATTTAGAGCAGAGGGACACTAAAAGAGGGCTGGCTGGTAGACTTGTTTTACGTGGTTTTTGGAGGGCTCGTATTTTTCAAGGTATTAAAAATTGCTGAAGCCTGAAATGTTTTGACAGCTTAATTGGAAATTTGTGAGCACCCATGTTCAATGTGTAGCCTTGGTTCCGATAGAACTGATGATTCCGATTTACAAGCCTCATGCTACTGCAAGCTACAGACCATTTATTTCTTTATCATATAAACTTTTTTTCCAAGGGTAATCGAACAAGTGCTCGTTTGCATCTGAAAAAGGATCTGGGTTTTAATATGTGCGTAACATTGTGTCTTTAGCTACATTCCAGTTGTCGACCTGCTATTGTGTCCACATGAATTCTAACATTCAGACTGACCATCTGACAGACAACCCTTACCCCCTACTAACTTTTAACACTAATTATAACACTAACCTCAACACTAACCCTGGCCCCACATGTGGACACAAAAGGCAGGTGGATAATGGTATATGCTGATACAATGGCCAAACAATTTTTCTAAGGGGTTGGTAGGAGGGGTGCGAGAATTTTTTGAAAAAAGGATGCTAGGAAGGGAGTAGGGTGTTAGAATGCTCTGGTATGTAGTGATGGGGAAAGAGGTGTAAAGACTGAGGATGGGGATAGGGGACAGGAAAACTGATTAGCTTCAGGGGTGGGTGGAGGTGGGGAATAATCAGTTGAAGGGCGTGCATTTTAGAAGTTTATCTAAAAACAGAGCAGGAGACGCTGGGTTGATAATGTATTACTGAATAATCACTGGGGGAAGGGGATGGAAAACTGATAATGCATTACAGAAATGAGGCTTTATCAAAAAGCAAGAGTGGACAGTCTGTTCAGGTGTTGTGTGTGTGTGTGTGTGTGTGTGTGTGTGTGTGTGTGTGTGTGTGTGTTGTGTGTGTGTGTGTGTGTGTGTAGGGGGGGGGGGTTGCATGTTTGATAGGGTTTGTGTGACAGGGGTATCTAGGGAATGGTCTACCTCAGGTATTTTTCATCTCGAGTGTATGCTACATGGTGCAGCCTACCCAAAAGTTGCACACCCTTGTGTGTGTGTGTGTTTTATATTGGGATTGGATAAATGGGGAAAAGCATTTACCCAAACAACCTGAAATTAAAACGCTGTGTCTGTAGTTTAAATAAACAGCTGTCTTTCCTTATGTAGCCAACACTGATTTCAATAGCTCCCATTGCTTTTTTAAAGGCTGGAGGTGTAAGGAGGATTGGAATGTAAAATCAAGAAGTTACGGTATTTGTGAAAAAGCTCGGCATTTATTTTAAACCTCGAGTTATTTCTTTCCCGTTTGTTACTAGGGTATGGTACAGCTCAGTGATCAGAACACTCATTTTACCCAAGCTAAGGTTAAGCAGCAAAGAGCAAGGTTACCCAGAAGATGAGTAACCTTTTGCCATCTTGGCTTTAACAGCTGTAAATGGATACCTGTCCTCTTTAGGGACAGGAAAGATGAAGCAGTGAAGGAGAGGAGATGGGCGCCGCCCTCAATATGCTGGCCCCTAGAGAAGCTGAGGTCTGTCACCTCCCTTCCCAATGACCATATAGGTTATGAAAACACTTTTTCCTTTACCTGTTATTCTACAAAATGTAGTATAATTAATCTTTGCCTTTAACGTTATTCGTGGATTGATATGATTGTGTTATTGATGTGTTCTGTTCCCTGGTTCCCTTGTCTTTTGCTTTGCTGTAGCTCAGGACATGCTCGTTACCCAGGTCATAGCACTCCCAGCCCATTGATAGACTGCTCCATCTGCATCTCTCCCAGCAGTCTTTGATTCCCATTTGTTAGCACAAATGCATTGATCCCAGCCTTTGTTTTTAAAGTTAAATCTCTAAAGGGAATAAAATAGAAGCGATTTAGAGGCCCAATGTAATTTTTTTTAAATGGAGACTAACCAAAAAAGAGATGAACACAATTTTTAAAAAAATGTGGGAAAGAGATTGGAGGTCCCACAAAAAACTAGATGTATTGGCAAGACTGAAATGACAGATTTGACATCAATCATCACTAATTGCTGCATGATTTCTTGTGGGCGTTCTTGCATTTGTCCAAATTTCTACTGTATCTGTTCTGAACATGTTTTGCTGCAAGTATGAACTTTCACTTAAGATATTCCAAATTTCCCGTGTACCCAATGTTAAATAATCTCTCCTAGCAGATCGCTAATAATGCAGTCTGGTACAGGTTTGGTTTGACTTTTTTTTTTGTTCAGCCCTTAGTAAATTTTGTGCTTTCATAAAACCTGGGTCGTGTAAAGTTAAAAATTGAGCATGTGTGGGTTTATTTTGGTGGCTGGTCGTAGACCGTAAACATGCAGTTGTACGAAACACTTAGCTGTATGAATGTTTGGTTTTTGTGTGGTATAAACTTTATAAAGAAAATGCATTTCAGCAAGGAATACTGGTGGACAGTTAGTCTTGTATTAAAAGTACTTCCTCTTCTATGACATATTCTGACATTTTGTATGGAAACTTTTACTACAGCTTTCTAGACCTTGATCATGAACAGCTGGTTCTTTTCATTCTTGCTTTTTTGATTACTCAATTTCAAGTACTGAGCACAAAGGGAAGTAATTTATCGCTGATGCCTTTATCTTTTCATTGTATCTGGTAGAATGTGGGTATTGTCAGTGGCGGTGTAACCAACTCTACTTATAAGCTATTACAACATAGACCATTATATTTTGTAGCAGCTTCATGATTTTGCTCCTGAAGCATTTGCCTGCATTGGACGTATCTGTTCCCAGCTGTAAGGGATAAAATTGTGTGGTTTTTCTTCCACCATTATAGTTCAATTATCTAAAATAAAACACTTCCTGAATAACCATTCACGCGAACTGTTTTTTTTTGTGGCCATATTTTGCCTATGTAAACTATGCTTCATCTCTTTGGGACAGCTGTAGTGAAACAAATTTGAAATCCATTCATGGATTATACAAAAGAGGGCTAAAACTTGTTCTATTAAAATCAAGCTCCCTAACAATCGACGATTATAAGCAAATAAATAGCTACTCTAACTTTCCAAAAACAGATTTTATTTCAATAAAGCCACATTTGTACTGAAAATTATCAATGGAAATGCCCCTCCGAAAATCACTAATTGCTTCAAAATTGAGAACAGGCATAATCACATAACATTTCCGAGACACAGAAATAATTTATACAAAACAAGCTTCTTATATTCAGGGAGTGATCTATGGAACAAGCTCCCAAGAAGCTTAAAATGTCTCAAAAAGAAAAATCAGTTCAAGACAGGTGAAAAATCGTTTAATGAGTTAATGTTTAGGAACTGAATTATACATCGATTAACAGTGATTTCAACAAATGCAGCAGCACTTTCTGCATCCCTTGAACATATTTCAGATGTGATTTTTAGGGACTAGAAATATTGCACTGTTACATGCTGTGTGTGTATGTCGAAGAGAGGGGAGAGTGAGAGATTTTGTTTTTTGTATCAATTTTTAAGCTATTATTAATGCTAAATAAAACATGTGAGTAATCTAAACGAACACATGCATAATGTACAAATTTTACAAGTGTCGAAAGGAGAAATCGAAATGGATGAAGTGATGACATTGTGACTTGATTTTCTTTAACATGTCCCTTTATAAAATCCAGTTTAACAGGTTTTATGATGAATGCTGATTTTTGATGTTATTAATGATGGATTATTAGTATTATTATAATGGTTACTGTCTCGATCTGATAGTCAAACTGACTGAATCAAAAAAATGTTAAGTAGGGGTTCTTGATTATTGTAAAACCTCTATTATTATTCTTTGGCTGATTATGTTCCTCCCTTCCTCCTTGATACCCCATTTCCCTGGCCCTTTTCAATCGTGTTTTTTTAAATTTTATTTTATTTTTTAAAGTTATTTTTCTATTATTGCTTTAAGTGGTGATGGGTGATTATCATATTGTAAATTTTATAATCATCATTATGAATGATTTATTAGTTTGAAATTTTGGATGGTTTGAGTGCTATGGACTGAATATCAAATTTTAGGATGTATTGTTCCTGTTTTTTTTCTTTTTTCTTTTTTTTTTTTGATTATGTAAAGTATGAATGTGAAAGAATGGATGATATTGTAACCTGACATATTTTTTCTATAACTTGAAAAACAAAGTCAAATGTATGTGCGCGCACGGATATATGTTTGAGTCTCTGTGTGTGTGTGTGTGTGTGTGGGGGGGATATGTATGTGTGTATGCGCGTGCGTGCGTGTGTGTATCTGTGTGTGTGTGTGTGTGTGTGTGTGTGTGTGTGTGTGTGTGTGTGTGTGTGTGTGTGTGTGTGTGTAGCCTACGTGAAAGAGTGAGTCTTACAGTGCATTATCATTATTGCTATTACTGTTGTTGTTGTTGTTGTTGTTGTTGTTGTTGTTGTTGTTGTTGTTGTTGTTCTTCTTCTTCTTCTTGTTCTTCTTCTTCTTCTTCTTCTTCTTCTTCTTCTTCTTCTTCTTCTTCTTCTCATTATTTTATTATTATGATGGTGATGATGATGATGATGATGATTATATTTCCTTTAGTTCTTTTTCAGTTTTTGTTAAGAGTTGTAACAATGTTGTAGCTAAATATTTTTTGGGTGGGGTTTTCTTGGTTGTACTCTGCTTGTTTGCTTACTGCTTTATTTTTGT
>CM060324.1:4752073-4754573 GCA_030674155.1 Stramonita haemastoma
GTGTGTGTGTATGGGGGGGGGGGGGAGCAGCACAGACATACAGACAGAGGCAGAGACAGACAGACAGACAGACAGACAAGCAGACAGAGGAGAGAGAGAGAGAGAGAGAGAGAGAGAGAGAGAGGAGAGAGAGAGAGAGAGAGAGAGAGAGAGAGAGAAGACAGACAGACAGACAGACAGACAGACAGACAGACAGACAGACAGACAGACAGACAGACAGGCAGACAGACAGACAGATAGACAGACAGACAGACAGACAGAGACACAGAGACACAGAGACACAGAGAGACAAGGCAAGGCATGGCACATTCTTTTATTTCGAGGATAATGAATAAGCACTCGTGTGCTTTTTTACATCCAGTCCCCGCCCTTATCAGCGATTAGATCAAGATAAACAACTCCTGTAACTAAACAAGAACAATAATAATGACTTAGAAAGAGACAGAACTGTGCTTCGTAATTGTATTAAACGCCTTTATTATAAGATATAAGAACATGAAGTGTTTACTGTGGCACAGCAAAAAACATGTAACAAAGTCATACAGGGAATTCAACTAAGCTCCAAATGCAATATGTCTGTCCTGGGGTATAATTAATTGAGTTTATTATAGAATGTTACGATTCTAAAAATCCATGACAAGATTCACACTCCTCAGTACTTTAATTTTTTTCTTTATTAATCCCCTATCAATCTATAGTTTGTGAACTGATGAAATGTTAATCCCGACGAATTTATTTGTTCCTGTCAAAATATCTTATTAGATTTGCCAGTGGTTTGTTTTTTTTGGATAGAAAATATGATATCTTTTGTATTTGAGTACGTTTTAATTTTTTTTCCAAGAAGCTTTACTTAATTTACATTTAAAAGATAACTTGATTAGTAATGTAAAATGATTATTATATTTCATTGTTTGTTTATTATAAATTGTTGTTTCGCCAATTGTGAATATGTTAACACTTTTTTAGGGGGGGGGGGGCATTTTCAACGTTAATAGGGGGAGTTGCTGTTCTTTTTGTTCTCCTGTTAAATGTGTTTGTAGCCCTCCATACCTGAAACGGAATACCGGAATTAGGTCCAGACAATAATCGTGTGTGTTGTGTGTGGTGTGTGTGTGTGTGTGTGTGTGTGTGTGTGTGTGTGTGTGTGTGTGTGTGTGTGTGTGTGTGTGTGTGTGTGTGTGTGTGTTTCTGTGTGTGTGTGTGTGTGTGTGTGTGTGTGTGTGTGTGTGTGTGTGTGTGTGTGTGTGTGTGTGTGTGTTTTCTGTGTGTTTAGATCTGCTTCTCTTGTCGACCCGCTCCCCTCACACCACCCCATCTCGTTTGTTTGATATTGTGCCACATTGATGAGGTTCCTTAGATATGACTGCAGTCTGAAAACCCCATTTACATTAAGACATAGCTGCGAGTCATGAGAAGAATTACATTATTTAAAACCCCTTTTATTTCCAAGTTAATGAATAAACACTCGTGTACTCATTTTTTTTACATTCAGTTCCCGTATGCATACAGTTTTTACAAAAATTAATTTAGTCATACGTTCCCACCGGCACACAATGACCTACTCTTGAGAAAGGCGGACAGGTTGTAACGTGTGTGGCAAGATGTCCTGCGTGAGTTAGCACACAGGGTTATAAGTCTCATCCGAAGGACTTTCGGGGGGAGTGGAATCAGAACTGACTCAGGGGGTTAAGTCCCTTCAATAGGCTTCTCAGTGGTGAACGTCAGTCACGAACGCAGCGTTTTAACCACCAGGCTATCCTGTTAAGAGAGAGAGAGAGAGAGAGAGAGAGAGAGAGAGAGAGAGAGAGAGAGAGAGAGAGAGAGAGAGAGAGAGAGAGAGAGAGAGAGAGGAGAGAGAGAGAGAGAGAGAGAGAGAGAGAGAAGACAGACAGACAGACAGACAGACAGACAGACAGACAGACAGACAGACAGACAGACAGACAGACAGACAGACAGACAGAAAAGAGAGAGAGAGAGAGAGAGAGAGAGAGAGAGAGAGAGAGAGAGAGAGAGAGAGAGAGAGAGAGAGAGAGAGAGAGAGAGAGAGAGAGAGGAGGAGAGAGGAGAGAGGAGAGAGAGAGAGAGAGAGAGAGAGAGAGGCAAGGTAAGGCAAAATTCTTTTATTCGAGGATAATAGATAAGCACTCATGTGCTTTTTTACATCCAGTCCCGCCCTTTTCAGGGAAAACATCAAGATAAAAAGATACTAAACAATAAAACTATATGCAGTGCCAAACAACATAAAGGAATAAGGACATTATACATAATAAGATAATAAAAATGCACACATTCAGAAGACGAAAATCAGGAGCCACAATAAAATGATTTTGATTATAAAAGGAGAGAGAGAGAGAGAGGAGAGAGAGAGAGAGAGAGGAGAGAGAGAGAGAGAGAGAGAGAGGAGAGAGAGAGAGAGAGAGAGAGAGAACAGAGAGACAGACAGACAGACAGCAGGGGAGAGACAGAGTGAGACGAAGAAGAACAGAGAGAGACAGAGAGA
>CM060324.1:4759573-4782073 GCA_030674155.1 Stramonita haemastoma
CATTGTTTGTTTCTTTCTTTCTTTTCTTCCTTCCTTCTTTATTCTTCCTTTTCTTTTGCTTCCTTCGTCTGTTCTACAGTGTTTTTGTTTGTTCTCTTTGTTTGTGGAGGAGGTGGTCATTTTTGTTCACATTGATTAAAGTGTTAGGGAAAAATGGAAGAGGACATTGCAGTTAATTAATTAACACATGGAGAAATCTAAATAGCGTGAGCTTTTAGTTTTAATTTGCTTTTTCTTTTGTTTGCAGATGCGTTTAAAGACAGCATGTTTTTATCTGTTCTTTTGCTGCGTCCTCTTTCGTTAGAATTTAAGTCCCGCTGTTTTTTGCTTTACATAAGTAACCTTTCATTAGCCACGTTTATTATTTTTTTTATTGTCTTTTAACATTAGGAGCAAACGATATGTGGTGGAAATATTAGCATAGTCCATCCTGAGGTAAGCCAGTGGAGGAGTCAAGCCCAGTCAAAAGCACTTTAATAATTCCATTAAGGTCAGTAACTAGGAACGCTGCATTGCACAGAATCTGTATACTGACTCTATATCCAAGTTTGTCACTTCTCTCATTTTTTCTCGACTGGACTAACAGTCAATTCCCTTTGGCTGGTCTACCAGCATCATCTATCCACTCCCTTCAACGTATTCAAAACTCTGCACCTCGACTTGTCCTAAGAAAGAAAAAATCCGAACACATTATTCATCTCTTACAATATATTCACTGGCTACCTGTCGCACAAAGAGTGAAGTACAAGATCAATTCCCTCTGCTACAAATGCCTATACAAGACTGCACCTTCCTATCTCTATGACTGTCTCCAACAATACACTTTCAAATCCAATCTAAAGACACACTTAAAAGACTTAACTTGCCCACTCGTTTAAAACGTATTGCCATTAGGAAGAGTAGACTATTCATACTGGCAAGAACGGATTACAAAATTAAAAAAAACAAACACCCAGACCTGCTCGCACACTGGTGTCGTGTTTAGGCATCATCCCGAAGTGCGAATACAGCTACCTTAATGACGGGGAATAAGGGTCACACAGGCAAAACTCTTACCATTGGTGAATCTCGGAGTTTAAGCAGAGGAACGAAAGAAAATGTGATATACTCAGGACGCTGCATACTGTAGTGCGACAAGTTGGGATAAGTCACCGGTCTGAACGGTGTGAAAAGCCCACACTGAAGCCACATGTTGAGCTTTCAGGAACAGTCTTGGTGACTTGGCTGTGACTTTTTTCCATCCCCAAACCATTGACTGGAAATCTGCCAGCACTGTTAAAGGTAGAAAGGTAAGTGTGTCCCATAACCTGTGCAGTCGTAGGGGAGCGAGGCATCAGAGACCTCAGCTTCTCTAGGGGCCAGCATGTTGAGGGCGGCGCCCATCTCCTCTCCCTCGCTGCTTTACCTCCCTGTCTCTAAAGAAGGCAGGTACGTACCATTTGCAGCTGGGTGAAATGGGGGACTGTACTGGAGCTAAGGCGCGCAAACGGTCACCCATCCACTTTGTAGCCAAGCTCAATGCTGCTTAACCTTAGCTTGGGGAAAGCACTGTTAGCTTGAGAAAAACACCACACATATGTATACAGTCTTTCCTGCTTGTGGTTCAATTTTTTTGACGTTTATGGGGAGATATCAACCTTATTCTGGGGCAATTTTTCAAGGGGGTATACCAACTATCCCATGACAGCCTCTCGAAGTTCATAGCAGATTTGGTTTCATCCAATCGAACGGATGCGCTGCGTGTCTTTGTCTGTTTGTTTATCTCCCTCCTTTGTTCCTCTTTTTTCGCTTCTTTTCTTTCCTCTTTATTTTCTGTGCCCTCTTTTAATTTTCTCTCTCTGTCACACTGTCCTCCGGAGCCTTTGATCTGTCTCTCTCTCTGTCAAAGTTTCTTCATTCCCTTTCTTTTTGTTTGTTTGTTTGTTTGTCGATTTCTTTCTTTCTTTAAATTTGTTAATGTCCTTCTGTCTTTTCATGTTTATGCCTACCTCCACCAAATATTTGTTCCTGCTCTAATGTCTTAATTTACACAAAAAAGTTCTATTTTAGAAAATAAACAGGTAAACTATTATATCATCTTTTGGAATAAAATAGTCCATTTTGTTTTGAGGTAGATTTTAGTTGCAACTATCTTAGTATTGACAGTTAAACTACTCTTTGTCATTAAAGATGGTAAGGATGAGAAGGGGGTGGGATAGCTTAGTGGTCAGAGCACTCGCTTTTCCCAAGCTAAGGTTAAGCAGCATCGAGCATGGTTACCAAGTTGATGTGGGATTGTTTGCGCGCCTTGGTTTCAGTACATTCCCCAGTTTACCCAGTTGTAAATGGGTACCTGCCCACATTAGGGTCCGGGAAGGTAAAGCAGCGAGGGAGAGGAGATGGGCGCCGCCCTCAATATGCTGGCCCCTAGAAAAGCTGAGGTCTCTGATGCCTCGCTCCCCTACGACCACTGAGGTTATGGGACACCTTTACCTTTTAGCTAAGATGAGAGTGACTGTCTGGTGTCTCCTTTAAATCCCAGAGGCTGCAGACGGCCACAGGAGCATCACTTCAGATAGAGATGTCAGTGACTGAAGGTCCAGTGTCGGTGAGATGTCAGTGAGACAGACAGTGACTGAGCTGACATCGGCGATGGACTGACAGGTCAGTGGGGGGGGAGAGGTGGGGGAATTTTCTCTGATGAAGTGTGAGTAGTCTACTTCCCTTCTGTACTTTTCATTTCTGAACGTTTCCTTTGTTTACTTTTTGGATCTCTGACTGTTTCAGTATTTTTTCTTGTTCTTCTTGTTCTTATTTGTCTTTTTGCTCTTGTTCTTCTTGGTCTTCTTGTTCTTGTTCTTCTTATCCGTCTTCTTGTTCTTGTTCTTCTTGTTCTTATTCGTCTTCTTGTTCTTGTTCTTCTTGTTCTTATTCGTCTTCTTGTTCTCCTTGTTGTTGCTGTTGTTGTTGTTGTTGTTGTTGTTGTTGTTGTTGTTCTCCTCCTCCTCCTCCTTCTCCTCCTCCCTCTTTTAAAATTGCTATGTCTCTAAACTTTTTATCTGTATTTTATATATGTTTAACATTGTTTCAGTTTTGCATTCTGTTTGGTTAAGTTCTGTTCTTTCATTTTTTTTTAAACAGTCAGTACTTTGGGAGTGATATTCCCTCAACATTGAATGATGGAGCACTATGTGTTATTAAAACTTGCGATGGTAAGTGAGACAGAGGGACCTTTGGCATCACTGTCATATTCAGTTAACCAAAGGATCATATAGGTGTCTGGCTGAATCCATGAGCAGCCAACAGTGTGGGATTGCTGCTATACTCAATAGCCGGAGGGCGGGATAGCCCGGTGGTCAGAATATTGCGCTGGCAATTTGACGACCCGGGTTTGATTCCGGTCGAGGAGATTTTTCTCCTGGAGTTAACATCAGTGCTGACTCCACTCTCCCCAAAAAGTCTTTCGGATGAGACTGTAAACCGAGGCCCCGTGTGCGAACGCACACAGAACATCTTGCGTACACGTTAAATCCTGTTCCGCTTTTCGTAAGAGTAGGTCATTGCGTGGCGGTGGGAACAGATGACAAGATTTACAAAATTGCATACATACGGGGACTTGATGAAAAAAAGCAAATGAGTGCTTATCCCATTATCCTCGATATAAAAGAATGAAAAAGAAAAATAGCCGGAGGACGGGATAGCCTGGTGGTCAGAGTAGTATTGGTATGAGTACTGTCTTGTAACGTGTGCGAGGTTATGCCTGCATGCTGTGCTGTGTTATTCTGCAATTTTTTTCCCTATTCACTTTTTTGTGTACGGCTTGTAACCCACACGAATTTCTTCTCTATTTGTGAGATAATAAATCTTTGAATTGTGTGCTGACCTTGGTTTGAATCTTGTTCAACAGGGTATTTCCTCTGGGGTAAACATCAGTGCTGACTCTACTCCTAAACGTCATTTCGCATGAGACTATAAACCGAGGTCCTGTGTGCCAATGCACGCAGAACATCTTGCGCAAACATTAAAACCCGTTCGGCTTTTCTGATGAGATTGCTTGACTGTCTTTTTAAAGCACAGAGCAGAGGGCAATGACCCATGCAGAGAAAGGCACTTGTCCAAACACTGACCATCGGCAGTGAAGGTCAGCTCTGCTGGGAAATCAAGAGGCCAATGTCAGTCATAGTCCTGCCATTAAGATCTGACAAAGCGGTCAGTTGAGAGTAGGCTTCCATTAATTCCTGGGGTGACTTTTTTTTTTTAGCTTCCCTGTCTACTTTTTTCTTTGTTCGCATCCTGTTTTTTCAAATAGTTTTTGATTTTTTCTGATTATACTAATAGTTATTATTTCTGCTATTCTTAGATTTTTTTCTTTCTTTTGTTATGTCTTTCGTTCTTTTTCTTTTTCTTGCTTTCTTTCTTTTTGTCTTTCTTAGTTTCTTTCTTTTCTTTTCTTTCTTTCTTTTATTCTGTCTGTCTGTATGTTTTTATTTCTTTCTTTTACACTTCCTTTTTTTCTTTCTATCTACTTTTCCCTTCTTTTCTTTCTTTCTTTCTTTCTTTTCTTTCTTTCTTCTTTCTTTCTTTCTTTCTTTCTTTCTTTCTTTCTTTCTTTCTTCTCTTTCTTTCTTTCTTCTTCTTTTTTCCCTTCTTCCTTCTTTCTCTTCTTTTCTTTCTTTTTCTTGCATGGGTTTGTCTTGCTTACCTTCTTCTGTCTGCATGTTTGTATTTAAAAAAGATGTATATATATATGAATAATTTTCTGTTCTTTTTGTGTTTTCTATCGTCTATTTTTTTTTCTTTCCAAGTCTTTAAATTTTTATATATCTTTCGGAGATTCTTTATGATTCATGTGGATGTTCTGTGTTCTGATTTCTTTGATGAAAAAAAGTACCAAGAAATGCAGACAATGAAGTAAGATCGATGAACTAATTTACACTGAAATAGATTTCTGACGAGGATTGCTGAAAGTCTTTTTAAGGCACAGAGAGCAATGCCCCCTGCAGACAAAAGTGCCTATGCAAACACTGACCATTGGGAGTGAAGGTCAGCTCTATTGGGAAATCAAGAGGTCAATGTCAGTCATAGTCCTTATATATATATATATTATATATATATATAGATAGATAGATAGATAGATAGATAGATAGATAGATAGATAGATAGATAGATAGATAGATAGATATAGATATATAGATATATTATTCTTTTATGTCGAGGATAATGGGATAAGCACTCATGTGCTTTTTTCATCCAGTCCCCGTGTGTATGCAGTTGTGTAAATCTTGTCATCTGTTCCCACTGGCACACAATGGCCTACTCTTACGAAAAGCGGAACAGGATTTAACGTGTGCGCAAGATGTTCTGCGTGCGTTCGCATACGGGGTCCCGGTTTAGTCTCATCTGAAAGACCTTTGGGGAGAGTAGAGTCAGCACTGATGTAAACTCCAGGGGAAAAATCCCCTCCAACGGGAATCGAACTCGGGTCCTCAAATTGCCAGCGCAGTGTTCTGACCACTAGGCTATCCTGTCTCCTTAAGGAGAAGACAAGCTGATCAGTATGGAAACATTTTTTTATGTCAGGTGGGTTTTTTCTTTTGGGTTCTGTTTCTGTCATGTCTTGTTTGTTTTTCTTTGTTTCTCTGCTTGCTTGTTTGTTGGTTTTTTTTTGGCCTATGTTTCTGTCTTTCTTTTCTTTGTCTGTCTGCCTGTCTGTTACAGCTTTCTTTCTTTCTTTCTTTGCTTTCCTTCTTTCTTTCAAGTCCTGTTTTCCTTTTTCTCTTTATTTTCCTGTCATCTTTCAGTGCTGACTCCACTCTCCCCCGAAGTCCTTTGGATGAGACTATAAACCGAGGCCCCGTGTGTGAACGCACGCAGAACATCTTGCGCAAGCGTTAAATCCTGTTCCGCTTTTCGTAAGAGTAGGCCATCATGTGCTGGTGGGAACAGATGACATTTACAAAACTGCATGCACACGGGGACCGGATGTAAAAAAGCACAAGATGCTTATCCCATTATCCTTGATATGAAAGAATGAAATAAAATTGTGATGGGGTGGAAAGTAGATTATCTCCCATGTGATAAGAGTGCGACAATCACAGCGTCGTGTTTCTATTTAGAGACACACCTGTGAATTGTCAATACACAATGGTGCTTATTTTATTATCCTCGATATAAAAAAAAAGAAGAATACTCTCTCTCTCTCTCACCCGTTCCTCAGGTAGAGGCCGGCAGTTCACCAATAGTGAGATTTGAAGGTATGCAATCGTTGTTGTCCCCCAGTAAAGGTAGCCGCTTTCCAACTTTGAGGTTGTTTGCTGGGTATGTTCGTGTTCTAATAACCTACCAGAGACTGAGGTAAATTACGAGATTTTTAACGTGCATATTTAATCTTCTGCATGTGTATAAACAAGGGAAGAATTAAGGCACTTGAAGGTCTGCCCTTGAAACTGACCTTGGAGATTGTAAGCATCCCCATGCTTAATCAATTCTTCAGATGCTGCCAAGATTAGAACCTACGACTTCATGGATCTATGGAGTTGGAATCATAATGTCTTCTCCACTCAGCTAGAAGCTTTTGTTTGACTTTCTTTGGATGCATCTCTAACCCCCCCCCCCCCCCCCCCCGCCCCCTCCCTCCTCTCTCTCTCTGTGCCTCTCTCTGAATGTCAGATATATGTTTTCCCCTTTGCGTTCTCTTTTCCTTTGTTGTTTGGGTCTCATTTTATCTTTTTATTCCAGTATTTTTTCTTCTTCTAAAAGGCACTAAGGTCACAACCATCTTCGCCATAATAGATAGACATCAGTTCGGCATTCAACACGTTTTTGTTGAGAGCTGTTCAGAGACTTCTGAAGCACAGAGGGCAATGACCCCTGCAGATAAAAGCACTTGTCCAAATACTGACCGTTGGGAGTGAAGGTCAGCTCTGCTGGGAAATCAAGAGGCCAATGTCAGTCATAGTCCTGCCATTAAGAGCAGACAAGCTGATCAGTTGAGAGAATCTTCTTTTTCTTTATACATCAGTTTTGTTTTCTTTTTGTCCGTGTTTCTATCATTTCTTGTCTTGTCTTTCTTGCTTTTTGTGCTTATTTCTTTTTCCTATTTTCCTTTGTGTGTGTGTGTGTGTGTGTGTGTGTTGTGTGTGTGTGTGTGTGTGTGTGTGTGTGTGTGTGTGTGTGGTGTGTGTGTGTGTGTGTGTGTGTGTGTGTGTGTGTGTGTGTGTGTGTGTCTTTTAAAAGTTTTTTTTTCTGTCGTTTCTTTTCTTTCTTCTTTTATATATATATATATATTTTTTTTTATTCAAGTCTTTCCCCAACTTAAAAAAAAATCATTTTCTGTCATCTTTCTGTAATGATTGGTCTGTTCTGTCATTATTTTTTTCCAGACAACAGTGACACAGAAAAAAATGCCAAGAAACCAAGACAGTAAAACTAAATTTACAATAAAAAATGTAAAAGAAGCCCAAATACTCTCAGAAAAAATCTGACGAGCCCTAAGTGATGAAGCATTGTTTGACATAGAAGTTTGTATGCCATTGAAGATATCCGTTAGTTTCCACACCCAGAGAAGAATGTTCAATCACTGTGATGGATGAGCAGTGTGCTATGGGGGTGACTTAATTCGCTGGGCCACCTGCCGTGTCTGATTATATGGGACACTTGCTGTGTCAGATTACATTGTGTAATATTACACTGGGACACTGATGTAGCTATATTCTTCTGAAATGTAGTTTTCCATAATTTTTTGTCATTCATAGATGTGTTACATGCACATACATGCCCATACATGGGCATGTTTACAAAAAATCACGAAAAACTACATTTCAGGAGAAGGTAGCTACATCAAAGAACCACACCAAATGCAATCAATCACTGACTTTTGCATCAAGAAGAAAAGAGTACGGGCATGACACAAGATCAAAAGGACATAAAAAACAATACTACAAGGCACTGTCCAAGGAGAGAGAAAAAGAGGCAGACCAAGGAAGAGATGGGAGGACATAGATAGATAGATAGATAGATAGATAGATAGATAGATAGATAGATAGATAGATAGATAGATAGATAGATAGATAGATAGATATGATTTTTGTTGCCCGAGCATGATATAAGCTCTACTCATGTTGATGCTCTAAGCCATTGCTTTGTGTTGTTCACGTTTCTTGCCTTAGTTTGAGAACAATGTCATATTAAAATAAAGATAACATATTTGAGATGATGCATCATGCTTTTTGCTGGTTTAAATGCTTGCTTTCTTACTTTCTGTCAGCTTGTGTTGTTTTTTCATTCTAAGTTTTTAGTGTTTGATTTTTTTTTTTTTTACTTTGCTTCTTTGTTTTTGTTTCATTGACTCATTAAGTCATTCATTCAACTTTTCTTCTTTTGTGTTTTTCTGTCTTTCTTTCTTTCTATTCCTCATTTCCTTCTTTCTCAATATCTTCTTTATGATGGAAGACATGGAACACAATGAAAACATACACAAAACAAATTTTGTAAGTTGAAAATGGTTTTAGTATACCACATTTTTTTTCTTGTCAAAGGCAAACTTTAGTCCCACCACTCTCAGTTACAACATGTGGATCACTGTTTGCTGTTCAGCACAGGACTGACGAGGTCTGTGTGTAGTCAGTCCTCCAGAAGCCAGACAGAGACCACAGTGAAGCCCTGCTTCCAATATTGACAGTCGTGATCTGCAGCTGGGTCTGTTGGGACGTGAAGTGGACAGTGTCAGCAAAGGTTCCTGACACTGTGAAACAGACCAAAGGGTCAAGAAAAACAGACCACAAGTAATTAAATGAATACATTTATCCCTGAACTTTTTTCCTTCCCATCTGGTTTTTTGTTTTTCTTCTAAAATGTTAGAATGTCTCTGTCTTTGGTTTACTTTTTCATTTTTTTTCTGTCTTCCTTGCTCTGATAATTTTCTTATTTTGTGTTGTGAGCACAACAAAAAAATCAACATTATAATTACAAAGAAAATGAATAAAACATAAAAGTAAGGATCAGGAAGAAGCTTCAGATGTAAAGAAACATTTTCAAAGAGTCAAAAGCACCAAGAGAGTTAATAGACAAACTGATTTTTAGCCTTCAGAGTCAGATGATTTTCACCATCCATTGTACCCCTAAAAAAAAACTTCCTTGCTCTTCAGTTCCAGAGGGAATACTGTGTTGCTGTAAGTTTGTACTGGTAAAAAAATCTGTTTCCCCCAGCGCCCAAGGAGGTATTCATGACAATATCATCTTCACTATAATGAATTATCAGGTTAGATTCTAACTGCATCCACTGGGACACCAGCTGTGTCGGATTAATAGTATCATGAGCAATCTATATGTTTGGTATGCGTAAGATTCCTTAATCTATTCCCACAGGTCAGAGTGAGTAATCTTTCTAGTAAAATGGATGCATTTACTTAACTGATGTTGACATTTTTGGTTGTCTTTTGTTTTTTCTTCTTTGCTGTATTCATTTCAGCTTGCTTTGTATTTTTTCTTTCTTTCTTTTTTCCTTTCTCTATTCTTTCCTAATTAGCTAGTTTGTCAGTTTGTTAGTTTTCATACTTTTTTTTTTCTTTATGTTTGTCTGTATGTCTGTCTTTTTTCTTTTTGGTTTTTCTTTCCACTTTTACTTCCTTCTTCCTTCAATCATTCCTTTCTTCCTTCCTTTCATTTACTCAGTCTCTATTTCATTGATTTTCATTACCTTGTCGATAATGAAACACACAGAACACACCAAAAACACACCTAAAGCAACGGTTGTAAGATAATTCTAGTATAACTCTATTTTTTTGTGGTCAGAGACAAACCGGTCCCACCACTCTCAATAACAACACGTGGAGCACTGTTTGCTGTTCAGCACAGGACTGACGAGGTCTGTGTGTAGTCAGTCCTCCAGAAGCCAGACAGAGACCACAGTGAAGTCCTGCTTCCAATATTGACAGTCGTGACCTACAGCTGGGTCTGTTGGGACGTGAAGTGGACAGTGTCAGCAAACATTCCTGACAGCCTGAAACAGACCAAAGGGTCAAGAAAAACAGACCGAAGGGTCAAGCAAAACAGACTAAAGGGTCAAGAAAAACAGACCAAAGGGTCAAGAAAAACAGACCAAAGGGTCAAGCTAAACAGACCAACAGATCTAATGAAACAGACCAAAAGGTCTTTGAGGGGGAAATCTCTGTCTATCCTTTTCACACTTTTTTTCTTGGTTCCACTCTTTTCTCTTGCGTGAATTAAGTAAACATGTTTGCATTTCTTTGCGTCTTTTTTGGCTATTGTTTTTTTCTTCCTTGCTTTGTTTTGTTTATTTGTTATTCTTTTTTTTGGGGGGGGAATGCCTTGTGAAATCAGAGCCAGACATAAGGTGTTATAATAATGATATTATGATAGAGAAATAGAAAAAACACACAAAACAATCAGAAAGGAACAATAAGAGTAAAAAGTAACCCACGATTCCTTTGAAAAAGCGGAATCACCACAGAACACTTCTGTCACTTCTGTTTGTTTTCTGCTTTTAATGTCTGTGCCTCTCCTTTTTTCGATTCTTTCTTTTTCTTTTCGTTCTTTATTTCTTTCCTTACTTCTTTTCCACCCTTCCTTCCGTCTTTCCTTTCTTCCCCCCTTCCTTTCATCTCTCCTTCCTTCCTTCCTTCCGTCCTTCCATCAGTCAGTCCGTCCGTCCGTCCGTCCGTCCGTCCGTCCGTCCGTCCGTCCTTCCTTCCTTCCTTCCTTCCTTCCTTCCTTCCTTCCTTTATTCATTTAGTCAGTCAGTAAGTAAGTAAGTAAGCAAGTCCGCAGTGAGTCAGTCAGTCAGTCAGTCGGTAAAGCAGTCAGTAAGTCAGTCAGTCAGCAAGTAACTGAGTCAGTCAGTCAGTCAGCCAACCAGTAAGTCAACCAACTCGTCCATCTGTCTGTCAGTCAGTCAGCTTGTAACTGAGTCAGTCAGTCAGTCAGTCAGTCAGTCAGTCAGTCAGTCAGTCAGTCAGTCAGTCAGTCAGTCAGTCAGTCAGTCAAACAGTCAGTCACTCAGTCAAACAGCCTTTCTGCCAAAATAACGTCAACAAGATAGGGGAAAGAAAACCATACTGTTTCAGAATAGTCCTACAGAAAACGAACTTCAGTCACAACTCTTACAGCCTTACTATCAGGAACATGACTCAGCTTTTAGCAGGGCTGTCATAAAGGGCAGTGTCTGCCAGCTTTTAACTCCCTGAGGAGGACAGACAGAGCAGGAAAAACACCTCTCAGGACAGCTGGGCAGCAGAAAGTCTTCAGAGAAAAAAGCCCTCTTCTGGCAAGTTAAGTGTTTTGGCCCTTTAAGTCGTATTCTCTGGAGGATGGACAGAGCCCGGCCACATTCAGATTATGATCTCTAGATGCCCTCTTGCCGCTACTTTTATTTTATTTTTTTCTCTTTTTGCCAAAGTACAGTACGCTATCACTTTACGCAGTGACCATTGTGTCTAAAGGTCACTCCCGTTGGGATCTGGGATAAGCTAAAGAGCTGACGGTTCTATCCTTTACTAATTGATGGGTCAGATTGTGGGGTAATTGGAAAAAAAAGTCACAGGAAAAAAATTCACAGAAAAAAAGTCACAGAAAAAAAGTCACAGGAAAAAAGTCACCAGCGCGCGTTCGTGCGTGTGTGCGTGCGTGCGTGCGTGCGTGTGTGTGTGTGTGTGTGTGTGTGTGTGTGTGTGTGTGTGTGTGTGTGTGTGTGTGTGTGTGTGTGTGTGTGTGTGTGTGTGTGTGTGTGTATGTGTGTGTGTGTGTGTGTGTGTATGTGTGTGTGTGTGTGTGTGCGTGTGTGTGTGTGTGTGAGTGTGTGTGTGTATGCATTGCACTGCACTGCACATTTTTCTTGATGATATTGCTCTTATTTTACTTTTATTCTCTGGCCTGAGTGCGTGTGTATGTGTGTGTGTGTGTGAGTGTGTGTGTGTGTGTGTGTGTGTGTGTGTGTGCGCGCGCGTGTGTGTGTGTGTGTGTGTGTGAGTGTGTGTATGCATTGAACTGCACTGCACATTTTTCTTGATGATATTGCTCTTATTTTACTTTTATTCTCTGGCCTCCGTTCGTGCGTACATGTGTGCGTGCGTGCGTGCGTGTGTGCATGCGTGTGTGTGTGTGTGTGTGTGTGTGTGTGAGTGTGTGTATGCACTGTACTGCACTGCACATTTTTCTTGATGATATTGCTCTTATTTTACTTTTATTCTCTGGCCTGCGTGCGTGCGTGCGTACGCGTGCGTGCGTGCGTGTGTGTGTTTTTGTAAACTGGATTTTACTTGGCTTTGTTTGACCTGATTGTGACTTTTTTTCCTGTGACTTTTTTTTTCCCTACCCAATTTTGTGACTTTTTTTCTGTGACTTTTTTTCCTGTGACTTTTTTTTTTTTACTATAACCGATTGTGGGAGCATCATTTCTGGGAGTCTTTTAGTCGGTGTTTGTTCTTGTTTTGTGTTTGTTTTTTGTTATTTTTTGTCTTTCGTTTAATTGTTGTGTTTTGTCTTTCCTTCTATGCGTATTTATAACAACAAAAAATGAACAAAAGCCTAAGGAAGTCAACTAAAATGACATTAAGTGAACTATTTTCTGTCCTTTAAGAAGGCATGAGCTCATCTACAACTCGTTAGACTTGGGTGCTGTAGGGAAACGTTGAAAGTTTGATCCTTTAAAATATTGACAAGAGTAAGACCAAAGTTAAAAATAATCAAAAAAAAGAAAAATGTTTAAAAAGAAAAATTCAGCAAAAAGTAATAAAGAAATAGCAGAGAAAAGAACGGAAAAAAACTGGAAGGAAAAAGAAGAAACACAAAGGCAGAGAGAATTAAAGAACGTTATATGGGGGAAAAGAAAGACACCCATATCCCCCTAAAAAGAACAACAACAACCCAACAAAACAACAACAACAACAAACAAGAACAAGCCAAGATCTCATGTCCTTTTGAACCCAGTTAATATCTTTTGATATATAAAACAGGCTGTTTGGTAACATAAATCATTACAATAGATGAGCTATTTCACAAAACAGGCTTCCGCCCTTGGAAACGACCAGTAGCAATGGCGATTACTCTTTTATGCCGACGCTGACGGCAAGAGTGTCAGGTGCAGAAGATAATAAGGCCTTTTCTCCTATCACCTCAAGTCGCATCCCAGCTGATAAGTAAATCATTTTTGGTTAAGTAAAGCTTAATAAAAAAAAAAAAACCCAGCTTCTTTTCCCAGTACATTTTCCTGCAGCGTTTTTCGTATCAGCCAGCTTATGGGTATGACAGACTAGGCCTATGGACCAAAGGTCTAGAGTGATCAAGTGACACAGATCCCAAACAGATCATCTGTCAGTATAGAACCCAGGTTCGATTCCCGTTTGAGGTTTTTTCCCCCCTGGAGTTAACATCAGTGCTGACTCCACTCTCCCCACAAGTCCTTCGGATGAGACTATAAACTGACGCCCCGTGTGCGAACGCACGCAGAACATCTTGCACACACACGTTAAATCCTGTTCCGCTTTTCGTAAGAGTAAGCCATCGTGTGGCGGTGGGAACAGATGACAAGATTTAGAAAACTGCATACACACGGGGACTGAAGGTAAAAAAAGCACATGAGCGCTTATTCCATTATCCTCGATAAAAAAAAAGACGTACTGCTCGAGCAGTTCAAGGTGTTAGGGTGGGTGGATGGGATGGGATAGCCTGGTGGTCAATGCGTTGCGTGTTGTATTCGCTATTTGATGGCCTGGGTTCGAGCCCATGTTAATGCCCACCACTGAGATGCTCTTTCATGGGGATTTCTTCTCCCTGGATTTCCTATTAGTGCTGATTCCATTCCCCGAAAAGTCACTTCGGATGAGACTATAAACCAAGGTTCTGTGTGTGCATATGAACTTACGCAAACTATCTTGCACACACCATGAAAACCGGTTCCACCTTTTAGAAGAGTAGGACATTTCCGCAGGTGGAAACAAATGATAAAATTTACAGACAAGTATGCAGATGGGGACTGGATTTGAAAAAAAATCTAATGCTTATGTCAATAATCGTCAAAATAAAGAAGAAAAAGAAAGAAGAAAAAGGTTGAACCCAACCATCTGTAATATGTCGTGTTCTGTTTACAACAGATAAATCGCAGCATCCATCCTGTCACCACCTAGTATGAAGCCTATGTGTTTGTTGTGCGCGCGCGTGGGCGTGTGTATGAAGTGTACAGAATGAAACAGCAGAACCGGCAAAGGCCTTTCACCTTAACACCATTTGAAGTGTTTCGTGTGGCAGTTTGACCTTTTCAAACTGACAGGTGGAAATGAACAGGTGTGAAATGTCATTCTGTCATAGGATCGAAAAAGACCGTGGGTACCAAGCTTTAGCTGGTGTGGCAGCGGGTTTTCTTAAAATTTTGTTTTAGAAACAAAACAGCTTGTTAGACAGCTGAGTTCCTTTTGCTGAAAAGAATAATGATAATGATCATCATCATCGTCATCGTCGTCGTCGTCGTCGTCATCATCATCATCATCATCATCATCATCACCATCACCATCACCATCATCATCATCATGGATTTTTTTTCAAGCCCTGAATCTTGTAAAGCAAACAAAACAAATCGGTGTAAAGATCTGTGTTAAGATAGCAGTGTCAGTAAATGAAAGGTGTATGTTACAAAATCTCTCAAAAACTGTTCATGTTCATCAGTGTTAACACCCAAAATAAAAAAGAGCACAATATCTCTACTCAAGACGTCTATCATGGTAAGCTTTCTCGCTTTTGACCTTGTACATTGTTTTTCTTTTCTTTCTCTTTTCTTTTGCTCTCAAGGACAAGGCGACTACCTGTCTGATGAGATTCTCCTATTGAACAGAAGCCACCACTGTTAGTTTTCCTACCCTCTTAATCCTGTCTTAGGAGGGATCAGAAGATGATGCAGTGTATGAGGGAGGATGGCGGTGGCGCAGTGGTTAGCTGGCTCAATGTCTGTTGTCTGGGAGGTCTCAGGTTTAGGGTTTAGTCAAATAAAGAGCACGGGTCGTCACATTGCGAGCGCAATGTTCTGACCACTAGGCTATCCTGTCCTCCAAAAGAGAGAGAGAGAGAGAGAGAGAGAGAGAGAGAGAGAGAGGAGAGAGAGAGAGAGAGAGAGAGAGAGAGAGAGAGAGAGAGAGAGAGAGAGAGAGAGAGAGAGAGAGGAGAGAGAGAGAGAGAGAGAGAGAGAGAGAGAGAGAGAGAGAGAGGAGAGAGAAGAGAGAGGGGAGAGAGAGAGAGAGAGAGAGGGGAGAGAGAGAGAGAGAGAGAGGGGAGAGAGAGAGAGAGAGAGAGAGAGGGGAGAGAGAGAGAGAGAGAGAGAGAAGAGAGAGAGAGAGAGAGAGAGAGAGAGAGACAGACAGACAGACAGACAGACAGGCAGCAGACACACGGACAGACAGGCAGACAGACAGACAGACAGACAGACAGATAGACAGCAGACAGACACACAGACACACAGACACACAGACACACAGAAAGACAGACTCACAGACACACAGAAAGACAGACACACAGACACACAATCACACAGAAAGACAGACACACAGACAGAGATAGAGAAAGAGAGAAAGAGAAAAAGACAGGGGAACGGAGAGAGACATACAGAGAGAGAGAGAGAGAGAGAGAGAGAGAGAGAGAGAGAGAGAGAGACAGAGACAGAGACAGAGAGGCAGAGATAGAGAGAGAGAGACACAGAGAGAGACAAAGAGAGACAGACATACAGACAGACAGGCAGACAAGGAGATAAATAATCTGACCAACAAACAATAAGCAACACCTCCAAAAAAACAAACAAAAAACCCCAACCCTAAAACAAGAAAGGAACCGAAAACTATTTTTTCAAGAAAAGACAGAAAATGCCACTTAGAAAGCTAGCTAACCAGAATGGATGTTGACAAAGGGGAAATGAGGCGCTCAGTGAAACAGACGATGTGACGCCTCTTGTAGTGCAAAATGTTTTTTTTGCTTTTGTGTTAATTTGTCCTCTCTCTCTCAGTTTCTGTCTCTCTGTCTCTGACTCTATCTCTGTCTGTCTGTCTGTCTGTCTGTCTCTGTCTCTGTCTGTCTGTCTGTCTGTCTGTCTGTCTGTCTGTCTGTCTGTCTGTCTGTCTGTCTGTCTCTCTCTCTCTCTCTCTCTCTCTCTCTCTCTCTCTTCTCTCTCTCTCTCTCTCTCTCTCTCTCTCTCTCTCTCTCTCTCCTCTCTCTCTCTCTCTCTCTCTCTCTTCTCTCTCTCTCTCATCTCTCATCTCCTCTCTCTCCTCTCTCTCTCCTCTCTCTCTCTCAAGTTATCCAAATGGACACGACTTATGCCACCATTGTCAAATCATTGTAACGGATGCGAAAAAACATTTTCGCTGAACCTAATACAATTTGGTAGTATATTTAACTCTCTGCAGTGGTGAAAACAAGTTTGACAAAACTATTGTTATTCTTTCTTTGTCGAACGCACAGACAGCAAACTCCAGAGGCTCTGACAAATGTCAGGGTACGCCAAAGGCGTATGTTTTGTTTAGTATATGGGAGTAAGTAAGACTTTTGGGGAGAGCGGAGTCAGCACTGACGTTAACTCCAGGGGGAATATCCCCTCGAACGGGAATCGAACCCGAGACCCATGTGGAATTTTCAGAGGAGTGGAGAGCATGCAAATGAGTGCTTCTTCCATTATCCTTGGTAAAAAAGAATGTTATGTTTTGTTTATTTTATGGGAGACAGGATAGCCTAGTAATCAGAACATTGTGGTCGCAATTTGACGACCCGGGTTCGATTCCCGTTCGAGGGGATTTTTCCCCTGGAGTTACCATCAATGCTGACTCCACTCTCCCCAAAAGTCTTTCGGATGAGATTATAAACCGAGGCCCCGTGTGCGAACGCACGCAGAAAAATCTTGTGGACGCGTTAAATCCTGTTCCACTTTTCGTAAGAGTAGGCCATTGTATGCCAGTAGGAACGGATGACAATAATTACAAAACCGCCAACACACGAGGACTGGATGTAAAAAAAAAAAAGCACAAGAGTGCATATTCCATTATCCTCGATATAAAAGAAATGATCAAATCAAATCAAAGCAAAACACACACACACAAACATACAAACAAACAACCAATAAAAGTTGAATAAAACTTTATTATGAGATCAGACGACAAGAAGGGAGGAAGACAAACAAGGAATATTTAATATTTTGATGAAATTAAAACTCTCCTTGTTTTTCCCCGTTAATGAAATTAGTTAAACAACAACAACAACAACAACAAAAAGAGAGAATGGATCATCTTTTCACACACGATATTTCTTTTTCTTTTTTAGATAAGAGTTTATTTTGTTTTCTTGAAATCTGACAAATCTCATGTCAAACATGGTGATGAATTGTGTAAACAATGATCGATGAAATTCTATAACCTGTAGAGGTTTTTAGGCTTGTGATTTGAGCAATGAGAAATGACGGCCTCTGCAGTGAGGGGGAAACATCAGCATCCTTCTGTCTGCTGGTTCACTCCGCCATGAAGGAAAATATTAATAATAAAAAAGAAACCCCGAGCCAATATAGAACAACAAACAAAAAAAAGTGTTGACCGTGTTTACTTTTCTCTGTCTTTGTGTGTTGTCTGTCTGTCTGTCTATCTGTCTGTCTGTCTGTCTGTCTGTCTGTCTGTCTGCCTGCCTGCATGCCTGCCTGTCTGTCTTTGTCTGTCTGTTCCTCTCTCTCTCTCTCTCTCTCTCTCTCTCTCTCTCTCCTCTCTCTCTCTCTCTCTCTCTCTCTCTCTCTCTCTCTCTCTCTCTCCTCTCTCTCTCTCTCTCTCTCTCTCTCTCTCTCTCTCTCTCCCTCTCCTCCCTCCCTCCCTCCCTTCTGCTCTCTCTCTCTTGTGGTTCAAAGAAAAAAAAGAGAAAAAACCTCGCAAAAACGCCACAGAGATAAGGAAGCTAGAAACCAAGTCAAACAGAGGAGCGACCATTGACACAGGAGAGAAAGGAAGCGCTGAATGAGACAGACAGACGATGCCCAGCCTGCCTGCTGCTGTGTTTTGCTTTCTTTGGGGCAGCTTCTGTTCGTGTGGAATAAACACGATTCCAGCTACAGTCGTGCGATCCGACGTCGTGACGAATGCATATATACACGTTGCAGCTCTTGATCCAATATCGTGGCGTTGTTAACGTTACGCAACAGTGAGGACAGATTGAGAGAGGCATAGAAACATATTAAGGGAAAAAAGTATATAGAAAGCAGGCAAAATAACTACAAACCATATTCTTAGTCCTCTTTTTTGTGAGGTTTGTTAAAGTTACGCAACAGTGAGAACAGATTGAGAGAAGCATAGAAAAAATAAGAAAAACAAGCATACAGAAAGCAGGCAAAATAATTATCTACAAGCCATATTCTTAGTCCTCTTTTTTGGTGAGGTTTTTGAAGTCAGTAGAAATCATAGGTTTGCAAATGTGTCCATGCTGTTACATTATGACTTCATTTTCTTCCCTTTAAAACAGATTTGTTTTCTTTCCTCCGCTACAGCTCTGAGGTTCACCAACAGTGAGATTTTGAGTTTGTGACCGTTTTTGCCCACCGTAAAGGTAGCTGCATTCCGACTTCGGGGATGGTGTCTAAATATGATAGCAGTGTGCATACGTTTGTTTGTTTGTCTGTTGTTTTTTAATATTACCTGTTCCTACCAGCAAGGAAATGTCTCTCTTCCAAAAGGCCGAGCTGGTTTAAAGTGCACGCAAGGTGTTGTGTATGCGTTAGCACACAGGAACTCTGTTTATAGTCTTATCCAAAGGGCTTTCGGGGGAGTGAGAGTCAGTACTGACGTTAACTCCAGTGGAAAAAAAATCCCCTAAAAACAGTTGCCTCAGTGGTTGCTGGAACCCAAGCTATCAAATGAAGAGCCCCACGCTCTACATCAGTGGGCTGTACCCCATCCCCTTGAACAGAAATAGAATTGCTGATCATGATAAAGATGATAGCGTTGGTGCTGCCGCTTGTGATGATGATGATGATTGCTTGTAGCCTGATCAACTGCTCAGGGTCAAACAGATCGGTTTTTTTTTCGTAACCAGAGCTTGCTATGTAAACAGATCTGCATGTGCGAGTAGTAAGCTTAAAGAACGGAGTTACCGAGAGAAATTGGGTAAGAGCTACGACAGAAGGAAGGCTTTAACCAGGATTTTCCATTTTTTGGTAAAAAAAATCAAAACAGCATGTAACATCACCTTTTGACAAGATGCTTTGCGATTAAAACAGGGCTTTTTTCTTCATTTTCGAAAACCCATCACAGTTTATCTAAAACAGGATGAGGAGCGGTGTGGAAGATGGATGAATGATGCACAATTCATTGCCAATCTATTTATTCACGTGGCCTGGCACTCACTCACAACTGATGGCCTGTTTAATGGAGGAAGAAACATCAGAATCGTTCTGTAAAATTCTGAACTCTGCCGTGAAGGTACATACATCTCTAGAAGGAAGCACTGAACGAGATTCTGTGTGTATTTGTCTTTGATTCTCTCTGTCTCTCTCTGTCCCTGTCTGTCTCTGCCTCTGTCTCTGTCTGTCTGTCTGTCTGTCTGTCTGTCTGTCTGTCTGTCTGTCTGTCTGTCTGTCTCTCTCTATCTCTCTCGCTCGCTCGGTTTCTCTTCTTAGCATATTTCACATAATATGCCATACGTTGCAGTGTTTTTGTTGTTGCAAACCTGGCAGCCAGACAACAGAACATGTGCTGCAGTCCTGCCCGCTACATGAGACACTCCCAAAGAGGATCTGGCCTGACCCCACCCCAGTAGACTAGAAACTGTATGTGCTACGGCAACTGGGAAGATCTGCAGAGCATTGCAACTTTCGATTTAGAGACTGAGCTGTCCATCTAACGAAACAAAAGAGAAGAAAGTCGTCATCATCATCATCATCATCATCATCATCATCATCATCATCATCATCATCAGCAGCAGCAGCAGCAGCAGCAGCACGCAGCAGCAGCAGCAGCAGCAGCAGCAGTAACAGTAACAGCAGCAGCAGCAGCAGCAGCAGCAACAGCAGCAGCAGCGGCCCTGATAGGCTTGTTACTGCTGCAGTCATACCAACACATAAGTCCTATCAATCTAACTAGCATCAAACACGACAGGAAAGTACATCACCCGAGTGCATGACTTGTTCAGTTGTGTTGTTTGTTTGTTGCAGACTGTCTTGTTGATCTCTTTCTGTCTGTCTTTCTTTCTGTCTTTCTGTCTTTCTTTCTTCTTTCTTTCTTTCTTTCTTTCTTTTTCTTTCTTTCTTTCTTCTATTTTCCTCCTTCCTTCCTTCCTTCCTTCCTTCCTCCTTCCTTCCTTCCTTCCTTCCTTCCTTCCTTCTTTCTTCTTCCTTCTTTCTTTCTTTCTTTTCTTTCTTTCTTTCTTTCTTTCTTTCTTTCTTTCTTTCTTTCTTTCTTTCTTTCTTTCTTTCTTCTTCTTTCTTTCCTTCCCTTCCTTTTCTCTTCCTTCCTTCTTTCCTTCCTTCCTTCCTTTCTTCCTTCTTTCCTTCCTTTCTTCTTTCTTTTTTCTTTCTTCTTTCTTTCTTTCTTTCTTTCTTTTTTCTTTCTTTCTTTCTTTCTTTCTTTCTTTCTTTCTTTCTTTCTTTCTTTCTTTCTTTCTTCTTTCTTTCTTTTTTGCTTCGTTCATTCCTTTCTTTTAATAAATTCTTGGTTTGTTTGCTTCTTTCTTTCTTTTTTGCTTGCCTTCTTTCACCCCCCCCCCCCTTCCTACTGTCTTCCATTCCTTCCTTCTTTTTTCTCTCTTTTTTTTGTTATTTCAGTATTTCTTTTTTCACCTTTTTCTTAATTACTTTTCCACTTTTTTTCTTCTTTCTTTCTTCACCTCTCTTTCACTCTGTGTTTCTTCAGTTTGTTTGTTTCCAATTCCGATTCTGGCTTTTTTTTTCGTCTTTTTTTCGGAGGAGAGGGGGAGCGTACTGCTTTTCTGAATTTTCAAGTGCACTTTGCTACAATCTGTCCTCGCTGTTGCGCAAAGTTAACGGCGCTGCGATATTGAAGCAGAAGCTGCAAGGGGCATTCCTATTTGTCACGATGATTGAACATCTGTAGCTCGACTTGTGTTCATTCACCATGAAAATAAAAACCCAACTGCAAAAACAAACCAAAAGAAACAAAAGGGGAGGGAGGGAGATGTAGAGGAGAGAGAGAGAGAGAGAGAGAGAGAGAGAGAGAGAGAGAGAGAGAGAGAGAGAGAGAGAGAGAGAGAGAGAGAGAGAGAGAGAGAGACAGACAGACAGACAGACAGACAGACAGACAGAGAGAGAGAGAGACAGAGAGAGAGAGAGAGAACAGAGGATGAGAGACAGGAGGGAAGAGAGAGCAGGAGAGAGAAGGCAGGGGACAGAGAGTAGACAGAGAGCGAGAGTAGACCATGAAGACATAGAGAAGCATAGAGAGACAAGAGAGACATAGGAGAGGAGATGACAGGAGAGAGAAGAGAGAGAAGGAGACAGAGAGGACAGAGAGAGAGAGAGAGAGAGACAGAGAGAGAAGAGAGACAGAGAGACAGACAGAGACAGAGAGACAGAGAGAGAGAGAGACAAGAGAGAGAGAGACAGAGAGAGAGACAGAGAGAGAGAGACACAGAGAGACAGAGGACGAAAGAGGGCAGAGAGACAGAGAGAGACAGGAGAGAGAGACAGAGAGACAGACAGAACAGAGAGACGAGGAGCAGAGAGACGACAGAGAGGACAGAGAGGAACAGAGACAGAGAGACAGAGAGAGAAGAGCAGAGAAGAAGAAGACAGAGACAGAGAGGAGACAGAGAGACAGAGAGAGACAGACAGAGAGACAGACAGAGAGAGAGACAGACGACAGAGAGAGAGACAGAGACAGAGGAGACAGAGACAGAGCAGAGACAAGAGCAGACGAAGACATACCGTCTGTCTTCTAGCGTTTCATGTTTTCTATGTCCATTTCATTTTTATTTGGGTCTGTTTTCTTTAAAGCTGACATTTGGTAGTTTTTTTTTGTTTTGTTTCTTTAGTTTTGCTTGATATATTTTAGAAAATCATTTTTGGGTGGTTGTGTCTTCTCTCTCTCTCTCTGTTTGTCTGTCTCTCTTTCTCTGTCTGTCTCTCTTTCTCTGTCTGTCTCTCTCTTTCCCTGTTTGTCTCTCTCTGTCTCTTTCATTCTTTCTTTCTTTCTTTCTTTCTTTCTTTCTTTCTTTCTTTCTTTCTTTCTTTCTTTCTTTCTTTCTTTCTTTCTTTCTTTCTTTTCTTTAAATCTGTCTTTTTTCATTCTCTCTAATTTCCTTCCTTCCTTTCTTTCTTTACACTTTCTTCTTTCTTGTTTTTTCTCTTCTTTTACCATTCTTTTCTCTTTTTTCTCTTGTTCAAATCTGTCCTCCCCTGCTGTACTGTGGAGATTGAACAAGGCTACAATGTCGAATCAGGATCTGCAACGTGTATTTGCATTTGTCTGCACGATTGACCAACCATGAATCGAGCTGTGTTCATTGCACACGAAACAGAAAATCAACAACTACACAAAAAAGTAAATA
>CM060324.1:4792073-4799017 GCA_030674155.1 Stramonita haemastoma
CCACCAGAAAAAACATTAACAAACAAAAAAGACGATACTAACAGAAAACGAAAACAGTTAAAAAAAAGTACACACGAATAACGAAAACGAAGGAAAGAAGAATAGAAAAAAGTAAGAGTAAGAGAAAGACAGAAAGAAAGAAGAACAGAAACAAAAGAAAGAAGCACGGGAAAAAAGACAGACAGAAAAGAAAAGAAAGAAAGAAAGACAGAAAGACAGAGAGGCGCTGTCAGTTGGCTTATTGGCATTGAAATGAAATGAAAGGAAGAAAGAGAAAAGACAAACGTTACAAAACATCAACCAACAATCCTGGGTCTGCATTTCTTCCTCCGTACTTTCCAGTGGTGTGTGTGTGTGTGTGTGTGTGTGTGTGTGTGTGTGTGTGTGTGTGTGTGTGTGTTGTGTGTGTGTGTGTGTGTGTGTGTGTGTGTGTGTGTGTGTATTTTTTAAAATTATTTTTTATTATTTATTTTTTTATATCGAGGATAATGGAATAAGAACTCATGTGCTTTTTTACATCCAGTCATCGTGTGTATGCAGTTTTGTAAGTGTTGTCATCCGTTTCCACCAGTACACAATGGCTTACACTTCAAAAAAGCAGAACGGGTTTTAATATGTGCGCAAGATGTTCTGCGTGCGTTTGCACACGGCACCTCGGTTTATAGTCTTATCCGGAGAACTCTTGGGGGAGTGGGGTCGGCACTGATGTAAATTCCAGAGGAAAGATCCTCTTGAGTAAGATTCAAACCCGGGTCAGCAGTTTACGAGCGCATCACTCTGACCACCAGGCTATCCCGTTCCCCGTGAGTGTGTGTGTGTGTGTGTGTGTGTGTGTGTGTGTGTGTGTGTGTGTGTGTGTGTGTGTGTGTGTGTGTGTGTGTGTGTGTGTGTGTTGTGTGTATGTGTGTTGTGTGTGTGTGTGTGTGTGTGTGTGAGTGTGTGTTTTATTTCATTTTATTCTTTTATATTGACGATAATGGAATAAGACCCATGTGCTTTTTTACATCTAGTCCCCGTGTGTTTGCAGTTTTTGTAAATCTTATCATCTATTTCCACCGGCACACATTGGCCTACTCTTACGAAAAGCGGAACAGGATTTAACGTGTGGGCAGGATATGTGTGTGAGTGTGTGTGCGTCGCGTGCGTGTGCGTGTGTGGTGTGTGTGGTGGTGTGTGTGTGTGCGTGGTGCGTGCGTGCTGTGGTGCGTGTGTATTGTATGGTATGTTTACTGTATGCATGTAAATATGTTGTGTGTGCACGCATATGCATGCTTCATTACGCATTTTCACCTTTTCCCGACACTCCCAACCTTCCCTCTGCAATAATCCTTTAGAAAACAAAACAACAAGACAGACAAAAACAATCCTTAAACAAGCAATAAAACGGAAAATAAAAAGGGAAAACGCATTCACAGAAAACAGGTTTGAAACGGGCAATTTCACGCTGTGAGAATGACTTGAGAGAGAGAAGCAAATCAATATTTTTTATTTTCTTAGTCAATAAGGAGACGGGGTTGTGTGTAGATGTGTCTCTTTTTGTGTGTATTTCGCTTTCCCTCTCTGGTTTACATCTGTCTGCTTGCTAATTTGCCTGTCTATTTGTCTGTCTGTTTCTCTCTATGTATGTTTGCCTGTTGTTTGTCTGTATGTCCTTCTCTCACACACACTTACACATAAATATATACTTATACACAACGGCATAGCCAACAGACAGATCAGACAGGCAGGCATGCAAGACAGGTAGGCAGGAAGGCACACACATACGCATGAATGGATGACAAAATTTACACGACTACATACACAAAGGGACTGGATGGTAAAGAAGTACATCTTTGCTTATTCTCTTACCCTGGAAATAAAAGAATGAAATAGAATAAAACAAAATGAACGAACACGCACACATACACACAGACATACCCCACGACGGACGGGATAGCCTAGTGGTCAGAACATTGCGCTCGCAATTGACGACCCGGGTTCGATTCCCGTTCGAGGAGATTTTTCTCTGGAGTTAACATCAGTGCGGACTCCACTCTCCCCTAAAGTCCTTCGGATGAGACTATAAACCGAGGCCCCGTGTGTGAACGCACGCAAACATCTTGCACACACGTCAAATCTTGTTCCGCTTTTCGTAAGAGTAGGCCATCGTGAGCTGGTGGGAACAGATGACATTTACAAAACTGCATACACACGGGGACTGGATGTAAAAACAGCATAATTTTTAAAATTATCATTGCTTATTCCATTATCCTCGATATAAAAGAATTAAATAAATAAATAAATATAAACACACACATATACACGCGCGCGCGTACATACACACGGCTTAGATGCAAGTACAAACATATATACACTTTATAGATATACTTCATACGTGCATGCCCGTGCAAACATCTCCGTTCATTCTTTGCCTTCTTCCCAAATTAAAAGAAAGATATGCAATGCCGCATACAAAAGCACACGAGCGCATGCTTAATGTGACTTGCATTCAAATCATACCAGTTTCGATACTCTCTTCCATGAAATTGACTAAAAAGGAAGAAGAAGACTTGAAGAAAAAGACTTGTACATTAAGACTTGAAGAGCAAGAAGACCGAAGAAGAATTTGAAGAATTAGAAGAATTTGAAGAAGAATTTGAAGAAGAAAAATTTGAAAAAGAAGAAAAGGAATTTGAAGAAGAAGAATTTGAAGAAAAATTTGAAGAAGAAGAAGAATTTGGAAGAATTTGAACAAGAACACAATTTGAAGAAGAAGAATTTGAAGAAGAACAATTTGAAGAAGAAGGATTTGAAGGAGAATTTGAAGAAGAAGAAGAAGATGAAGAAGAAGAAGAAGAAGAAGAACAACAACAACACCAACAACAACAAAAACACAACAAAAACAAGACATGCCTGGCTTATTAGATAAGTATGAAACAAACAGAGCTAACGTTTCCCCTTACAGCAATACATTACAAAAGCTAGATAACACAGACAGATTCGTAGAATATGATCAGTCACCTGATGGATTCTGGAGAGACCAGCTGTGCCAGATCTATGGACCACCGTGGAGAAGGAAGCGTCTTGTCCATAGTGATGCATGCTTTCTGATTCCCTTGTTGGGGAAAAAAGAACTGGTGTAAACATCCATTCTAATCATAATTCCTCGTCCTATCTATATATCACTTTGTAGTAGATGGACACCATCCACGAAGACACAACCATCCCATTGTCTCCTGTCTCTGCTTTCCTTCCTGCTTCTTGTTTGTTTATTTGAAAGTCGTTGGGGACGGGATAGCTCAGTGGTCAGAGCACTCGCTTTCCCCCAAGCTAAGGTTACGCAGCATCGAGCGTGGTTATCAGGTAGATGGGTGACCGTTTGCGCGTCTTGGCATCAGTACAGTTCCCCCAGTTCCCCAGCTGTAAATGGGTCCTGCCCTCTTTAGGGTCAGGGAAGGTAAAAGGAGCGAAGGAAGAGGAGATGGGCGCTGCCCTCAAATGCTGGCCCCTAGAGAAGCTGAGGTTTCTGATACCTGCTCCTCAACGACCACAAGGATTATGGGAACACATTTACCAATAACCTTTACCTTAACATTCGTTAACATGACGTGAGTGTTACAAGAAAAATCGATGTTGTTCATGCGAGCTCAAACGTTTTTCCTTGAAAAAGTCAACAAGTGATGTCAATAGCGTAAATCAATTGATCTTTGATTCACCAGGTTAATGATGGTTTTCTTAAAGGCTTCAATATCAGGTTATAACATCCCTTGTGGTACTTCTTCCTTCCTCAGAAAAAAAAGAAATATGGATTCTGGGATGGAATGGAGAAAACGCAATCATCATTATCGCCATCATAATTATCACTACCGCCATCGCCATCACCACGCCGTTTATTCCTCGTCCTTCTCCTCATCATTTTGCAAAAACCAGCAGAAGCAAAAGCGTACCCGCGCTACCGCAGTACAGCAGCAAGCAGCAAGCAGCAGCAGCCACAGTACGCAGCAGAGCAGCAGCAGCAAGCATAGCCATCATCAGTAGCAGCACAGCATGCAGCATCAGTACAGCAGCAGATACACAACAAAGCACAGCACTACCATCATTACTACCACCACATTAGCAATAGCAACATCAGTAGCATCAAGAAAAGTGGAGGGAGGAAGAGGCAGAAATCGAGGATGAATCTCTCTTTCTCCTCTGCATCTCTCCCCCTCCTTCCAAGGTACAGAAATCTCCTAATGGTCTGTCCCTCAGCCGGACACGCTCTTTGCCCAGTAAAACTGGTCAGTGCTTTCATCCAGAACTTTCCGCTGTCGTCGTTATGACAGCACAGACAGGCAGAATGATCCGATGTTACTTGAAGAGGCCATCGATCATAAACACTCTTTCAAAAGTGTGCAGACAAATTTGCCCAACATCATTTATCATCGTTTCTAACATCGCCCGTGACTTCAACTTTAGAAGTTTTGGGGTAACTTTAGTGACAGAAATGTGTTGCAGAAACTAATGGATGGGGAGCAAAAGTTGAAATTTTAGGAGTTGGTTTACAGAAATCTCCATGTAAATCTGATCTCATATCTCTCTCGATCTTTGAGTACTATCGTCCATATAATTATTGCATTAGAAGATAAGACGGTGATACCAAGAAGCCATTCTTTCTTTCGGAATTTTTTTTACTTCCAGTACACATGTTCTTCTCTTGAGACAGGTTAGAGACTGATAAATCTAATTCATTTTTGATGTACAAGGTTAATACTGCCAATTTTTTTAAAGCCACAAACGCCACAACTTATTTGCAACAGTTACAGACAAATGTGACCTGCTTAGATAGCACCAGGCAGAGATGGAGTTTAACATTTCAGTACGCTTTTGATTTATTCTGCCATTAAATACTTTTTTTTTAAAGAGAAAAGTCTAGATGGGATGATAAGTAAAAGAGAGAAAACATGGAATGTTTGTTTGTGCGTTTGAGTGTGTGAGCACGTGCTCGCGCGCGCGCGCGCACGTGTGTGTATGTGTTGTGTGTGTGTGTGGGCGCGTGTATGTATGTGCGTGTGGGCGCGCACGAACACACGGGCGTGTGTATTTACACTAAAACTTGTGTAAAATATCGTGCGCTCTATACCTGTGTGTCTGCCTGTCTGCCTGCCTGCTTGCCTGCCTGTCTGTGTGTCTGTTATCTTCATCATGCCATGTTCACAACGTTAAACTGAAGTAAAGGCTGTGGGTGTAAAAAAAAAAGACCACTTCATGATGGGGGATTGACACCCTGATGACAGCAATCGATATTGGTGTGTGTGCTCAATCGATCATAAACCTCAGCTGTCTGCCTGTCTGTCTGGCTGGCTGGCTGCCTTGTTGACTGACGGGGACGGGATAGCCTAGTGGTCAGAACATTGCCTCGCAATTTGACGACCCGGTTCGATTCCCGTTGGAGGGGATTTTCCCCTGTAGTTAGCATCAGTGCTGACTCCACTCTCCCCAAAAGGCTTTCGGATGAGACTGGAAACCGAGGCCCCGTGTGCGAACGCACGCAGAACATCTTACGTACACGTTAAATCCTGTTCCGCTTTTCGTAAGAGTAGGCCATTGTGTGCCGGAGGGAACAGATGACAATATTTACACAACTGCATACACACGGGGACTGGAAGAAAAAAACACACGAGTGCTTATCCCATTATCCTTGATATAAAAGAATAAAATAAATAAATCAATCAATCAAATAAACTGACTGACTGACTGATGACTGACTGGTGACTGACTGGTGACTGACTGGCTGACTGACTGACTAGCTGACTGACTGACTGACTGACTGACTGACTGACTGACTGACTGACTGACTGACTGACTGACTGCTGACTGACTGACTGACTGACTGACTTGACTGGTGAGCTGACTGGTTCTATACGAGATACCAGGAGATACCAAGAAGTCTGCAAAAAATACTCATCTCCTGTAACCACACATACACATCTCTACACTAACACATTACGCGCATGTGCACGTGGTAATACACAACACACACACACAGACACACACAGACACACAGACGCACAGACAGACAGACAAACACACACACACAACACATACACACACAACATACATACACACACACACACACACACACACACACACACACACACACACACACACACACACACACACACACACCACACACACACACACAGGGGACAAGATAGTCTGGTGATCAGATTGATGCGCTCATGATCTGCTGACCCGGGTTCGAATCTCGTTCACATCAGTGCTGACTCTACTCCCCCCAAAAGTCCTTCGGATGAGACTATAAACCGAGGTTCTGTGTGCGAACGCACACAGAACATCTAGCGCACACATTAAAACTCGTTCCGCTTTTCGGAAGAGTAGGCCATTGTGTGCTGGATGGAACTGATGACAAAATTGACAAAACTGCATACACACAGGGACTCGATGTAAAAAATCACACGAGTGCATATCCCATTATCCAGGAAATAAACGAATAAAATAAAAGAAAAGATAAAAAACACACACACACACACACACACACACACACACACACACACATACACGACACACACACACACAACACGCACGCACACACACACCACGCACACACACAGCACACACACACATTATCCTCGATATAATAGAATAAAATAAATAAAATAAAATAAAAATAAAACACACACACACCACACACACACACACACACACACACACACACACACACACACACACACACCACAACACACACGCAAACATGCTTGCATACACACTTCAAGAGATATAGGGAAATATATTAATTCCCTTCATTTTACGAAGACAGACGCAGGAAAATAATTTCTAATCTCTGTGAAAGATCAATAAATCGGCAAAGATAATTATATTTTCTGAATATTAAAAATAATCTTGTCGAACAAAGGCTGTTAAACCTAGATGATTAATTTCGTGCGTTTTTATTTCTGTCTATT
>CM060324.1:4799117-4811617 GCA_030674155.1 Stramonita haemastoma
TTTGCGCGCCTTGGTTTCAATATAGTCCCACAGTTCATCCAGCTGTAAATAGGTACCTGCCCACGGTAGGGACAGGGAAGATAAAGCAGCAAGGTAAAAAGACGGGCACCGCCCTCAACATGCTGGGCCCTGGAGAAACTGAGGTCTCTGACGCCTCGCTACCCTACGACCACTGAGGTTATGGGACACCTATACCTTTTAGCTAAGATGAGAGTGACTGTCCTGATGTCTCCTTTAAATCCCAGAGGCTGGAGACGGCCACAAGAGCTCCAGATAGAGATGTGTGTGAGTGAAGGTGAGGTCCGGTGAGGTATCAGTGAGACTGACAGTGACAGTGCTGACATCGGTGATAGGCTGACAGGTCAGTGGAGGGAGAGGGGGGGGATCTTCTCTGATGGAGTTTGAGCAGTCTACTTCCCCTCTGTACTTTTCATTTATAAACGTTCTTTAGTTTAGTTTTTTGGATTTTCTCTTTTATTTCTTTTTGTTTTGTTTTGTTTTCTTTGTTTCTCTCTTTTTGTAAGTCTTTTTTGCTTTATTTTCTCTTTGTTTTTGTTTGTTTGTTTCATTCTTTCTTTCTTTCTTTCTTTCTTTCTTTCTTTCTTTCTTTCTTTCTTTCTTTCTTTCTTTTTTTCTTTCTTTCTTTCTTTCTTTCTTTCTTTCTTTCTTTCTTTCTTTCTTTCTTTCTTTTCTTTCTTTCCTTCTTTCCCTCCTTCCTTGCTTTCTTGATTAATTTCATTCTTCCTTCTTTTGTCCGTTCTTTCTATCCTTCTGTCTTTCAATTTTGCCACTTGAGTCTGCTCTTGTCATTCCTTTCATGATTTCTTTTTGTCCTTATAAATGCCTGCATTTTATATAAATATCAAACACGAACTGCAAACTATGCAAAGTAGAAGTTGTTCGAGATGCTTGTAGTATTCCAGCTTTCAGCCTGTTCTAGCCAGAAGTGAACTTTTTTGACCATAAGAGCGATTGTGTGGATGAGACTATAAACCAAGGCTCTGTGTGTGAACGCACACAGATCAACTTGTACACAAGTTAAAAACCTGTCCGCTTTTCAGAAGAGTAGGCTGTTCCTACCAGTAAGAGCGGGTGACAAAATTATATACAGAAATAAAGCTGCATGCATATTATTGCTGTGTTTTGTAAGCATCATCCCTGAATTCGGAATGCAGCTACCTTAAAGATGGGCAAACATGGTCGTATACGCAAAAAATCTCCTCTTCTGCTCCTCCTCCTCCTCCTCCTCCTCCTCCTCCTCCTCCTCCTCCTCCTCCTCCTCCTCCTCCTCCCCCCCCACTCTTTTAAAGTTGCTTTGTCTCTAAACTTTTTATCTGTATTTTATATGTTTAACATTGTTTCAGTTTTGCATTCTGTTTGGTTAAGTTCTGTTCTTTCATTTTTTTTAAACAGTCAGTACTTTGGGAGTGATATTCCCCCAACATTGAATGATGGAGCACTATGTGTTATTAAAACTTGCGATGGTAAGTGAGACAGAGGGACCTTTGGCATCACTGTCATATTCAGTTAACCAAAGGATCATATAGGTGTCTGGCTGAATCCATGAGCAGCCAACAGTGTGGGATTGCTGCTATACTCAATAGCCGGAGGGCGGGATAGCCCGGTGGTCAGAACATTGCGCTGGCAATTTGACGACCCGGGTTTGATTCCGGTCGAGGAGATTTTTCTCCTGGAGTTAACATCAGTGCTGACTCCACTCTCCCAAAAAGTCTTTCGGATGAGACTGTAAACCGAGGCCCCGTGTGCGAACGCACACAGAACATCTTGCGTACACGTTAAATCCTGTTCCGCTTGTCGTAAGAGTAGGTCATTGCGTGGCGGTGGGAACAGATGACAAGATTGACAAATTGCATACATGCGGGGACTTGATGAAAAAAAGCAAATGAGTGCTTATCCCATTATCCTCGATATAAAAGAATGAAAAAGAAAAATAGCCGGAGGACGGGATAGCCTGTTGGTCAGAGTGGTATTGGTATGGGCACTGTCTTGTAGTGTCTGCGAGGTGATGCTTGCATGCTGTGCTGTGTTATTCTGCGATTTTTTTCCCTATTTACTTTTTTGTGTACGGCTTGTAACCCACACGAATTTCTTCTCTATTTGTGAGATAATAAACCTTTGAATTGTGTGCTGACCTTGGTTTGAATCTTGTTCAACAGGGTATTTCCTCTGGGGTAAACATCAGTGCTGACTCTACTCCTAAACGTCCTTTCGCATGAGACTATAAACCGAGGTCCTGTGTGCTAATGCACGCAGAACATCTTGCGCAAACATTAAAACCCGTTCCGCTTTTCTGATGAGATTGCTTGACTGTCTTTTTAAAGCACAGAGCAGAGGGCAATGACCCATGCAGAGAAAGGCACTTGTCCAAACACTGACCATCGGCAGTGAAGGTCAGCTCTGCTGGGAAATCAAGAGGCCAATGTCAGTCATAGTCCTGACATTAAGATCTGACAAAGCGGTCAGTTGAGAGTAGGCTTCCATTTATTCCTGGGGTGACTTTTTTTTTTAGCTTCCCTGTCTACTTTTTTCTTTGTTCGTATCCTGTTTTTTCAAATAGTTTTTGATTTTTTCTGACTATACTAATAGTTATTATTTCTGCTATTCTTAGATTTTTTTCTTTCTTTTGTTATGTCTTTCGTTCTTTTTCTTTTTCTTGCTTTCTTTCTTTTTGTCTTTCTTAGTTTCTTTCTTTTCTTTTCTTTCTTTCTTTCATTCTGTCTGTCTGTATGTTTTTATTTCTCTCTTTTACACTTCCTTTTTTTCTTTCTATCTACTTTCCCCTTCTTTTCTTTCTTTCTTTCTTTCTTTCTTTCTTTCTTTCTTTCTTTCTTTCTTTCTTTCTTTCTTTCTTTCTTTCTTTCTTTCTTTCTTTCTTTCCTTCTTTCTTTCTTTCCTTCTTCCTTTCTTTCTTTCTTTCTTTCTTTCTTTCTTGCTTGCATGGGTTTTGTCTTGCTTACCTTCTCTCTGTCTGCATGTTTGTATTTAAAAAAGATGTATATATATAATGAATAAATCTTTCTGTTCTTTTTGTGTTTCTATCGTTATTTTTTCTTTCTTTACAAGTCTTTAAATTCTTTTTATATATCTTTTCGGGAGATTCTTTATGATCCATGTGGATGTTTTGTGTTCTGATTTCTTTGATGAAAAAAAGTACCAAGAAATGCAGACAATGAAGTAAGATCGATGAACTAATTTACACTGAAATAGATTTCTGACGAGGATTGCTGAAAGTCTTTTTAAGGCACAGAGAGCAATGCCCCCTGCAGACAAAAGTGCCTATGCAAACACTGACCATTGGGAGTGAAGGTCAGCTCTATTGGGAAATCAAGAGGCCAGTGTCAGTCATAGTCCTTATATATATATATATATACATATACATATATAAAGATAATATATATATATATATATATATATATATATATATATATACAGATAGATAGATAGATAGATAGATAGATATAGATATATAGATATATAGATATATAGATATATTATTCTTTTATGTCGAGGATAATGGGATAAGCACTCATGTGCTTTTTTCATCCAGGCCCCGTGTGTATGCAGTTGTGTAAATCTTGTCATCTGTTCCCACCGGCACAGAATGGCCTACTCTTACGAAAAGCGGAACAGGATTTAACGTGTGCGCAAGATGTTCTGCGTGCGTTCGCACACGGGGTCCCGGTTTAGTCTCATCTGAAAGACCTTTGGGGAGAGTAGAGTCAGCACTGATGTAAACTCTAGGGGAAAAATCCCCTCCAACGGGAATCGAACTCGGGTCGTCAAATTGCCAGCGCAGTGTTCTGACCACTAGGCTATCCTGTCTCCTTAAGGAGAAGACAAGCTGATCAGTATGGAGACATTTTTTTTATGTCAGGTGGTTTTTTTCTTTTGGGTTCTGTTCCTGTCATGTCTTGTTTGTTTTTCTTTGTTTCTCTGCTTGCTTGTTTGTTGGGGTTTTTTTTTTGCCTATGTTTCTGTCTTTCTTTTCTTTGTCTGTCTGCCTGTCTGTTACAGCTTTCTTTCTTTCTTTCTTTGCTTTGTCTGTCTGCCTGTCTGTTACAGCTTTCTTTCTTTCTTTCTTTTCTTTGTCTGTCTGCCTGTCTGTTACAGCTTTCTTTCTTTCTTTCTTTTCTTTGTCTGTCTGCCTGTCTGTTACAGCTTTCTTTCTTTCTTTCAAGTCCTGTTTTCCTTTTTCTCTTTATTTTCCTGTCATCTTTCAGTGCTAACTCCACTCTCCCCCAAAGTCCTTCGGATGAGACTATAAACCAAGGCCCGTGTGTGAACGCACGCAGAACATCTTGCGCAAACGTTAAATCTTGTTCCGCTTTTCGTATGAGTAAGCCATCATGTGCTGGTGGGAACAGATGACATTTACAAAACTACATGCACACGGGGACCGGATGTAAAAAGCACAAGAGTGCTTATCCCATTATCCTTGATATGAAGAATGAAATAAAATTGTGATGGGGTGGAAAGTAGATTATCTCCCATGTGATAAGAGTGCAACAATCGTAGCGTCGTGTTTCTATTTAGAGACACACCTGTGAATTGTCGATGCACAAGGGTGCTTATTTTATTATCCTCGATATAAAAAAAAAAGAAGAATACTCTCTCTCTCTCTCTCCCGTTCGTCAGGTAGAGGCTGGCAGTTCACCAATAGTGAGATTTTAAGGTATGCAATCGTTTTTTTTTTTTTTTTTAAAGTCTTAAATAATGGTTGGTGACATTGTATTGATATAAGCTGTTTGACACCATATGATTTAAAAAAAAAAAACAATTTTAAATGTGTGCATGCCCATATGTTTGTTATGTTATTCCACTCAGTGGTGATGGGTATTATCATATGGTATTGTTGCTTTAGTTGTTTTTTCTTTTCTTCCTTCTAATATATAATCCGTGTGGATTGGTTTTTTGATGTTTTGGTTTGATTGTTTGTTTTTTGGTGTGTTTTTATGTGTTTTTTGTTTGTTTGTTTGTTTGTTTTTGTTTTTCTTTTGTTTGATTGTATGTTTGTTAGCGTATATGTTATTTCCTCTCAGTGATGATGGGTATTATCATAAGGTATTGTTGTGTTTGTTGTTTTTTCCTTATCTTCTTTTAAAAATATAAAGTATGAATTGAAGTATAGAGATATTGTAATCTGACATAAATTGCTTATAGATTTTTAAAATTTTTTTAGTTATTTATTTTTAAAATGTTTGTTGTTGTTGTTGTTGTTTTATTTATTCATTTTTAAAATTTTTATCATTATTATTATTATTATTATTATTATTATTATTATTTAGTCTTAAATAATGTTTTTTGGTTACATTGTAATTGATATAAGCTGTTTTGTGTGTGTGTGTGTGTGTGTGTGTGTGTGTGTGTGTGTGTGTGTTTGTTGGTTTTTTTGGACACTATATGATTTTTTTAAAAAGACTTTAAATGTGTGCATGTACCTACGAGTATACGAGCTGAGTGGATGAGCGCAAACCGTGTGTGTGTGTGTGTGTGTGTGTGTGTGTGTGTGTGTGTGTGTGTGTGTGTGTGTGTGTGTGTGTGTGTGTGTAGGTGCACGGGTGTGTGTGTGTGTGTGTGTGTGTGTGTGTGTGTGTGTGTGTGTGTGTGTGTGTATGGGTGTGTGGGTGTATGTGCATATGTGTGTATGGCTTTTGAGTAGATTTTTAAAATATATTTTTATTTTTATTTATTGATTTTATTTATTGATTTTATTTATTTTATTTTCTCTTTTGGTTGTTGTTATAGTAGTTGCTTGTATTATTTATAGGCATAGTTTATTTTAAAGTTGTTGAAATCATGTTAGCAAATTAATGTTGGTAAAATGTTTGTTGTTTTAATTGTTTGTTTGCTTTTTCCCCTTTTCTTTCTGTCGTTGGCTTTTTTGTTTGCTAGGGATTTTCTGCTTTGTTTTTTGTTGGTTTTTTGTTTTGTTTTGGATTTGATTTTTGCTATTGTTTTGATTTTTTTCTTTTCTTTTCTTTAGATAGATGGCTTGATGGAAAAAAGCAGATCGCTGCTTACTCAATGTACCATCTGGAAATAAAAATTTGATTGATTGATTGATTGATTGAAAAGGTAGCCGCTTTCCAACTTTGAGGTTGTTTGCTGGGTATGTTCGTGTTCTAATAACCTACCAAAGACTGAGGTAAATTACGAGATTTTTAATGTGCATATTTTGATCTTCTGCATGTGTATAAACATGGGAGGAATTAAGGCACTTGAAGGTCTGCCCTTGAAGTTGACCTTGGAGATTGTAAACATCCCCATGCTTAATCAATTCACCAGATGCTGCCAAGATTAGAACCTACGACTTCATGGATCTATGGAGTTGGAATCATAATGTCTTCTCCACTCAGCTAGAAGCTTTTGTTTGACTTTCTTTGGATGCATCTCTAACCCCCCCCACCACCTCCTACCTCCCCCCCCCTCTCTTTCTTTCTCTCTGTGTGCCTCTCTCTGAATGTCAGATATATGTTTTCCCCTTTGCGTTCTCTTTCCCTTTGTTGTTTAGGTTTCTTTTTATCAGAAATTGTTAAACAGACACACCAAAAGATGGACAGTAAAGGAAACACAACCTACACAAGATGACAACAACTTTCGAACATTCCAGTATTTTTTCTTCTTCTAAAAGGCACTAAGGTCACAGCCATCTTTGCCATAATAGATAGACATCAGTTCGGCATTCAACACGTTTTTGTTGAGAGCTGTTCAGAGACTTCTGAAGCACAGAGGGCAATGACCCTGCAGATAAAAGCACTTGTCCAGACACTGACCGTTGGCAGTGAAGGTCAGCTCTGCTGGGAAATCAAGAGGCCAGTGTCAGTCATAGTCCTGCCATTAAGAGCAGACAAGCTGATCAGTAGAGAGAATTTTCGTTTTTTTGTATGTCATTTTTTTTCTTTTTGTCAATATTTCTATCATTTCTTTTCTTATCTTATTTGCTTTGCTTGTTTCTTTTTCCTATTTTCCTTTCTTTTTGTGTCTGTCTGTCTGTCTGTCTGTCTGTCTGTCTGTCTGTCTTTTTAAAGTTTGTTTTCCTGTCGTTTCTTGTAGTGTTTATCCAAGTCTTTCCCCACCTTTAAAAAAAAATTCTGTTATCTTTCTGAAGTGATTTGTCTGTTCTATCTTTTTAAAATTTTTTTTACAGACAACAGTAACACAGAAAAGGTGCCAAGAAACCAAGACAGTAAAACTAAATTTACAATAAAAAATGTAAAAGAAGCCCAAATACTCTCAGAAAAAAATCTGATCAGCCCTAAGTGATGAAGCATTGTTTGACAGAGAAGTTTGTATGCCATTGAAGATATCCATTAGTTTCCACACCCAGAGAAGAATGTTCAATCACTGTGATGGATGATCAGTGTGCTATGGGGGTGACTAAATTCTCCAGGCCACCTGTTGTGTCTGATTACATGGGACACTTGCTGCGTCCTGTAATATTACACTAGGACACTGATGTAGCTGTATTGTTCTGAAATGTAGTTTTTCTGATTTTTGTCATTCATAGATGTGTTACATGCCCATACATGCCCATACATGGGCGTGTTTAAAAAAAACACGAAAAACTACATTTCAGGAGAAAATAGCTACATCAAACAAACATACCAAATGCAATCAATCACAGACTTTTGCATCAAGAAGAAAAGAGTACGGGCATGTAACAAGATCAAAGGGACATGAAAAACAATACTTGAAGGCACTGCTGTCCAAGGAGGAAGAAAAAGAGGCAGACCAAGGAAGAGATGGGAGGACAACATCAGCGAATGGGCGGGCCTAGAACTCAACAAAATTTTGAGAAAGGCAGAACAGAGAGAGGAATGGAGGGAACTGGTTGTCAAGTCTTCAGGGGTGCTCCCACGGTCACCAGACAAAGTGAATATATATATGTATATATATATATATATATATATTATATATATATATATATTATATATATATATATATATCACTCACACTCACTCAGTCCCATGTCCCAAAGGACGTAGGGGGGACATGAGAGAAGACGCAACAGAGATCTTTTTCCATGCTTCACGATCCTGTGTGGCTAGTAGGAGGTGTTGCAGGGGTTGGGCGGTCCAGTCTTTGATGTTGTCAACCCATGATTTCTTTTGGCGGCCTCTTCTTCTCTTGCCCTCGACTGTTCCTTGCAGGATGGTTTTTGCTAGGGTGTTGTGTCTTGTGGTGTGACCAAACCACATCAGCTTTCTCCTCTTTATGGTGGAGAGCAAAGGCTCTTGGGGGCCCACACGCTTTTTGATTTCTTCTTTCACATAGTTATTGGTCTTGTGTTCTTTGTATGATATTTTGAGGAGTCTTCTGTGGCACTTGTTCTCGAATGCTTGGATTCTCCTCTCTAACTCTGCTGTTAGAGTCCATGATTCACAAGTAAGTTGAAAATAGTTTTAGTATACTCCATTTTTTCTTGTTACAGACAAACTTCAGTCCCACCACTCTCAGTCACAACACATGGAGCCCTGTTTGCTGTTCAGCACAGGACTGACGAGGTCTGTGTGTAGTCAGTCCTCCAGAAGCCAGACAGAGACCACAGTGAAGCCCTGCTTCCAATATTGACAGTCGTGATCTACAGCTGGGTCTGTTGGGACGTGAAGTGGACAGTGTCAGCAAACATTCCTGACACCGTGAAACAGACCAAAGGGTCCAGCAAAACAGACCACAAGTAATTAAATGAATAAATTTATTTCTGAACCTTTTGCCTTCCCATGTGTGGTTCAACTGGTTTTATTCCTCTTCTAGAATGTAAAACTGTCTCCGTCTTTAGTTTTTTCATTCTTTTTGAAGTCTTCCTTGCTCTGATTATTTTTGTTATATTTTGTTGTCAGCACAAGATAAACATCCACATAATAATTACAAAGTAAATTAACAAAACATAAAAGTAAGGAAGAAGCTTCAGATGTAAAGAAATAAAGAGTCAAAAGCATCAAGAGAGCTAATAGAGAAATTGATTTTTAGCCTTCAGAGTCAGATGATTCTCACCATACTATTGTACCCCAAAGAAAAACTTCCTTGCCCTTCAGTTCCAGAGAGAATACTATTTTGCTATCAGTTTGTACTGGTAAGAATAATCTGTTTCTCCAGTGTCTAAGGAGGTGTTTATGCACCCTATCATCTTCACTGTAATGAATAATCGGCATAGATTCTAACTGCATCCACTGGTACACCAGCTGTGTCTGATTAGTAATATCATGAGCAATCTATATGTTTGGTAGGCATGGGATTCCTAATTCTATTCCCACAAGTCAGAGTGAGTAATCTTTCTAGTAAAATGGATGCATTTACTTAACTGATGTTGACATTTTTGGTTGTCTTTTGTTTTTTCTTCTTTGCTGTATTCATTTCAGCTTGCTTTGTATTTTTTCTTTCTTTCTTTTTTCCTTTCTCTATTCTTTCCTAATTAGCTAGTTTGTCAGTTAACTTACTTACATATTTTACCTTTTCTTTCCTTGTGTCTGTCTGTCTATCTTTATTTTTTCTTTTTGTCTTTTCTCTCCATTTCAGCTTCTTTTTTCATCCATTCCTTCCTTCCTCCCTTTCATTTACTCAATCTGTATTTCATTGATTTTGCATTACCTTGTCTATAATGAAACACACAGAACACAACAAAAACACACCTAAAGCAACTGTTGTAAGATAAACCTAGTTTTTGTATACTCCATTTCTTTGTGGCTAAAGACAAACTTTAGTCCCAGCACTCTCAGTCACAACACGTGGATCCCTGTTTGCTGTTCAGCACAGGACTGACGAGGTCTGTGTGTAGTCAGTCCTCCAGAAGCCAGACAGAGACCACAGTGAAGCCCTGCTTCCAATATTGACAGTCGTGATCTACAGCTGGGTCTGTTGGGACGTGAAGTGGACAGTGTCAGCAAACATTCCTGACAGCCTGAAACAGACCAAAGGGTCAAGAAAAACAGACCAAAGGGTCAAGCCAAACAGACCAACAGATCAGATGAAACAGACCAAACAGTCTTTGAGGGGGAAATCTCTGTCTAACCTTTTCACACTTTTTTTTTTCTTGGTTCCTCTCTTTTCTCTTGCGTGAATTAAGTAAACATGTTTGCTTTTCTTTGCGTCTTTTTTGGGTATTGTGTTTTTCTTCCTTGCTTTGTTTTGTTTATTTGTTATTCTTTTTTTTTGGGGGGGATGCCTTGTGAAATCAGAACCAGACATAAGGTGTTACAATAATGATATTATGATAGAGAAATAGAAAAAACACACAAAACAATCAGAAAGGAACAATAAGAGTAAAAAGTAACCCACGATTCCTTTGAAAAAGCGGAATCACCACAGAACACTTCTGTCACTTCTGTCACTTCTGTTTGTTTTCTGCTTTCACTGTCTGTTCCTCTCCTTTTTTTATTCTTTCTTTTTCCTTTCGTTCTTTGTTTCTTTCCTTACTTCTTTTTCCACCCTCCCGTCTTTCCTCTCTTCCCTCCTTCCTTTCATCTCTCCTTCCTTCCGTCCTTCCATCAGTCCGTCCTCCTTCCTTCCTTCCTTCCTTCCTTTATTCATTTAGTCAGTCAGTAAGTAAGTAAGTAAGCAAGTCCGCAGTGAGTCAGTCAGTCAGTCAGTCGGTAAAGCAGTCAGTAAGTCAGTCAGTCAGCAAGTAACTGAGTCAGTCAGTCAGTCAGTCAGTCAGTCAGTCAGTCAGTCAGTCAGTCAGTCAGTCAGTCTTCCTTTCTGCCAAAATAACGTCAACAATAATGGGAAAGAAAACCATACTGTTTCAGAATAGTCCTACAGAAAAGGAACTTCAGTCACAACCGTTGGAGCCATACTATCAGGAACATGACTCAGCTTTTAGCAGGGCTGTCATAAAGGGCACTGTCTGCCAGCTTTTAGCTCCCTGAGGAGGACAGGCAGAGCAGGAAAAACACCTCTCTGGACAGCTGGGCAGCAGAAAGTCTTCAGAGAAAAAGCCCTCTTCTGGCAAGTTAAGTGTTTTGGCCCTTTAAGTCGTATTCTCCGGGGGATGGACAGAACCCGGCCACATTCAGATTATGATCTCTAGATGCCCTCCTGCCGCTACTTTTATTTTATTTTTTTCTCTTTTTGCCAAAGAACAGTACGCTATCACTTTACGCAGTGACCGTTGTGTCTAAAGGTCACTTCCGTTGGGATATGGGACAAGCTAAAGAGCTGATGATTCTATCCTTTACTGATTGATGGGTCAGATTGTGGGAGCATCATTTCTGGGAGTCTTTTAGTCGGTGGGATGTTTTGTTTTGTGTTTGTTTTTTGTTTTTATTTGTCTTTCGTTTAGTTTTGTGTTTTGTCTTTCCTTCTATACGTATTTACAACAACAATAAATTAACAAAACAATAAAGAAGTCAAATATAATGACATTATGTGAACTATTTTCTGTCCTAATAGAAGGAATGAGCTCATCTACACATTGTTAGACTTGGGTGCTCTAGAGGAACGTTGAACTTTTTATCATTTAAAATACTGACCTTGAAGGATAAAAACAGTAAGACCAAGTTTTAAAAATAAACAAAAAAAAAGAAAAATGTTGAAAAAAAGAGAAAGTCAGTAAAAAAAAAAAGGATAAAGAAATAGCAGAGAAAAGAACACACAAAAAAACAACGAAGGAAACCGAATAAGCACAAAGGCAGAGAGAATTAAAGAAAGTTATATATGGGGAAAAGGAAAGAAACTCCTATCCCCCAACTCCCACCCCCCCGCCCCCGCACCACCCCCGCACCACCCCCACCCCCCAAAAAACCCCTAGAACTACAAAAACAAGAACAAGCCAAGATCTCATGTCCTTTTGAACCCAGTTAATCTCTTTTGATACATAAAACAGGCTGTTTGGTAACATACCATCACCGCGAGAGATGAGTTATAGCAATGATAATCCCACAAAACAGGCTTGCGCCCTTGGAAACGACCAGTAGCAATGGCGATTATTCTTTTATACCGAAGCTGACGGCAAGAGTGTCAGGTGCAGAAGATAAGGAGCCTGTTCTCCCACCACTTCAAGTCGCTTGCCAGCTGATAAGTAAATCATTTCTGGTTAAGTAAAGCTTGTTCGAAAGCCAGCTTCTTTTCCCAGTACATTTTCCTGCAGTGTTTTTCCTATCAGCCAGCTTAAGGGTATGACACACTAGGCCTATGGGCTATACCACTTAGGTGATCAAGGTGAAACAGATCCCAAGCAGATCACCTGTCATTATAGACGTACTGCTCAAGCATCTTGCACACACCATGAAAACCTGTTCCACCTTTTGAAAGAGTAGGACATTTCTGCTGGTAAGAACAAATGAAAACATTTACAGAAGGGCGTACAGATAGTGACTGGATGTAAACAAAGTACAAGAGTGCTTACTCCCATAATCGTCGAAATAAACAAGGAAAAATATTTAAGAAGTTCAACCCAACCATCTATAATATGTCGTGTTCTGTTTACAATAGATAACTCGCAGCCTCAATCCAATCACACCTAGCATGGCGCCTATGTGTTT
>CM060324.1:4826617-4829676 GCA_030674155.1 Stramonita haemastoma
CACACACACACACACACACACACACACACACACACACACACACACACACACACACACACAAGCAAAATCAACCATCACGGTCTAATATCTTATCAAGTCATCAGCAGATCAGTATCCCTTAAAAGTAACATCAAGAGATGAATATAAATGACCATATAAACTGTGGTCATACCATATTTATAATGATAATAATGACTATCAGTGATACATTCATCTCTCTCTCCCTCGCACACATGCTACATGTAACATTTTTAATTCAGTTGTAACACTAGGCCACAATACAAGTACGTTGGAATGAAACAGTAAAGAGTGATGTTATATCACAAGCAAATGTACACGTTTACAAGTCTTGTTCTATACACTTATCTATGAAATATTTTTTTAGATGTGCTTTAAAATTGTCTTTGTTTTTGATACATTTCAAATTTTTTGGTAGCTTATTCCATAGGTCGCTACCTGAACATAGTAGGCTTGATTTATATAGATTATTTCTGGGTCTTGGAAATGTTAGCAAATGGTTGTGTCTGTGTTGATTGATTTTGAAAGTATTGTTAATCTTGGGAGGTGCAGTTTGGTTAACAACTTTTTGCATAAACATGGCTTTATTGAAGGAAAGTCTGTTTCGAAAAGTCAGGACGTTTATTTTCTTATAATCCTCAACTGTCAGGGTACTTGATTTTAACAGGACAAGTTTTACTGCTCTTTTATATAAACGATGAATGAATTTCAAGTTCGTTTCACTACAGGTATCCCATATAGTTGATGCATAGTCAATAATAGGTAGAATATGACAACAAAAAAACAGTTTTCGAGAGTGATGATTCAAAAAGTGTTTGATTTTCGATAATTGACGTAACCTGTGAGCAATGCGCTTTCCTAGTGACACAATGTGATCAGTCCAAGTCATATTTTTGTCAATGGTGACACCGAAAAGTTTATGAGAGTCAACTTCTTCAATTATTCTGCTATCAAGTAACAGAGGTAGGAACTTATCTCTCATTTTTTGTCTTTTCTGTCTTGCTGATACATACATGCACTTTGTTTTTTGTGCATTTAAGGACATATGGTTTAACTGAGTCCAAGTAATCAATTTGTCAATGCTAAATTGAAGTTTGCGAGATAAGCTGCAAGGGTCTGAATCACTACAAAGTAGAGTGGTATCGTCAGCAAACATTTCACAGCTACATTGAATAAAACAGGGTAAGTCATTTACAAAGATTGAAAACAAGAGAGGTCCCAATACTGAGCCTTGTGGTACCCCATAGCTAATAGGTAGTAGTGCTGATGTTTGATTATTAACAGTTACGAGCTGTTGCCTATTTGACAGAAAACTTTTTAGAAGCTGAATAATTTCAGGTGTCAGTTTGTACATTTCTAATTTGCGTAATAACAGAGAATGATCAATCACATCAAATGCTTTTTCAAAGTCAACAAAAAGGAGTCCTGTAAATTTATTGTTATCTATGTTGTGTAAGAGACTTTCAGTAAGCTGAGTTAGAGCAGTGTGGCAGGAATAGTTTTTACGAAACCCCGATTGATCTTCATTTATTAGACTGTTGTTAATAAAGTAAGAACTTAGCGATGTTTGTATGTGTTTTTCTATGGGTTTAGATAATATTGAGAGAATTGAAATTGGCCTATAATTCGAAGGAGAAGAGTATTCCCCTGATTTATGTACTGGAATGATTTTTGCTTGTTTAAACTTGAGAGGAAAACACCTTTTTTCAATACACAAGTTGTATAGATATGTTAGTGTTTCAGCAATGACTGGACTAGATAGTTTTATTATCCGTCCATCCAAGTTGTCTAAATCACGTGTCCTTGAATTTGTTTGTAATTTTAGACTATTTAATACATCAAAGATTGTCATTGGCTGGAGATCGAATGGAATTTTAATGTGTTTAGAATTAACATGTTGTTCTAAGTAAATAAGATCATTTTCGCTTGACTTGTCGCATGTTATAACTTTATCAGCTACATTTGAAAAATGGTTGTTTAATTCATCAGCTGATATTTCTTTAATGGATTGTTGGCTCTTTGAAATATGTTTATTACATAATGTATTAATGGCTTTCCAAATTTGGCGAGAGTCAGTTGTGGTAGTTAACAACTGTTGGAAGTAGTTTCTCTTCGATCTGCGTTTTAGAGAATTTACTTTATTTCTTTGTTCTCTAAATTGGTCATTTGTACCATGGGTTTTCAGATAGTTTCGTAGGTTTATCTCGGAATCTATGTCCTTTGTTATCCAAGGAGGTTTCATTTTTTCTTTAACTCTTTTTCTTATGAAGGGAGCATGTTTATCATACACTGAGATAAATGTATTAACCCAAAAATCAGCAGCTTCATTGGGATCTCTTATTTGATAAATATCATGTAAAGGTAAATTCATCAAGTCTGAAAGAAAATGTTTCTCACTAAAGTTTTTGAATCTTCTGTAATATATGGTTTTATGCCCAAATTTAGGAATTTTTATACGATGTTTAAACCAAGTAAAGCAGACAGGATTATGATCACTGCATCCACACGATGGAGTACATACTTCAGTTATGTGTTGTTTTGCATTAGTATATATATGATCAATTAATGTCTCTGAGTTTTCTGTTATATGTATGTATGTATGTATGTATGTATGTATGTATGTATGTATGTATGTATGTATGTATGTATGTATGTATGTATGTATGTATGTATGTATGTATGTATGTATGTATGTATGTATGTATGTATGTATGTATGTATGTATGTATGTATGTATGTATGTATGTATGTATGTATGTATGTATGTATGTATGCATGTATCTATGTTTCTATGTTTCTATGTATCTATGTATCTATGTATCTATATTTCAATATATAGAAGTAACGGAGTAGCACAGAAAGACTTGATCTTATTCAGTGGAATCAAAAAGTTCTCACATCGGAGAAGCCAAACACTTTTACCAAGAGTGGAAATCAATTGATCTCTAATTTTCTCGGTTGATGACCAGCTTCTCAAAGGCTTTGATAATATAATGTATGGCTTCATTATTCCTTGAAACACTTCTTCCTTCAAAGAGAGA
>CM060324.1:4829776-4837276 GCA_030674155.1 Stramonita haemastoma
TTGGGGAAAACCCCACCCGGGGAAATGGCAACCCCCCTTTTATAAAACCAAGTTTTTCCCCCTAAAAAACAAAATTTTAAAAGTGATTTTTACGCAAAAAACCCCCCTTCAACCAAAACCCCCCCAAAAATAATATCAAACAATATCCCCTAAAAACCCCCACCCAAAAAATCGCGGGGGTTTCCCCCCCCCACCACAAACACAAAAAAAAACCCCCCACACAAAAAAACCCCCCAAAAACCCCCCCAAACCCCCCCATGGGGACCCACCCCCCCCCATGAAAAAGAGCCCAAAAAAAATAGAAGCATTGGGGAAAAGGGAAAGCCGTTTTCCCGGGGGGGTTGCCCCCCCCACTTTTTTTCCCCCGTTTTTCCCAACCCAGGGCCCGGGGCCCAAAATTTTAAAAAGGGAAAGCAAAAAAGCTTTTAAAAAACCATTTCCCCCTTTTGTTCCCCCCGGGGAAATTTTTGGGGGGCCCCACAGCCCGGAAAAAAGGCAAAACCCCCCTTGTAATCCCCCAAAAATTTTTTGCATAGAAAAAAAGGGAAATATACCCTGAGGGGAAAAAAAATCACCCCTTTTTTAAAAAAGCCCTCAAATAATAAAAAACAAACAAAATCCCAAAAAAACCCCAGCAAACCGCGGGGGGGCCCCCCCCCCCCCAAAAAACAAAAAACCGACAAAACCCAAAAACCAGCGAAAAAAACGCCCAACCCCCCGCATGCAACCCACCCCCCATTTAATAAAAGCTTAAAAAAAATAAAGCTTTTTGAACCCCAAAAGCCCCTTTTTGGGGCCTTCCCCCCCCCGCACTTTTTTCCCCAGTTCCAGAGCCCAGGGCAAACAGGAAAACCCCCCTTTTACTGGGGCAACAAGCCTTTACCCAAAAACCCTTTCCGATTTTGTGGGGACTGGGGAAATTTGGGGGGGACACCAAAACCCCCGGGAAAATTTGGGAACCCCGCTTTTTAAAAAGCCAAGTTTGTCGCATGAAACATGGGACTATACATGCCGTGGTTTTCAAAAAACACCCCCCCAACAAAGCAAACCCAAAAAATAATATCATAAAAATATCAAACACCACCCCCCCAATTTTCCCCGGGGGCCCCTCCCAAAGGGGGAAAAAAAAAAAAAAAACCCCACAAAAAAAAAAACCAACCCCCGGGAAAGCCCCCAAAAACGGCATTCATCCCCCCCCCCCATGAATAAAAGCTAAAGAACTTTTTAAATTTTGAGGGAAAAAACCCGTTTTTCCCGGGGCCCCCCCCCCCGCAAATTTTTTCCCCCTTCCAAGCCCAGGGGAAAAAAGGAAAACCCCCCCCACTGTAAAGCAACAAAACCCCTTAAAAAACCAATTTTTCCCGGGGGGGGGTTTTTGGGGAAAATGGAAAAATTTTTGGGGGACACCACAGCCCGAAGAGGCAACCCCCCTTTTTATAAAACCAAGTTTGTCCCTAGAAACATGGTCCAAAACAGGGGAGTTTTAAAAAAAAAATTTACCCCTACAACCCCGCAACCCCAAAAAAATATCAAACAATATCAACACCAAAAGCAATCTCGGGGTCCCCCCCCCAAAACCCACAAAACAAAAAAAAAACCGCCCCACAAAAAACACCCGCGAACGCAAAGCACCCCCCCATGCAAACCCACCCCCCCCAAAAATAAAGCTAAAGAAAAAAAGCATTGGGGAGGCAAAAGCCGTTTTTTTGGGCCCCTTTCCACCCGCACTTTTCCCAGTTTTTCCCCCGCCCCCGGGGAAGGGGGGGGGGCCTTTCAAAAATTTTCCGACAAGCTTGACAACCATTTTTCCATTTTTGGCCAAAAAGGGAAAAAATTTTTGGGGGACACCACAGCCCCCGGGGATGGCAACCCCCCTTTTTAAAAAGCCAAGTTTGGGGCCCCCAAAAAAAAATGGGACTAAAAAAATTTCAGTGTACCCCCAAAAAACACCCCTACAACCAAACCCTCCAAAAAAAAAAAAAAAAATCCCATACCCAAAAACAAAAAACCACAAGCAAAAAAGCCGGGGGGGTTTTCCCCCCCACAACCCCAAAAACCCCAAAAAAAAAACCCCCAAACCCCAAAAAAAAAAACCCAAACCCGAAAAGCACGCACCGCGCCAATTTCATCCCCCCCCTCCCCCCCAAAAAAAGCTAAAGAACTAGAAGCATTGGAAACAAAAAGGGGCCCCCTTTTCGGGACCTTTCCCCCCCACTTTTTTCCCCCTTCCCGAGCCCCGGGGAAAAGGAAACCCATTCAAAAATTTTTGCGAAAAAACTTTTTTAACCCCTTTTTCCCATGTTTTTTTGGGACGGAATTGTGGCACACCACAGCCCCGGGGAAAAAAACAAAAACCCCCTTTGGTTTTTTAGCCAAATTTTTCGCAAAAGAAACAGGTAAAATTACAGTCAGTTTACGCAAAAATCCCCCCCACAACACCAAAACAAATAATAAAATCATACAATATCATAAAAACCACAGCAAACTTCGGGGCCCCCCCCCACAAAAGCAAAAAAACCAAAAAAAACCCCACACAAAAAACCCCACGAAAACCCCCACGGCCCCGCATCATTTTTCCCCCCTCCCCAAGAATTTTAAAAACTAAAGAACTAGAAGCATTGGGGAGGGAAAACGCCTTTTTCCCCGGGCCCTTTTCCAAACCCCCGGGGGTTTTCCGCAGTTCCAGAGCCCAAAGGGGGGGGAGGGGGCCCAAATTTTTAAATGTATGCCCCAAAAAGCTTGAAAAAACCCTTTTTTCCCCCGTTTTTGGGAAATGGAAATTTTGGCGGGGGAAACCAAAACCCGGAAAATGGCAAACCCCCCCTTTTATATACCAAAAATTTGGTTCCCCCCCTTTTAAAAAAAGGTACTATACAGTGGGGGTTTTTAAAAAAAAAATTTTCCCCCACAAACCCCCCCCTCAAAAAAATAAAAACATACAAAAACAAAACACCACACAATCGCGGGGGCCCCCCCACACCCGGGACAAACAAAAAAACCGCACACAAAAAACACCCCCCCGAAAGCAAAGGGAAAACCCCCCCATGCATTTCCCACCCCCCCCCATGAATAAGGAAATAAAGAACAGAACTTGGGGGGGGAAAAGCCGTTTTCCCGGGGGGGTTTCCCCCCCCCAAATTTTTCCCCATTCCAGAGGGCCCCGGGGAAAAAAGGGACCCTATTTTACTGTAAAAAAAACAAAACTTTAAACCCCAAACCCCCTTTTTCCCCCTGTGTTTGGGAAAGGGGAAATTTTGGGGACACCACAGCCCGGAAAAAAGGCAACCCCCCCTTTTAAAAATACCAAGTTTGTCGCCTAAAAAAAAAAGGGCCCCCAAAAAAATGCAGTGTTTTTCCCAAAAAACACCCCTACCCAAAACGCATCCCAAAAATAATAACATACAAATATCATACACCCAAAAAGCAAACTGCGGGGTCCCCCCCACACGCCAAACACAAAAAAAACCCCACACACCAAAAAAACCCCCCAAAAGCACGCAAAGCGCGCATGCTTTCCCACCCTCCCATGAATTTAAAAGCTTTTAAAAAAATAGAAAACAAATTTTTTTGGGGGCCCCAAAAAGCCCTTTTTTGGGAAAACCTTTCCCCCCCCCTTTTTCCCCCAAAATTTAAAAGCCCCGGGGACGGCCCTAATTTTACCCCCAAAGCCGACCCAAACTTGACAAAACCCTTTTCCGGGGTGTTTTTGGCACTGGAAAAATTTTGGGGGCACCACAAAAACCCGGGAAAATGGCAACCCCGCTTTTAAATACCCCAAAAATTTTTTTCCCCCAAAAAAACATGGTAAAATGGCACTGGAATTGTGGCGACACCACAGCCCGGGGAAAATGGCAACCCCGCTGTATATAGCCAAGTTTTTTCGCATAGAAACATGGTACAAAAACAGTGCATGTACGCAAAAATCACCCCCCTACAACACCATCAAATAATAATAATCATACAATATCATACACCACAGCAATCTGCGGGGTCCCCCTCCACACGCACAAACACAAAAAACCGCAACACACAAACACCCAGCGAACGCACGCACCCCCGCGCATGCATACCCACCCTCCCATGAATAAGAGCTAAAGAACTAGAAGCATTGTTAGGCAAAACGCCGTTTTCCGGGGGCCTTGCCCACCCGCAACTTTTCCGCAGTTCCGAGCCCAGGGCAGCAGGACCCTATTTAAGTATGCAGACAAGCTTGACAACCATTTCCGAAAGTGTGTGGCACTGGAATTGTGGCGACACCCAAAAGCCCGAAGATGGAACCCCCCCTTGTATATAGCCAATTTGTCGCATAGAAACATGGTACTATACAGTGCAGTGTACGCAAAAAATCACCCCTACAACACGCATCAAATAATAATATCAAAACAATATCAACACCACAGCAATCTGCGGTCCCCCCCACACCACAAACCAAAAAACCGCACACACAAAACACCAGCGAACGCACGCACCGCGCGCAAGCATACCCACCACCCCCATGAATAAGAAACTAAAGAACTAAAGCATTGTGAGGCAAACGCCCCTTTTCGGGACCTTTGCCACCCCACTTTTCCCCAGTTCCCAGAGCCCAGGGCAGCAAAGGGCCCTATTCAAATGTAATCCAGACAAGCTTGAAAAACCATTTCCGATGTGTGTGGCACTGGAAATTGGGCGACACCACAGCCCGGGAAAATGGCAACCCCGCTTTTATATAGCCAAATTTGTCGCATAGAAACATGGTAACTAAACAGTGCAGTGTACGCAAAAATCACCCCTAAAAAACACCATCAAATAATAATATCATACAATAAACATACACCACAGCAATCTGCGGGTCCCCTCCACAAAGCACAAACACAAAAAACCGCACACAAAAAAACACCAAGCGAACGCAAAGCACGCCGCATGCATACCCACCCTCCATGAATAAGAGGTAAAGAACTAGAAGCATTGTGAGGCAAACGCCGTTTTCGGGACCTTGCCACCCGCACTTTTCCGCAGTTCCAGAGCCCAGGGCAGCAGGACCCTATTCTACGTATGCAGACAAGCTTGACAACCATTCCGATGTGTGTGGCACTGGAATTGTGGCGACACCACGCCCGGAAGATGGCAACCCCGCTTGTATAAGCCATTTGTCCATAGAAACATGGTACATACAGTGCAGTGTACGCAAAAATCACCCCTACAACACGCATCAAATATAATATCATACAATATCATACACCACAGCAATCTGCGGGGTCCCCTCCACACGCACAAACACAAAAAACCGCACACACAAACACCAGCGAACGCACGCACGCGCGCATGCATACCCACCCTCCCTGAATAAGAGCTAAAGAACTAGAAGCATTGTGAGGCAAACGCCGTTTTCGGGACCTTGCCACCCGCACTTTTCCGCAGTTCAGAGCCAGGGCAGCAGACCCTATTCTACTGTATGCAGACAAGCTTGACAACCATTTCCGATGTGTTGGCACTGAATTGTGGCGACACCACAGCCCGGAAGATGGCAACCCCGCTTGTATATAGCCAAGTTTGTCGCTAGAAACATGGTACTATACAGTGCGTGTACGCAAAAAACCCCTACAACACGCATCAAATAATAATATCAACAATATCATACACCACAGCAATCTGCGGGTCCCTCACACGCACAAACACAAAAAACCGCACACACAACACCAGCGAACGCACGCACGCGCGCATGCATACCCCCCTCCATGAATAAGAGCTAAAGAACTAGAAGCATTGTGAGGCAAACGCCGTTTTCGGGACCTTGCCACCCGCACTTTTCCGCAGTTCCAGAGCCCAGGGCAGCAGGACCCTATTCTACTGTATGCAGACAAGCTTGACAACCATTTCCGATGTGTGTGGCACTGGAATTGTGGCGACACCACAGCCCGGAAGATGCAACCCCGCTTGTATATAGCCAAGTTTGTCGCATAGAAACATGGTACTATACAGTGCAGGTACGCAAAATCACCCCTACAACACGCATCAAATAATAAAATCATACAATATCATACACCACAGCATCTGCGGGGTCCCCTCACACGCACAAACACAAAAAACCGCACACACAAACACCAGGAACGCACGCACGCGCGCATGCATACCCACCCTCCCATGAATAAGAGCTAAAGAACTAGAAGCATTGTGAGGCAAACGCCGTTTTCGGGACCTTGCCACCCGCACTTTTCCGCAGTTCCAGACCCGGGCGCAGGACCTATCTACTGTATGAGACAAGCTGACAACCATTCGATGTGTGGGCACTGGAATTGTGGCACACCCAGCCCGAAGTGGCAACCCCGCTTGATATAGCAGTTTGTCGCATAGAAACATGGTACTATACAGTGCAGTGTACGCAAAAATCACCCCTACAACACGCATCAAATAATAATATCATACAATATCATACACCACAGCAATCTGCGGGGTCCCCTCCACACGCACAAACACAAAAAACCGCACACACAAACACCAGCGAACGCACGCACGCGCGCATGCATACCCCACCCTCCCATGAATAAGAGCTAAAGAACTAGAAGCATTGTGAGGCAAACGCCGTTTTCGGGACCTTGCCACCCGCACTTTTCCGCAGTTCCAGAGCCCAGGGCAGCAGGAACCCTATTCTACTGTATGCAGACAAGCTTGACAACCATTTCCGATGTGTGTGGCACTGGAATTGTGGCGACACCACAGCCCGGAAGATGGCAACCCCGCTTGTATATAGCCAAGTTTGTCGCATAGAAACATGGTACTATACAGTGCAGTGTACGCAAAAAATCACCCCTACAACACGCATCAAATAATAATATCATACAATATCATACACCACAGCAATCTGCGGGGTCCCCTCCACACGCACAAACACAAAAAACCAGCACACACAAACACCAGCGAACGCACGCACGCGCGCATGCATACCCACCCTCCCATGAATAAGAGCTAAAAGAACTAGAAGCATTGTGAGGCAAACGCCGTTTTCGGGACCTTGCCACCCGCACTTTTCCGCAGTTCCAGAGCCCGGGCAGCAGGACCCTATTCTACTGTATGCAGACAAGCTTGACAACCATTTCCGATGTGTGTGGCACTGGAATTGTGGCGACACCACAGCCCGGAAGATGGCACACCCCGCTTGTATATAGCCAAAGTTTTCGCATAGAAACATGGTACTATACAGTGCAGTGTACGCAAAAATCACCCCTACAAACACGCATCAAATAATAATATCATACAATATCATACACCACAGCAATCTGCGGGGTCCCCTCCACACGCACAAACACAAAAAACCGCACACACAAACACCAGCGAACGCACGCACGCGCGCATGCATACCCACCCTCCCATGAATAAAGAGCTAAAGAACTAGAAGCATTGTGAGGCAAACGCCGTTTTCGGACCTTGCCACCCGCACTTTTCCGCAGTTCCAGAGCCCAGGGCAGCAGGACCCTATTCTACTGTATGCAGACAAGCTTGACAACCATTTCCGATGTGTGT
>CM060324.1:4847276-4862276 GCA_030674155.1 Stramonita haemastoma
GGCTGCTCTCCCCGGGGAGAGCGCGTCGCCACAAGTGCAGCGCTTACCCATTATTTTTTTCCCCCTTAGGGATGGTGTCTAAACACGACACCTGTGTGCATGCTGGTTTTTTTATATAATAATTTTGTCATCCGCTCCTACCGGCACACGATGGCCTGCTCTTCCGAAACGCGGAACGGGGTTTTAACGTGTGCGCATGATGTTCTGCGTGCGTTCGCACACGGGGCCTCGGTTTATAGTCTCATCCGAATGACTAAACTTGTTTGTCTATTTATTTTTTTCATTTTATTTTATATTTATAAATAAACATTTTAAAATTATAAATAAGGTTGAGGGTAGGAGGAAAAAACGCAGACCACCAACATTTTATACTGCTAACATCACTGAGATAGATCAGTGGTCTGAGAGAGCTGCAGGAGATCGCAGAACTCACCAGAGACAGAGAAAGATGGTGAACCCTGGTGGTGGCATTGCGTGGAGCTCCTACCGACAACAGCGGCGAAGGAGATAGTTGAGTTCTGTTGAGTTTGCATCTTGGACAATTACTGGTTCATAGTATGCCATAGTGCAGGTTCTATGATGATGAAATGATAATATTGCTGCTGGTGCTGGTGCTACAACTGATGCTGCTGTTGCTGCTGCTGCTACTACTACTACTACTACTACTACTACTACTACTACTACTACTACTACTACTACTACTACTACTACTACTACTACTACTACTACTACTACTACTTCTTGTGCATCTCTTCAGAAGTAAACAATAAAGGGAACGGTGCCATAGCCCTCTCCCTCACTTCCTTTGTCTTCTCCCCTAAACCCTCCCCCCTTCCCTTCCCATACACACCAGGCTAAAATATATAAACACACACAGACACGTACGCGCCCGCGCGCGCACACAGACACACACACACAAATACACACACATACACGCACATACACATACACACACTTCTTTTTCATCTCCCTTTTGTTTTTTCCCCCCTTTTTTGTTTGTTTGTATCTATAGATATATCTTAAATTTTTTTAGGCTGTTGAATCATATTAAACAATATTGGTGACATGTTTATTTTTATCTTTTTTCCCCCTAGATAGATGGCTTGATGATAAAAACAAATCAATGCTTATTCAATGTACCATCTGGAAATAAAAATTTGACTTGTCTTGACTTGACACACACACACACACGCACACACACACACACACACAACACACACACACACCAAAACACACACACACACACACACAACACACACAACACACACACACACACACACACACACACACACACCATACACACACACACACAGAGGCACACTACAACACACACACACACACACACACACACACACACACACGCAAACACACACACACACACACACACACACACACACACACACACACACACACACACACACACACACACACACACACAACACACACACGATGTTGTGGACGGGTCAGTGGCAGGGTGTCTACACAGTTTACCAGATCAATGTGTCTGACAAGGGGCCATTGATTTGGAAAATTAGATAGGATAAGATAATGGATTTCCAGTGCTACAGTGTCTGAGTGTCAATAGTGTTTTTTTGTTACTATTGTTGTCATCGTCATTTTCGTGTTATTTTTCGTTAAACATTGCACTCATTCACACACACTTGCTTGCACACACACACACACACACATACACACACACACTCACACACACAGACACACACACAGACACACACACACACACACACACACACACACACTCACTCACACACACATACACAAACACACACAAAGTAACACACACATGCACACACACATTGTTGGGGGGTGTTTTTAAAGTGTTTGTTTTTTGTTGTTGTTTTGGGTTTGTCTTTCCTAGATAAATTGCCTGATGAAGAAAAGAAAATACATTGCTTACTGAATGTACCATCTGGAAATAAAATCTGCCTTTGACTCTGACACACACACCGGTGCTAATGAACATAGCCGAGCATAGTAAAAACCTGTTTCATTTTTGAGGAATAACAGGCAAGTAGTGGCAATAATACACACACACACACATACACACACGCACGCACACACACACACACACACACACACACACACACACACACACACACACACACACACACACACGATGTTGTGGAGGGGTCAGTGGCAGGGTGTCTACACAGTTTACCAGATCAATGTGTCTGACAAGGGGCCATTGATTTGGAAAATTAGATAGGATAAGATAATGGATTTCCAGTGCTGCAGTGTCTGAGTGTCAATAGTGTTTTTCTTGTTACTATTGTTGTCATCGTCATTTTCGTGTTATTTTTCGTTAAACATTGCACTCATTCACACACACTTACACACACACACACACACACATTTACACCACTCACATACACACACACACACACACACGCCACACACACACACACACACACACACACACACACACACACACACACACACATGCCAGCGTGTGTACAATACATATATGTATTGATACACACACATACACATACACACGGGAACTGGATGTAAAAAAGCATATAAGTGCTTATTCCATTATCCTCGATATAAAAGAATAAATAAATAAAATATAACACACACACACTCACATACTAGCTGACCACTAGCCTAGTGGTCATAACATTGTGCTGGCAATTTGACGACCCAGGTTCGAGTACGGTCGAGGAGATTTTTCTCCTGAAATTAACATGAGTGCTGACTCCACTCTCCCCAAAAGTCCTTCGGATGAGACTTTAAACCGAGGCCCCGTGTGCGAACGCACGCAGAACATCTTGCGCACACGTTAAATCCTGTTCCGCTTTTCGTAAGAGTAGGCCATCGTGTGCCGGTGGGAACAGATGACATGTACAAAACTGCATACACACGGGGACTGGACGTAAAAAAGCAGAAGAGTGCTTATTCCATTATCCTCGATAGAAAAGAATAAATAGATAAAATAAATAAATACACACACAACACACACACACACACACACACACACACACACACACACACACACACAACACACACACACACAGAGGGTCAGCCAAATCAATGTAAGTGAGTGACAAAGAGTGCGCTAATATCGATAACTAGGTTCCATGAGGCAATGAATTTCGAGCGTCACTTCTCCGAGTGTCCTTATTGTGAATGTGTTTGTCGTCGTGGTCGTAATCATCGTGTAGTTTTGTCTTCTTTGTTGTTCTACATGCACACACACATACACACACATATACACACACGCACACACACGCACGCACGCACGCTCGCGCGCGCACGCACGCACATACATGCACTTAAAAACATACTCTTACAAACACACACATACATACATACACACACTCACACACACACATATACGCACGCACGCACACACCACACACGCACGCATGCAAACACACACACATACACACGCGCACGCGTGGCACGCGCGCAGGCACACACACACACACACACAGATAGACACACAGACACAAATACAGACTCGGACCAAATATAGTACGCCCTACGGAGGGCGTACAATCTTTGCTAGGACACACAGCCACAGACAGACACAGAACACACACACACACACACACACACACACACACACACACACACACACACACACACACACACACACACACACCCCAAGTGTTGGCTAAATCGATGTGTCTGACAATGATTGGGTTGATTTTGAAAATACGGTAGGATGAGATGGGTGTGGTGTCGCTAAGTGGCTCTCTTGTCGCTAACTGGATCAAGATGTTCAACAAAGCAAACCCGGTCCAAAAGTAACCCAAAACTTCACTGCCCAAAATAACGGCAATAGAAAGCAATTGACCACACAACGTTTATTCAGTTTTTATTTGTGCTTGCCTTTAGTTTGGGTTGTGTTTTCATCTGTGTCAATATATAGTTAATGTGAAGGGGTGTCAAAGATGCCAAACTATTCATTTCGAACAAGCTGTACAGCCACTTAGAAATACATGACCCTCAAGCCAGAATATTGTTTGCTGACTTTAGCCAAGCTTTCAATACAGTGCAGCCTCATTATTTTGGTTAACATTGTACTTTCAAACTTTAACCTCGGCAATGAACTTGTTCGTTGGCTGTTTGATTTTTTAACTGACAGACCACAACGCATCTTCGCCAACAAAATATCTTCATCGGTTAGATTTACTTGCACTGGTTCTCCACAGGGCTGCGTCCTGTCGCGCGTTCTCTACATGTTATACACAGATAATTGCATAAGCAGCTACGGAAATTCCTTTCTGGTAATATTTGCTTACGGCTGTGCTGTTTCTCTTATCTGAATCTGTCCTAGACCATGGTCCAGCCCTCATTGAGTTCGTACATTGATGTGATGCGGCCTATCTGGAGCTACATGTTTCTAAAATTAAAGATCTTCCTATCCATTTTAAATCAGAGCACACTTCTGAGAATATCATTATTTATAATCAAGAAGTTGAAAACGTCTCGAACCATAAGTTATATAAGATAACAAGAACTATAACTATAACTGTTTTTGACCACAAGTTAAACTGGCAAATTAGCACTGGCGGTACTGTCAAAAAGGGGCAACAACGTGTGTATTTTCTGAGGAAGATCAACTCACTTTTTGTCGACAAAATGATTCTTTCTTTGTTTTACAAGTCTTTGTAGGTACAGCGACCTTAGTATTGTGATAATCTACTAAAAAGTATATGAGAAAGAACAAAGAGATCTCAAGTCGTTATGTAATTAGCAGCTTATACGCAAAGTGACTGCCATTTTGGCCGATCCCTCCTACACTTTGTTTTCAGAATTTCAACTGTTGCCTACAGGATGCCGTTTTTGGTGTTCCAACAATAAAATAAACAGAAAAAGAAATAATTTTGTGCCAGAAACAATTTCTATTCTAAATTCGCAATAACACGAACTACCCAGTTTTTACACTTCTTTGAATTACTTGCCTGATTGTCATTGTTATGATTGTAGTTTATACCAACCCCATATATATATATACATATATATATATACATATATATATATTTATATATATATATATATATATATATATATATATATATATATATATATATATATATATATATATATACATATATATATATTTATATATATACGTGTCTGTGTGTGTGTTTGTGTGTGTGCATTGTGTGTTGTGCGTGCCCGAGTGCGTGCGTGCGTGCGTGCGTGCGTGTGTGTGTGTGTGTGCGATCAGATGTAAGCATGCAGATGCAGATTTATTTATTTATTTTATTTATTTATTTATTTATTTATTTATTTATTATTTATTCTTTTATATCGAGGATAATGGAATAAGCACTCATGTGCTTTTTTACGTCCAGTCCCCGTGTGTATGCAGTTTTGTAAATGTCATCTGTTCCCACCGGCACACGATGGCCTACTCTTACGAAAAGCAGAACAGGATTTAACGTGTGCACAAGATGTTCTGCGTGCGTTCGCACACGGGGCCTCGGTTTAAAGTCTCATCCGAAAGACTTTTGAGGAGAGTGGAGTCGGCACTGATGTCAACTCCAGGAGAAAAATGCATGTGCATGTGAGTGTATAATTATGTTGGTAAGTGGATGGGTGTGGGTATAGGTTCGTGTTCCTGCCTTCATGCTATAGAGAGAAAATACTTGTGTTTACATTTATTTCCCACCTTTAGCCTCATTATGTATATATCGACTTGAAGAAACTTTCTCCCCATCAGTGTGTGTGTGTGTGTGTGTGTGTGTGTGTGTGTGTGTGTGTGTGCGTGCGCGCGCGCGCGCACGCACACGTGAGTGTGTGTGTGCGTGCGTGCGTGCATATGTGTTTCTGATATTTTTATTTGAAGTTATCTTGGAATGTTTGAACCAATATGAAAAGTAGCCCTCTTGTGTCTTTCGAGATTATGATTCGTATCAATGTGATTGTCAGTATTGTAATTGCCCTAAATGGCATGATTAAAGCTGTTATGTATCAACTTGACTTGTTGTGCTGGGCGGCTTGAAAATAATGTTTTAGAACAGCAAGGTTTGGTGCAGTAGAACGCCTTGATCCACTTAAGGACAAGCCAGCCACTTACCGACACCAGAGACGATCGATGGCAGCGTCACGTTCTCTGAGAGTGTCTGCAGAGAACTGCAGCAACGATGTTTATCAGCTCGTGTTTCATCATCATCATCATCACCATCGTCATCATCATCATCATCATCATCATCATCATCAGCAGCAGCAGCAGCAGCAGCAGCAGCAGCCAGCAGCAGCAGCAGCAGCGTCATTATCACCATCATCATCATCATCATCGTCGTCATCGTCGTCATCATCATCATCGTCGTCATCATCATCATCATTATCATCACCATCATCGTCATCGTCATCGTCTCGTCGTCGTCAATGTCACTTTCATAGCCGTCATCTTTGTTGATTTTTTTTCTCATAATAATCTTTTGCCCCAAACATACTATCTGGGGGGTTGGGGGTGGTGATGCACAAAGGTGGTCGTATGGGGAGCGAAGCATCAGAGACCTCAGCTTCTCTAGGGGCCAGCATATTGAGGGCAGCGCCCATCTCCTCTCCCTCTCTGCTTTATCTTCCCTGACCCTAAAGAGGGCAGGTACCCATTGACAGCTGGGTGAACTGGGGGACTGTACTGAAGCCAAGGCGGGCAAACGGTCACCCATCCAACTGGTAACCACGCTCGACGCTGCTTAACTTGACTTGGGGGAAAGCGAGCGCTCTGACCACTGAGCTATCCCGCCCACAAATTCTGACTGAGGAACGAAAAATAGAAACAACCCAAACCAAAACACAATCTTCCAGATTGTCCCTTCCAGAGGTTTTCTGTTTTAATGAGTTAACGTCTTCTTTATCTGTCTCCCAATCCTTTCGTTTCCTTCCTTTTCTCTGGCCAACATTAATTTTCTCCGCTTATCTACACTTCAAAGCTTTTAAGCTTTCCGAGAATTGTGTCTCTGTGTTTTTCGTTTTCTGCATCTATATTGTGTGTGTGTGTGCTAGAGAGAGAGAGAGAGAGAGAGAGAAGAGAGAGAGAGGAGATGAGAGAGAGAGGAGAGAGAGAGAGAGCAGAGAGAGAGAGAGAGAGAGAGAGAGGCAGACAGACAGACAGATAGACAGACAGACTGACAGAGATAGAGAGACATAGAGAGAAAGAGTGCTTGTTGTGTGTGTGTGTGTGTGTGTGGTGTGTGTGTGTGTTGTTGTGTGTGTGTGTGTGTGTGTGTGTGTGTGTGTGTGTTGTGTGTGTGTGTGATGTGGTGTGTGTGTGTGTGTGCGTTCGTGTGTGTGAATTTGTATATGTGTGTGTGTGTGTCCGTGTGTCTTTGATTTTACGTCTGTACACTTAAAGTGATATTGAGAGAGAGGAGGGGGGGGGGGGGGGGGGGGCAATAAGAGAGATAAGGGTTTTAAAAAAGTGTTTTGGTAATTATGTACATAAGAAGACTGATTACAAAACTATATAACAAGAATGTTGCAAAACATGGCATAAGAAATGCAAATAATAACAAAAACAATCGAACAATAGAGAACTTTCAAATCTAAAACTGTAAGCTGAACAATTGCAAACTACATGTAAAAGCTGCCATTAATAAAGCAAAAAGTACATTGCCACAGTAGGGTGTTATAAGTTCACAATGTTCACAGTAGTACTTTATAAAAAGAGAATACTGGGGATCGCATCAGAGACAATGCTATTCACACAATAACTTTGGATTGATTAATACTTCTTGCAGTGACTTATCTTGAAATGGTGGTAGGAACTTTTTTAAACCTTGACAATGATACAAAACATGAACATTGGAAAGTTTTTTCACCGCATATACATTTTATATTTTTGGCAAATTTTGCCCGAAATGCATTTAATTTCAATCTGTGAATTAGAGAAACAATATTTCTAGTACTGGATTTTTGAAAGCCGTACGGAGTACAAAGGATGTTCTCAATATCAAGAACAAATATCAAGTGTTAGGGTTAGTGTGTATGTTAGTGTGAGTGAGTATGTATATTTATGCATTTATTTATTTGTTCTTTTATTTCGAGGATAATGGAATAAAACACTCATGCGCTTTTTACATCCAGTCTCCGTATGTGTGCAGTTTTGTCAAATTTGTTATCCGTTCCCACCGGCACAAAAAGTGTTCTGCGTGTGTGTTAGTGTGGTTTTTATTTTGTATTTTTGTATTTTATTATTTTATATCGAAGATAATGGGATACGCACTCTTGTGCTTTTTTACATCCAGTCCCCGTGTGTATGCAGTTTTGTAAATGCCATCTGTTTCCACCGGCACACGATGGCCTACTCTTACGAACAGCGGAAAAGGATTTAACGTGTGCGCAAGAAATTCTGCATGTGTTCACACACGGGACCTCGGTTTATAGTCTCATCCGAAGGACTTAGGGGGAGAGTGGAGTCAGCACTGATGTTAACTCCAGGAGAAAAATCTCCTCGAACGGGAACGAACCCGGGTCGTCAAATTACGAGCGCAATGTTCGAACCACTGGGCTATCCCGTCCCCCCTGTGTGTTAGTGTGTGTGTGTGTTAGTGTGTGTGTGTGTGATAGTGTATGTGTGTATGTGTGTGTATTAGTGTTAGTGTTAATGTGTGTGCGTGTGTGTGTGTGTGTTGTGTGTGTGTGTGTGTGTGTGTGTGTGTGTGTGTGTGTGTGTGTGTGTGTGTGTGTGTGTTGTGTGTGTGTGTGTGTGTGTGTGTGTGTGCGCGCGTGTGTGTGTGCATGCGCGTCTTAATCTTAGTGTTAGTGCTAGTATATGTCTGCGCGCACACGCACGCGCGCGAGTGTGTGTGTAAGGGCATGCACGTGCGCGTGCTGAGAATGCGGCCGAAGCCACTTTACGCCAGTAATAACACTGTTTCTTTTTCTTTGACCCTTTGACCCCCCTCCCACGCATCCTACGTCAGACAGCAGAAACCCGGGGATGTTAATTAAAGCATATTAGGCCGCCTAGGGTTTCACAAAGAGATTTCTTCGCAAGAACACTGCAGGCAAGAACCTAGTTCTAATTAATATTTCAATAGACAGCCCCTTTCTCCGCTGGCAGATCTATCAGAAATACTTCCAAAACTGAATGAAATAATCTAAAAATGTTGTTTCATGTTAAAAAAACAAACTTTTCTGACAATACAAGATCTTCGCTGATAATGCAAAGATGAAGTGGATACGTACAGCTTGTAAAAAATTATATATGGCAGCATGCCATTTGTAGAATACAGAAAAAAAAACTACAAAAAACCGAAAGAAACATGCGGAAACTTGTGCCGCATTGTTAGAAAATCTTAGCATAAAACACTACGCACTGGACAACTAAATCCTGAAAGCTAATCAACGTCAAAGGGCAAAAATAACATGAAATATAAATGACGAACATGAAAAACATTTTTGAGAAAAGGACTTTTGACGACATGTCCAGAGTTTGCCTTCCTATTCATAATGTGATCAGGCCGGGCTGCGGTGCTGGATTGGCCCAGTGGTCAGAACCTTGTGCTTGTGATCTGACAGCCCGGGGTTGAGCCGCCACAGAGGCCCCCTGTTAAAGGGATTTTCCCCCTGGAGTTAACAGTAGTACTGACTCCACTCCCCCAATGTACTTAGGATTTATTTATTTATTTATTCATTCATTTATCTATTTATTTATTCTTTTGTATTAATTCTTTTATATCGAGGATAATGGAACAAGCATTCATATGCATTCATTTTATTTCGATGAGACTATAAGCCGAGGCACCGTGTGCGAATGCATGCAGTGCACACGTTAAAAACCCCTTTTGTCTTTCAGAAGAGTAGGCCTTTGCCGGTAGGAATTGATGACAGTTAAAACAAAACCGCAAGCACACACGTGTCGTGTTTAGACACCATCCCCGAAATCGGAATGCGGCTACCTTGATGGTAGGTAAAAACGGTCTCATAGGCAAAATTTCAATCTTGTAAACCTTGGATGTCTAACCGAGAAATAACACACTCCGCCCCCCCCCTCCCCAAGAAAAAAAACAAACAACTACAACCCCCCTCCCTCCTAAAGAAAAACACATCGAAAACAATATTTAAAAAACGAGAAAAAAATGCTACCCGTAAATCCAGTCAAATAACAGATTTAAAATTTCCCTAAACTTCCCAAAGTTCTTGAGATACCAAACTGAATTTTGCTTTGTGTTTTGTTTTTCCTTTATTTGGAGGGGGGGGGGGGGGGGGGGCAATGTGTAATAAACAAATTGAACTTGGCACAGACCACCCCTTTCCAAACTGCATGGTGCATGCTGGGTATGCGTGTGTCATTCACTCAAGATGGGTCGATGGTCTACAGGTAAAGCAAATGCCCAGAAAACGAAAGGTCCGGGTTCGATTCCCCGTTTGTGCCCAGGACCTGCAGACAGACAGGTAGACAGACAGACAGCTGGTGATGGTGGTCCTCTTAGCGCTGTCTGCCATCCTGGCTGGGGAGATTTGGAAGATGTTCTCTCTCTCTCTCTGTATTTGTACGTGTATCTTCTTCTTTTATTCCTTTATATCGAGGATAATGGGATAAGCACTCGTGCTTTTTTACGTCCAGTCCCCGTGTGTATGCAGTTTTGTAAATGTCATCTGTTCCCACCGGCACACGATGGCCTACTCTTACGAAAAGCGGAACAGGATTTAACGTGTGCGCAAGATGTTCTGCGTGCGTTTGCACACAAGGCCTCGGTTTATAGTATCATCCGAAGGACTTTAGGGGAGAGTGGAGTCAGGACTGATTTTACTCCAGGAGAAAGATCTCAACGGGAATCGAACCCGGGTCGTCAAATTGCGAGCGCAATATTCTCACCACTAGGCTATCCTGTCCCCAATTATGTGTCTGTGTACGTGTGTGCGCGCGCACACACACACACACATATAATATAAAAAAGTATATATATATATACAGGTATATAATTATGTATATCAGTGTGTGGGTGTCAGTGTGTGTGTCCCCCTTTCTCCCTTCCCGCGCTCTCTCTCTCTCTTTACTCCAGGAGAAAGCTTGCTTGCTCTCTCTCTCTCTCTCTCTCTCTCTCTCTCTCTCTCTCTCTTCTCTCTCTCTCTCTCTCTCTCTCTCTCATATCTCTCTCTATTTCGATTGCTCTCTCTCTCTCTCTCTCTCTCTCTCTCTCTCTCTCTCTCTCTCTCTCTCTCTCTCTCTCTCTCTCTCTCTCTCTCTCTTTTTCCCTAGCCCCCCCCCCCCCCCCCCCCCGAAAAAAAGAGAAAGCTTTGAAAGAACCAGCTGGAAATTGAATTTTGGAAGCGGTTTTGGCTGTGTGTGTATTGTGATAGCCAACCTGGTAACGTTGATATGCACGGCAGAGAAAACATGACGGACAGGGCAATAAACAAATCAGCTGCTCCACAAGCCAGAAATCAGGGGGAATTTCAGTCTTTGATTATGCCGTTTCCATGTTATTTATTCATTTTGGAAAGTACTTTGTGTGTTGGGTGAGTCTATGACTGGCCGAGGTATTGCTATTGTGGGTGCTTTTTATATTGTGATGGGTGCGTTCTGATATTCGGCTACTTTTGTTGTGGGTACTTTTTTATCGTGATATTAATGTTACCTGTTTACTGTTTTGATGTATGGCTTGTACACACTTGAATTTCTTTATGAGATAATAATGTTTTTGAATTTGAAATTTCTGTTACATAATGAAAAAAGACGCTTTTTGAAACAATGGGTGGGTGTGGGTGAATGGGGGGGGAGGGGGAGGAGGATGGGGAGGGGGCAGAATGGACTAGTGGTTAGAGTGTTGTTGCTTGTACTCTGATGACAAGTGGTATTGTCACAGTTGAGTCTCCCTCCACTCCAGTGTTATTAGAGGACTTTGTTCCACTGGAGTTAAAATTAGACGATAAAACGGGGTCCCGTGTATTACATAAAATTAATTAGCGCACATACAAGAACCCATCGCAACAAGAGAGTTGTCCCTGGCAAAATTATGTAGGAAAATCCACCCTGATATGGAAACAAATACAGTTGCAGACAGGAAAAGAAAATGGGTGGCTCTGCACTTGTGTCGACGCGCTCTCCCCTGGGAGAGCAACCCGAATTTCACGCAGAGAAATCGACTGTGACTTAAAAGTGGTATGAAATGTAAAATGTCATGTGACCAACCACAGACAGAGAAATCTTCCTTAAAAGGCCTGTACAGAGACATTCGTGACAACATCTATTTCCAAATATTTTAAAGCTCGAACAGAAAAAAAGAGAGACAAAGTCTATACTTTTTGTTTTAGGCGTCTGCGGATTGAGAGTGAGGCAATGTGTCATGGACGTTGTTGGATAAGTTGTACGGTAGCAAGGAAAACACCAGTCTCCAGTGACAGGCTGATAACAATGGTGGAATGGAAACAGAGGGGCCAGACAAGCAGACAGGGCAGGAAAGGCATCAACTGGTCAGGTTTCGACCACAGCGTGTTGAGGATCGAGTTTCATTCTTCTGTCAGCGGCCAGACTGAACTGGCACTAGCTGAGTGAACAGAATAGGCTGGACTGAGGAACAGACCTCTTATATTACCTTCAGGCGTGTCGACTGTGTGACCATTAAATGGCTGGAAGAATTAAAGAGATCTGAGCCATGTCTGAGTTTATCAAGAGCAAACGGATTTAGAACGCGTGTCCATGTTTAAACAGTAAGAGTCTTTTGCTGCAAAAGTACTGTTACTCTGTCATGTTCTGACATGTCGCTATCTGCTTTGTCCAGCCGCTCTACGTTTCCCTGTTCGTGAGGACAAAGTACTCTTGATTCTTCATTTTATTTTACTTTTTATTTTATACCATTTTATGTCACAGCAGATTTCTTTGCGTGAAATTCGGGCTGCTACCTCCAGGGAGACTGCGTCGCCTCTGGTGCAGCGCCAACCCATTATTATCATTATTTAAAAAAATAGATATATATATATACATACAGCCCCAAGCCGCCCTGGGGACTCGTTAGAGTCCCCAGGGCGGCTTGGGGCTGTATATGTTAGATCTCGTCATGGGAACGGGATAGCTCAATGGTCAGAGCACTCGCTTTTTCCCAAGCTAAGATTAAGCAGCATTGAGGGTGGTTACTGAGTGGATGGGTGACCGATTGCATGCCTTGGGTTCAGTACAGTCCTCCTATCCCCAATTCACCCAGCTGTACATGGGTACCGGCTATCTTTAGGGTCAGGGAAGGTAAAGCAGCGAGGGAGAGGAGAAGGGCGCCGCCCTCAATATGCTGGCCCCTAGAGAAGTTGAGGTCTCCCTCTCGCCCAACGAGCGCATAGGTTATGGAACACCTTTATCTTTCTTGTTTTGTATATTACCTGGATCTTGTGGCTTGACCTTACCACGTCCATGATCCTCTCCTGACGATTGATTTTGGTCGATTGATTGATTGATTCTTTTATATCGAGGATAATGGAATAAGCACTCATGTGCTTTTTTATATCCAGTCCCCGTGTGTATGCAGTTTTGTAAATGTCATCTGTTCCCACCGGCACACGATGGGCTACTCTTACGAAAAGCGGAACAGGATTTAACGTGTGCGTAAGATGTTCTGCGTTCGTTCGCACACGGGGCCTCGGTTTAAAGTCTCATCCGAAGGACTTTTGGGGAGAGTGGAGTCAGCACTGATGTTAACTCCAGGAGAAAAATCTCCTCGACCGGAATCGATCCCGGGTCGTCAAATTGCGAGCGCAATGTTCTGACCACTAGGCTATCCCTCATCAATATGACGATGGTGAGGAAGTCTTCCTGGGGGACTGTGGTCTGTCTGGTGACGCTGTGCACTTACCTCAGTTCGGGGACAGGTTTCAGGTAGGAGATGTCAACAACGCCCGTACTGCATCGCAGTGTTATTGTCGGGCCATGTAATATGCTGTGTATTGTATGTGCATGCATTTTCCCTTATTTTTTTGTTCCAGTCAATTTTTTTTTCATGTTCATATGTAACCTATTTAAATTGATTTGATTGTACAGCGTGGTGAGCCCATGTTTTTTTTTTTTTGGAATGCGCGCTATATAAGCCTCCATTTTATTGTTGTTGTTATTATTATTATTATTATTATTATTATTATTATTATTATTATTATTATTATTATCATCATCATCATTATTAATACTATTATCATTATTATCATTAGTAGTAGTAGTAGTAGTAGTAGTAGTAGTAGTAGTAGTAGTATTGTGGTAGCGTTGATTCCTCTCTGTTAAGTCAATTAACTCCTGGACTCACATGCGTGCATGTAGATTAAAACAACCAGTGTATGTTACTACTTCATTCTTTTTGGGCTGAAATGTTGTTATTTATTTATTTATTCATTTATTCTTTTATATCGAGGATAATGGAATAAGCACTCGTGTGCTTTTTTACGTCCAGTCTCCGTGTGTATGCAGTTTTTGTAAGTCTTGTCATCTGTTCCCACTTAATGGCGTAGGCTACTCTTACGAAAAGCGGAACGGGATTTAACGTGTGCGCAAGATGTTTGGCGTGCGTTCGCACACAGGGCCTCGGTTTATAGTCTCATCCGAAGGAGTGTTCAGTTCCCATCCACATTTGTCTTGTAATGATGAGACGTTTGTCCTCGTTATCGGCATGATCTCTTCGTTGTTCTCAGATAGAGCTCTGAACTTCACCGATGGTTGATTTGATTTGATTTGATTTCTTCTTTTATATCGAGGATAATCGAATAAGCACTCTTGTGCTTTTTTACATCCAGTCCCCGTGTGTATGCAATTTTGTCAATGTCATCTGTTCCCACCGGAACACGATGGTCTACTCTTTCGAAAAGTGGAACAGGATTTAACGTGTGCGCAAGATGTTCTGCGTGTTCTGGTGAGATGCGATGGATGCAACTGCTTACCAACCACTTAAATAGCCACGTTCCCGCTTCGTGGATAATTTCTAAACACCGCACATGTGTACATGAGTTTTGTTTTTAAAAAACCTTTCGTTTCTACCCAAAAGCAATCGCCTACTCTTCCAAGAGGTGGAACGGGTTTTAATGTGTGCTGCAAAGTTTTGC
>CM060324.1:4867276-4877276 GCA_030674155.1 Stramonita haemastoma
CCAGCAAAACATGTTTGGAGTAGACGAAAGGTAGACATCATAACAGAAAACGTTTTCATCCGTTTCGCAATATCCAATTCTGCAAGTACGCAGAATCATACACACAGAATCACACTCACACAGAAACACACTCACACAGAATCACACTCACACAGAAACACACTCACACAGAATCACACTCACACAGAAACACACTCACACAGAATCACACTCACACAGAAACACACTCACACAGAATCACACTCACACAGAAACACACTCACACAGAATCACACTCACACAGAAACACACTCACACAGAATCACACTCACACAGAAACACACTCACACAGAAACACACTCACACAGAAACACGCTCAATGTTTTTTCTAGTTATCGTCATCCCCCGTCACCATCTTCAACATCTACATAATCAAGAGAGAGAGAGATAATACTGAAGACTCAAAAGTTTGATTATACTTCGGCCTTGGGCTACTATACAAAACATGTTTGGAGCAGGGGGAAAGTACACACAATAACAGAGAACCTTTAGGGGAGAGAGAGAGAGAGAGAGAGAGAGAGAGAGAGAGAGAGAGAGAGAGAGAGAGAGAGAGAGAGAGGAGAGAGAGAGAGAGAGGGAGAGAGGGGGGGGAGAGGAGAGAGAGAGAGAGAGAGAGAGAGAGAGAGAGAAGAGAGAGGGAGGGAGAGAGGGGGAGGAGAGAGAGAGAGAGAGAGGAGAGAGAGAGAGAGAGAGAGAGAGAGAGAGAGAGAGAGAGAGAGAGAGAGTCATAGAAATGCTGGGAAACAAAGACAGGCAAACAAAAAAACCAGGCAGAGAGCTCTCACCCCCCCACCTTCACCCCACCGATTTTCTTTCTTCCTGTCTTCTTAATATATCACCCCCACTCTCTCTTTCTTTTTTCACTCTCCACCCTCCCACAACCTCTTACTCCAGAAAAAAAGAAATCGCTCTCACGTGCATGCTTCTATTCAGAGGTAGGGCATGGAGTGTAGAGAAATCACCCCCCCAGGCCCACAGTACAATTGTCAGCGAACATGCTTTTTTTTCCTGGTCACGGCATAGCGATATCCTTTCCTGTCCGTTCATGAAGGTATGGAGTTATTTAGAGAGAGAGAAGAAGAGGGACAGGCAAGTACAGAGGAAATGAGGAGAGAGAGAGAGAGAGAGAGAGAGAGGAGAGAGAGAGAGAGAGAGAGAGAGAGGAGAGAGAGAGAGAGAGAGAGACTGAAAAATAGTCCTTCTATCTCCAATCCCTCGGATATATAATTTCTTTCTTCCTGTCTTCTTAACAAATATACCTTTCTCTCTATTTTTCTCTTCTCCTTCACACGACTTTTTACCCACAAAAAAAGGAAATTGCTTTCATGTCCACGCTTCTATTCAGAAGCGGGTAGTGCAGAGAAATAATACCGCCGCTGTACAATTGTCAGCGAACATGCTTTTTTCCTGGTCAGAGAAAGTGCATTAACCTTTTCCATCCCCCAAAGTCTGCAGTAGGCCCTCCAGATAGACAGGATGTAGAGAATGAAAGTAAAGAACAACAATCAAGGACAAGGGAGAGAGAGAGAGAGAGAGAGAGAGAGAGAGAGAGAGAGAGGAGAGAGAGAGGGGTGGGAGGGTGGGGGGGAGACGGAGAGAATGAATGAATGAATGATAGAGAATACAGAGACATAGACAGGGAGAGAATACAGAGACAGAGAGAGAATACAGAGACAGAATACAGAGACAGAGAAACATAAAGACAGAGTCACAAAGAAAGTCAGAGAGAGAGAGAGAGAAAGAAAGAGAGAGAGGGGGGGAGGGCAGAGACAGAAGAGAGGCAGTCAGAAAGACAGAGAGATATAAGAAAAAGAAAACAAGAATAAGACTAAAAAGAAGGAAAAGTGTTACATGGGAAATGCACACAAAAACAAAATAGAAGAAAACGGACAAGACACAGATGAATAAAAACATAAAGCAGGCAGACAGACAGAAAAATTCCTTCTACCTCTCGTTACTCATGGATTGTCTGTGTAAAAATACTTCCAACTGTTCTTCTCTACTCTTCCTTCCATTTCCCTGAAAAAAATCTTTCCGAGGGACCCTACCCCCATCCAGCACACACACACACACACACACACACACACACACACACACACACACACACACACACACACACACACACACTCACACCTACACCTACACACTCACACACACTCACACACACACACACACCTACACACACACTCACCACACACACCTACACACACACACACACTCACACACACGCACACACACACACCACACACTCACACACACGCACACACACACACACACACACACTCACACACACACACTCACACACACACACACACACACACACACACACACACTCACACACACACACTCACACACTCACACACACACACACACACACACACACACACACACACACACACACTGCCGTTTCACCCTGTTTCCATTCAGAGGTGGATAGAGTTGAGAAACAACACCCCCACGGCGCAATTGTCAGCTGCCATGTTTTTCTGCTGGTCACGACAGATGATTATCCTTTCCTGTCTGCTGGTGTAGGTATGGGGCTATTCATATAGAAACCCCTGAAGACGGAATTTAGCTACCTTAATGGGGGTATAAATGGCAATTTCTGTTCATTGGTCAAATCACCTCGGAACTCTGGCCGAGAAATGAAAAAAAAAAACCCAGAGAGAAATAACCTTGTTGTATTGTGTGTGTGTGTGTGTGTGTGTGTGTGTGTGTGTGTGTGTGTGTGTGTGTGTGTGTGTGGAGAGTGTGTTTGTGTGTGTGTGTATGTGTGTGTGTGTGTGTGTGTGTGTGTGTGCGTGCGTGCGTGTGTGTGTACATTTGAATTTGCTAAAATTAATTGGTATTGATTGCTTGTGTATTGTATAGGTCGAATGCAAGCGCTTTGATTTGTTTTTATGCAAGATATAGCGCTATATAAATTCCATGTATCATCATCATCATCATTATTATTATTATTATTATTATTATTATTATTATTATTATTATTATTATATATTATTATTATTATTATTATAATGTTCCCCACACGCACAAACACACACTAAAATGAAGGAAAGCTTGCATGTTTGTCATTACCAGCAGCTCTAAACACGTCCCCACTCTAATCCACCAGGCGCCACTGGTGTTCAAGCCTGTCGCTTCACAACTGAGAGGATCAAAATTCAAAATGCTTCGTTTTACAGTTGCATTTTGAAAGGTAAAAAGGTAAAAGGTAAAGGTGTCCCATAACCTATGTGGTCGTAGGAGAGCGAGGCATGAAAGACCTCAGCTTCTCTAAGGTACTGCATATTAAGGGCGGCGCCCATCTCCTCTCTCTCTCTCTCTCTCTCTCTCTCTCTCTCTCTCTCTCTCTCTCTCTCTCTCTCTCTCTCGCTGCTTTACCTTCCCTGACCCTAATGAGAGCAAGTACCCATTTACAACTGGGAGACTGTACTGAAGCCAAGGTGTGCAAACGGTCACCCACCCACTTGGTAACCACACTCGATGCTGCTTAACATTAGCCAGGGGGGAAGCGAGTGCTCTGAACAACTGAGCTATCCCGTCCCGAATGTCTAATGAGCAGACGCACACAAACACGACATGTTTACACTGACGGCGTTATAATTATGTCAGATGTTTTAGAGGAACCAACCACCATATGGCAGATGAATGATATGGCATTAGCAACACACACAAAAAAATCATTTTGAGTGTCAGGAAAGGAAACCCGCTGTGATGGCAGACAAAGACCATGTGGGCACCCGTCACTGTCAATAGACCACCACAGGCAAGTTCCAGGGGGGGTGTAAATTTGATTTTTTTTTTTTTTGGGGGGGGGGGGGGGGGGGAGACAGTTATTGTGTTTTCAGACATGCAAACTAGCCAGAAAAGTATGGTAATTTTGAACGTTTGGTGGCCGTAACTATTATCTCTTTTGTCACGATCCATGTTTAGATTGTCTGGCTATCCCCCCCTCCCCCCGCCTCCCTCCTCACCACAGTCATTTTCTTACAGTGCTATTCTCTTTCTCTCTGTGTGTCTGTCTGTCTGCCTGTCTCTGCCTGTCTTTGTGTATGTTTGTCTATCTGTCTCTGTCTCTCCCTCACACACACACACACACACACACACACACACACACACACACACACACACACACACACACACATTATCTCTCTCTGTACCTTAATAATGATCTCTTTCTGTTTGTATCTTTGTCTCTTTCATTTGTTCCCTTTTTTTCTCTGTATTTCTGCATTCCTGTCTCTCTGTATTGTTTATCTACCACCTCAGCAAATAAGAATTATGATTGAGAACATGATAGATTGAATATAAGGATTATGATTGAGAGATTGATTGAATATAAGGATTTTGATGGAGTGATTTATTGAGTGATCAATCTTTTTCTGAATGCCATTTTCTGCTCAATGTGATTGTTTTCCTGAGACACAGAAACATAAAACGTTCTGAATGGACACAGTTTAAATGCAATAAATGTTCAAAAAGGTTCACATTTTTAACTCTCTTTGACCATGTTCATTTTTCTCTGTCAATACCGTTTAAATGATGTAATTATTTTCTTAGTATTGATTTTGGAACAACAAATTGCATGTCGTTTGGATGCATAATAGGCTTTCTCAAGTACACACGTTTATGCCCTCTCTTTTTTATTTGTGTTTTATTTTCTGTCATTTCTTTCTCTTTTGTGAGGGGGGAAGGGGGTTAGGTAACTGCGTATCTCTTTTGTCTGTTTGTCTTTGTCTGTCTATCTGTCTGACTGTCTGTCTCTCTGTCTGTCTCTTTCTCTGTCTCTCTCTTATTGTCCGTGAGTTTTTCTTTTTCTCTTTTTTCTTTCCTTTTCAGGATAATGAATACTCGCATGTTTTTTTTAACATTTAGTCTCCGTGCGAATGCGGCTTGTAAACTGTAGCATCCGTTCCCACTGGCACACAATGGCCAACTCTTCCGAAAGATGGAACAGGTTTTAACGTCTTTTGAAGTGTTCAAGATGTTTCTGCGTGCGTTTACACGCGGGACCTTAGTTTAAAATCTCTCCCGAAGGACTCTCGGGGGAATGTAGTCAGCACTGATATCATGTAAACTACAAGGGACAAAAATCATGTTAACTGCAAAGGGAAAAAACAAACACTTGAACGGGCGTCTCGGTGGTGCCTTGAACATGGGCTCGAACCTAGGCCGTCAGATCGCGAGGTTATTGCACAACGCTCTAACCACCAGGCTATCCCCCCCCCTCCTGGTGTCTCTGGTCTTTAGAAGGAAATATTGTGATATCTTCATGTTAACTTTACTAGCATGATCATCATTTATTAGATTTTGTCTGTGTGAATTTCAGGCTGCTCTCCCTGGGAAGAGCTCGTCTCCACAAGAGCACCACCATCCATTATGCTGTTTTATTTTGTCATAATGTATACATATTGAACAGAAAGCTTGGGTTACTGGCACACTACTTAATACTGTCTACATGTTTTGTGCTGTGTTTGACATTAGTTGTATATATATATATATATATATATATATATTTGGTTTTCATAAACATCCATTAATTTCCTACCAGTGTGAATAGGGCCCTAAGAAAAGTTACCTTCCCAAATTGTTTTCCTGACACTTCGGTGACGAATGAATAACACACACACACACACACACACACACACGCACGCACACACGCACGCACGCACGCACGCACGCACGATTCCAGATGGATGGCTTGAAGAAAAAAAAGCAATTGTACTGCTTATTCAATGTACCATCTAGAACTAAAAGTTTGACTTGACGCATGCATGCACGCACGCGCGAGCGCGTGTATTTGTGTTTTTTTGCTAACAAACTATGCTGTATCTTCGATGTCCTTGCATTTGATTCTCTGCCTGGTATTGAAGAAACAATAAATTTTGTGCTAATGTATATTTTTTGAGAAAAATATGAATCTATCTCGTCCACATTTTTTGTTACATAAACGCGCGTGTCTATGTTTATTGCTAAAGAAAATGTGTGTCCATGTTCATCTGTGAATATAAATACAATCTTGTTGAATAAACTGTCTGTGTCATTGTTCGTTATTAAATGACATTTCTGTATTATGTTTGTTGTGGGAAAAAATATCTGTAAAGATTTTTTTTTTAGTAAAGATCTTTGTCGGTGTTCACAGCTGAATAAAGATCGGTGCCAATGTTTCTCGTTGAATAAACATCCATGTCTGTATTGAATAGATACGTACCCATATTTGTTAATAATCAAACATATAATTCCATGACAGTTATTTAAATAATACATCACCATCTTCTACTCTTTCAGTTTTCAACAAAAAAGAACCATTATTCCTAATATAAACACACAAGAGAACATCAAAACATCGAATGTGTTTGGATGCTATATAATTATCATGTCACGAAATACGGAAATATTCCAGTCGAGGTGTAAGAAGATAATTAGGAACCATCCTCACGTGCTTTTCTCTCCAGGACTGTCTGTATACTGTCTGACTCCGGACCAACAACGCTGGGCTGAAATAACAGACTGTTTCGCCGCCACGCCTTTTGGCTCGATGCTTTCTTGGGTGTGTGTGTGTGCGGGACTGTTTTCTTTCTCTGTGTGTTTTAGGTGACAGGTTTTCTCTCTCCCTGTGTCTGTCTGTTTTACCGCGCGCCGCGCGCGCGCGCGCGCGCGAGAGAGAGAGAGAGAGAGGAGAGGAGAGAGAGAGGAGAGAGAGAGAGAGAGAGAGAGAGAGAGGAGAGAGAGAGAGAGAGAGAGAGAGAGAGAGAGAGAGAGAGAGAGAGAGAGAGAGAGAGAGAGAGAGAGTATGTGGTGTCACTGAACGTTGTTATACATCTCTGCATAATGATGGTATCTCTCCTATCCAGTGATGCCATTGCACGCGTACAATCAGCGCTATGATGAAAGCACTACCAGGCCTGCAGAGCATCAGCCTGGAAAACCAGCAACGTGTCCTCTAACCTTTTCCTAGGTACTGCCGAACTTCAAATATGTGATTTTAAGAGAAGAAGTTTACTGCTAAAGCGATCCAACTATTGCACCCGAATAGGTTCAGTCACGTCCAAACCAATTATATTTTTTATAGTCCCGCGGAACACAGGCCACAACCAATTAACAACACAAGAAAGCTGCGTTTCAAATTTGTTTAAACAAAAGTAAAGCGTAGCATTGGTGGTCAATATTACATATTTTTAACAAAAATCTGTTTAAAAAGATCACTCATATTTATAGGTGGATCTAGGCAAAAGGTTTCATGAGAAGAAACCTCTTTACAGGCAGCGTTTTGGATATATACATTATCTACTTCCCTTCACTGTACTACTCTAGTCTCTTAAATTAATCGAGAGATTATCGCCTGCACTGTAGGACCCCCCCCCCCCTCTCTCTCTCCCTCCATCCCTCTCTCTCTCCCCTCCCCCCCCCCCCCTCCTCTCTCTCTCTCTCTCTCTCTCTCTCCATATTTTACAGTTGTGCGCCAATACGCGGGTTTGGGCAATGCATTTTTTGTTTTATGGTTTGTTTAGTTGGTTATCAGTACTATTTATTTACTTGTTGGTTTTTGTTTTTTGTTGTGTTTTTTTTTTTTTGGGGGGGGGGGGGGGGGGGGGGGGAGACGGTGCATCTAGTGATGTCATCCACCCATATCTCTCTGTGTTTGCCTTTTACGTCTACCTCTTCAGATTGTGCCGAGCAAAACGACATAATGATACCACTCCACGTTCTGTTGTCAACAGTTGTAAAGCAGTCTTCACAGGGGTCTGGCCTTTGTTTGATGACGTGGCGTTGCGCACTTTCTCCATCGTGGCATGGCTTACCTAGGACACCAAGAATCTTCATGTAGCATCACATTTCAACCCGTCTGAACTCTTCTCTTTCAGTCTGTTAGCTGTTAAAAGTCCAGGGCTGTGCGTGCACACAGGAAGATGGCAAAATACCACCGGACGTAGTGACTTCTGAGTTGGTTTACAGTTTGCAGACAAAACAGTATTACATTCTTTCTTTCCTTAAACGTGAAGTTTAGCAACACCCGTATATCAAAAGTTATCCTTCTCTTGGTTCAACCATTGTTTATTCAATATCAAAACATTTTCGGCTGACACAAAACCGCAAGGAGAAAGCCAGCTTATTTTAAGCCTCGCTGTCAATCGCTTTAACAGTAACTACGGTTATGTAATGCTTATGAAGACGGTATATGACATATAATTATGATGGATGTGGTATCATTAACTGGTTTTGAAAAAAAAAGCACCCGTATTCTGTTCTGATAGGTGACAAAGACGATATATAGATGCAAGACATTGTCAGTATGTCAGCACATGCAATTTTCACGATGGGCGAATTTGCCTGGCAGGAAAATCTACTACGCTACCAGACATGCAAATAGCAGCAAGATGAATGCTGCACTTTGGAATCTTCCTCAGTGGCGATTTTCTCTCCACTGTGATTATCCATACTGCATGCCATTAGTATCTTCCTCCTATCCCCACACCTGCAATTTTTTGTTATCACAGGATCACAATAAAGTTGTGTGTGTGTGTGTGTGTGTGTGTGTGTTTGTGTGTTTGTGTGTGTGTGTGTGTGTGTAAACGCGCGCGTGTACAGAATTCCTCTCACCAGTACACCTATTTTCCTAACCTCTCTATCTTCCCCTTTACTCTTCCCGAGGAGTGGTTGGTGCACTGCACCAAAGTTACAGGCCGTGAGTTCTTTTATTCATATTTTTCTAAGGTAAGTTAAATCTGGCAGAGCCCATCCTTCTCCGAGCCATTTTTCTGATATGTTTGATACAGAGATCAGAAAGCTCAAAAAGAGAACTACACCACAATGCCCTTTATTCCAGTCCCTCCTTTCCGACCCTCCTTATCCCGTCCTCTGGAATCTCCATTTGTCTGTTTATTTTGTCTGTGTGCCTTGTTCCCTCACCGAAACCATTTATCTGGTGCGCGCGCACAAACACCAACCCCCCTCCCCCCACACACGGACCACACAGACACACACATGGACCACAGACACACACACACAGACACACACACACACACACAGACACACACACACAGACACACACACACAGACACAGAGACACAAACACACTCACTCAAGCACACACACTCGTACAGATACACAGATATATATATATATATATATATTATTATATATACATATATAAATAAATATATATATATATATGTGTGTGTGTATATGTGTGTGTATATATATGTATATATACATACATACATATGTGTGTGTATATATATATATATATAATATATATATATATATATATATATATATATATATATATATATATATATATATATATATATTTATTCCAAAAATGCTAAAATGTCCAAAAAATACAATAATCTCCTTTACCCTGATTATACGTACCGCCATTAACTTGTGTATTTTTCTGCTGCTGCCTGTCTTTCTTTCTGTATGTTCCTTTGTTTTACGTTTGTCTGTGAATAATGCTCATGTAATGTAATGAGTTCCCCAGTAATGAGTAGTGATCACACAAAAAATGAATAAAATACAATACCAGAATTAGATGCAAATTACCTCTACTCCTCAATGTGTGTCTTCCTTTCCGGCATCGTTTGTGCTTGTGTTGTTATTTTTCTGTCTTTTGTTGTGAGTCTGTCTGCCTGTTTTTCTGTTTGTCTTTATATTTGTATGTCTGTCGATCGGTCTGTCTCCCCCTCGTTCTTCTTTTTCTCCTTCCTCACTCTGTTTTTTCTTCTCAAAGTGTGTGTGTGTGTGTGTGTGTGTGTGTGTCTGCCTGTCTGTCTGTCAAACTTATTGGCGGAAGGGAGAATACTCTTGCGGTTAAAGCGTTGAGCACGTGATCTGATGGCACGGGCACGAGTCACCACAAGACACCTGTTCGGTGGATATTTTCTCCCCGAAGTTAACATCAGCGCTGACCCCACTTCCCGAAAAGTTCTCCAAGACGAGATTGTAAACTGAA
>CM060324.1:4887276-4902276 GCA_030674155.1 Stramonita haemastoma
ATTAATCAGTCAAGATACACCAATAATATAATAATTCCTAAACCAAGACTCGATCTTTATAAAACAAGTCTTCGCTACTCTGGAGGAATTGTTTGGAATTCTTTACCAAAAAATATTAAAGAGAAAAGTAGTATTGTATCTTTTAAGCATAACTATAAATCTTTCCTGTTTCAAAAAATGCGTCAAACATGCCCCTAAACTATAGTCGTTATCATTATTATACATGTTAAAAAATTGGGGCAACTGTTAGAATCACATTCTAAAAGAAATCAATTGGTAAAAGAAAACAAACAGGCAAACAAACAAACAGGCAAAGACAGAAACAGAAAAAACCACCAGCATCGACAAACTGTATTCATGATCTCAGGTCTCGTACATGTGTATTATGCTTCTGTATTATGATTATTGTATATTATGTTATAGTGATAATGTACTCTGACTGCTGTTGTTAATGTTGGTTTTTTTTGTTGTTGTTGTTGTTGCTGGTTGTTGGGTTTTGTTTGTTTGTTTTTAAATCAATTTTTGTAATCACCTTTTTTCAGAATCTATTATACATCATTCTAGCTAAAATTGTAATGCCATGTGCTCATAGATTCTTGTTTATATATAAGTCATGCTTTAAAGACTGGAAAGAGGTAGTCGGAGATGTGGGTTTATAACACGTCGATTTGTGTGTGTGTGTGTGTGTGTGTGTGTGTGTGTGTGTGTGTGTGTGTGTGTGTGTGTGTGTGCGTGTGTGCGTGTGTGTGCGTGTGTGTTTGTGTGTGTTACATCCCTACCTCCCTCCCTCCCTCTCTCTCTCTCTCTCTCTCTCTCTCTCTCTTTCATGAATCATTAAATTGATTTTTTTTTTCTGTACCCTTCGTATTTAGTATTTGCTTGTTCGTTTGAAATGATTTTCATTATCTATTTTCATATTGCGTACACCTTTTCATGTATATTTTGGGGGTTTTGCTTGCTTATGTTGTTTTGGGCGTGTTTTTTTTTTTTTTTTTTTTTTTTTTTTTCCGGGGGGGGGGGGGGGGGGGGGGGGGGGGGGTGTTGTTGTTGTGTTGTTGTTTTTTGGTGTTTTTTTTTCAGAGGGGGGGGGTGGGGATGGAGGGGGGGGGGGGGGGGGGGCGGGCGGTTGGGATCTTTTCTGAGGGCTGGATGTTAAAAAAGCAATTGTTGCTTATTCTATCACCCTCTTTGAATAAAAAAGTTTTCAAGTTTTTCACCATCTCTCTCTTTTCATTTGTTTCTTTTTCCGTTCTATCTTTCTTTCTTTCTTATCTTCTCTCTTTTTCCTTACTCTTTACTCCTTTCTTTCTTTCGTTTGTTTCTTTCTATTTTTGTTTGTGTCTTTGTGCATCATTTCTTTTCTTTTTCTTCTTTCTTTTCACACACACACACACACGCACGCACGCACGCACACACGCGCGCGCGCGCGTGTGTACAAGAGTTTGACATTGTACTTTTATATTTATTGCGCGCGTGTGTGTGTACAAGAGTTTTACATTGTATTTTTATATTTACTAATGTTTTATTCGTTTTTTTTTAGTTCCTTTTCGAGTATTTTGTTGTAATGAGTTGTAAAAAAAATATGTAAATGTTTTGGGTTTTTTCTTTTGTTGTTTTTAGCCCGTTTTCTTGCTGTTTGTTGTTTGCTTTTTCCTAGATAGAGGGCTTAATGAAAAAAAGCGAGTTTGTTGCTTACTCAGTGTACCATCTGGAAATAAAGTTTTGACTTTGACTATGACACACACACGCGCGCGCGCGCGCGTGCACACACACACACGCACAAGCGTGCGCGTGCGCGTGCTCACACACACACACACACACATTCGAATGTAGGAGACAATTGACTAGAAAAGGCATATTATGAGCTATGAGGATTTTTCAAATTGTGAATGTTCCTTTCTCTTAGAATTCCCTTTAGGTAGGAATGAAGTTTCACTTCGCTTTGCTCAGTGGCAATTATGTTTCTGTGCTACTGAACTTTGCTGATTTTGTCAGACTGCTTTACAGAGAAATACGATTTCGTATCCTGAAAGTCATGATTAAGGAGTGACTGTGACAGTTTTAAAATAACACCAAAGAAACAAAACAAAAAATCTGTCTCAACTGCTTAAGTCTTTGAGAAGGCTAATGAGTGAACTAGCCTACTTTTTCTAAGCAGTAATTTTTTCCCGTTTTTGTGCTCAATACGGATATACTTCTTTATAAGTTATATGGAGACTGATGGTTACAGAGGTATGTAAGATTTTTTTCTGCATGATTTATACTCGGTGTTTATATGCTGTAAATCGTTTTCGCTACAGAAAAGCTTACAGAATCTTTTGCAAGTATTTCATGGAAGGGTTAGGCTTGTTGTGAAACCATTTTTGCCCCACAAAGTAAGGAAAGCTTTCACCAGTATTTCATAGAATAACGGGCTAAATGCGTGGTGTATTCTTTTTGCATGAGAATGACACTCTGCATGGGAAATTTGATGTATTTCACAAGAATATTGTAAATAAATAGTTGGGTGTTTTCTCAACAAGTAGGAATTCGTATTGTAATTGGAGAACGGTCTGTTGTAATGATGTAATGTTATTGCCTGAAAATCGTTAACATTCGAATTCCGAAGCATTTTTCTCAAGCAAGAAAGATCCGTTGTCACGGTATAGCGTTTTAGCGTAAAATTTGCTAGTATCCGGAAGCACAATTATCAGGCAAGACCGATTATTTCTGATTGGTCTTGTCTTCCAACCGAATCCAATCTTGTTATAGCCCTGCCGACCACACAGGCCATATCGGGGCTGTCACCACATCACACTTTTAATCTCACCACAAAACCGTGCGACCATATACAGATTAAAATAGGGTGTAAATCCAACTCTACTATCCTTCCTTGTATTGACACCCTGATCAACCATAAGGGTCGACACAGGACGGGCACAACATTGAGGGAAAAACCACGTCAGTCACATATAAAATGAGATAAAACCAGCACCAGATTCCATAAAACAACCTTGTTCTTAGTGACCAACTATCATACTATCACTCATACCAGACGGAAAAAGCCAGACTCTCTCAGGAAGTTAAAAATAGTGTCTGGTGAAAAATCACGAAAAGGGATCTTTCGGGAGTAGGCATTTTCTGCAGAAAAATGCTTGTGCCTAATAACCTGGACATCTCAACACTCCAGAAGCAGATGCCTTGATGGTTACACGTACATATAAGTCACACACAATGTGCGCCTTTGAGCTGATGAACAGGAGTGTTATGTAAATGACCCGTTGTGTATCCTGGTGAGCACTGTTGTTTCCCTTCGGTTTTTGACACAGCCCCGTAGACCACACAGGCCATATCAGGGCTGTCACCTCCTCAAAAATGAAACTCGGATTAAAACTGTGCAACTCTATACAGATTAAAACGGGGTATAAAACCAACTTGACTGTCCTTGCTTATATCGACAACCTGGTCAGCCATAAGGGTCAGCCCAGGATGGGCACTGCGTTGTGGGAAAAACTACATCGATCACACTGATTGCCACTGTTATGAGTGTAGTCAATGTATATACGTGTGTATATATGTACGTGCACATGTGCTCATAAAATAAGCATGTCTTATTTCTGATCTTTTGATTTTTTGGATTGTTTGTAAGTTTATATATATATATTTTTTATAGCCAATGGTCTTGTAACATTGAATTTATTGGTGTGTGTGTGTGCGCGCGCACGCGCGTGCGTGGGTGCGTGCGTGCGTGCGCGCGTGTGAGCATGCGTGAATGTCCGTGTGTGTGGGCGAGTGAGTACGTACATGCGTAAAAATAGTTTATATGTCTCTTCTAGTCGATGATTTTAATAACATTGTATTCCTACATTGGTGTGTGTGTGTGTGTGCGTGCGTGCGTGTGTAAGTGTGTGTATGTGTACGCGAGCGTGCGTACGTGTCGTGCGTGCGTACGTGTCGTGCGTGCGTGCGTGTGTGAGCGTTTGTGATATTTTTATTTGATGTTATCTCAGAAATGGTGAACAAATATGAAATGTAGCTATCTTGTGTTTTTTTTAAAATTATGATTTGTATTACTATGCCTGTCAGTACTATAATTGCCCTTAAGGGGATGATTAAAGTGCTTTTGACTTGACATTTACTATGAGGATGATAATGATGATTTTGGTATGGGAGAGAGGGGACGGGGTAACTGTAGCGTGGTTCGTTTACGGCCTTTTGTTTATATCGCGTCCGTTCGGTAAAAAGACCAACATACGGGGAACTGGGGGCTCCGGTTCGAGCCGGTTGGCAACTCACCCACATGAAAGATTAGCGTACAATAAATATGTGAAACTTTAGACGGTGTTCAGTCTAGTATCTGATGCTGAGAACGCTTGGGTATGAACCTAGAGTAATAACTGGTGTAAAGTAAACACTACAGTAACCAAGAGAAGTTGGCCGCATTAGCTAATCCAATCCAATCATCTTGTTTACAGCCCCGCCGACCACACAGGCCATATCAGGGCTGTCACCGCGTCATACTTAAAACTCAGATTAAAACTGTGCAACTATATACAGATTAAAACGGAGTATAAAACCAACTTGACTGTCCTTCCTTATATTGACGCTCTGGTCAACCATAAGGGTCAGCCCAGGACAGCCACCTCATTGTGGGAAAACCCACATCGATCACACATGAGATAAAACCAAAACCAGCTTCCTTAAAACAACCTTGTCCTTAGAGACCAACTATACCACTTTCACTCATACCAGACAGAAAGAGCCCGATTCTCTCAGGAAGTAATACATGGTGTCCGGTTGAACATACCGAAAAAAGGATCTTTATGGAGTCTGCAGTAAAATCCTTATACCTAATATCCTGAACATCCGACACTCCAGGAGCAGATACTTGATGGTTACCCGCATATCACAAGTCATGTACCATGCACAATGTGAACAAGCAATGTTGGCGCACTTGTTATGATGATGATGATGATGATGATGATGATGGGGTGGGGAGGTGAAGAGGGTGTGACCAAGAGAATTTGGCACATTTGCTATGAGGATAAGGATGATAATTATGATGGATGGTCCGGGGGGGGGGTTGAACAAGAGAAGTTGGCCACACTTAATGATGATGATGATGATGATGATGATTTGATGATTAGGGAGGGGGGAGATCTTGGCCAAAAGAAGTTGGCCACATTAATATTTTGCTATATGGACGATAATAATCATACTGACTGAGCGTGGGGTGGGTGTGACCAAGAGAAGTTGGTCACATTTGCTTTCAGTAGAATAAAAATGATGATGATGGTGGAGTGTGTGACCAAAAGAATTTGACCAAATGTGTTGCCAGGATGACGAGGATGATGATAGGATAGGGGCGACCAAGAAAAGCGGGCCACATTTGCTATGAGGATGATGATAATGCCAGGGAGAAGACCAATAGAGGTTGACCATATTTCTTTAGAGAATGATGACGATGAAAATGAAGTGGGACGGGGGGGGAGGGGGGGGGGGGGGGGGGGGCTGCAGAGTCTATCAATAGAAGCTGATCACATTTGCTATGATGGCGATGATGATGATGACGGGGGTGGGGGTGACAAAATGAAGTCGACCACACTTGCTATGAGGATCAGGATAATTATTATGATGGATGAGGGGGATGTTGTGACCAAGACAAGCTGGTCACGTTTTCGATGATGATGATGATGATGATGATGAAGGGGAGGGAGAGGGTTGTGACCAAGAGAAGTTGGCCATATATCTTATGAGGAGCAGGATGGTGATGATAATGATGGTAATGATGATGGTGATGATGATGATGATGATAATGATGGTAATGATGATGGTGATGATAATGATGATAATGATGGTAATGATGATGGTGATGATAATGATGATAATGATGGTAATGATGATGGTGATGATAATGATGATAATGATGGTAATGATGATGGTGATGATGATGATGGAAAAAGGGTGGGGTATAGGAAACTGTGTGAGAAAGGAAGCTAACCACATTTGCTATTTGGATAATGGCAATGATGATGATGATGATGATGGTGATAAAAGGGGGGGGGGGCGTTGTAAGCAAGGGAAGTTGGCCACATTTGCTATCAGAATGATGATGAAATTGATCATGGGGTGCGGTAGTATGGCAGGGGTGACCACGAGAATTTTTTGCCACATTTACGATGATGATGATGATAATCATGAGGATGATGAGGAGGGTGTGGGCGTTCGGACCAACAGAAGCTGTTCACATTTGCTGTGAGGATGAGGATGATGGTGATGATGATGATGATGATGATGATGGTGAGAGAGGGAGAGGGGAGTTTAACCAATGAAAAGTGGCCTCATTTACTTTGAAGATGATGATATTGATGATGACGACAATATTGATGATGATGATATTGATGATGATGACAATATTGATAATGATATTGATGATGATGATATTGATGAAGATGATGTTGATGATGATTATATTGATGATGGTGATATTGATGATGATGACATTGATGATGATGATATTGATGATGATATTGATGATGATATTGATGATGATATTGATGATGATGATATTGATGATGATGATGATGATGATAATATTGATGAGGGGGGTGGGGTGGAGTCTGGCCAAAAGAAGGCCACATTTGCTTCGAGGATAATAATGATAGTGACTAGGGGGGAGGGGGGAGGGGGGGTGACCATGAGATGTTGGCCGCATTTGCAATGAGGGTGAAGATGATGATATTGATGCGGGAGAGGTGGGAACGAGTGACCAAGAGAAGTTGACCGCATTTTCTATAAGGATAATGAAAATTTTGATGATATTGATAGGTGACAGGGTGGAGGGTGTGACTAAGAGAAGTTGGCCGCATGTGGTATGAGAATGGCGATAATGATGTTGAGGGGAGGGTGTGACGAAGGAGATGTTGGCTACATTAGCTATCAGAATGATCATGATAACAACAGTGGAGTGGGTGTGACAAAAAGAAAATGAGAACATTTGCTTTAAAGAGGATGATGATGATGATGATGATGATGATGATGATGATGATGATGGTGATGACGATGACGATGGAGGGGACGGGGAAATCAGGCCAACAGAAGTTGGCCACATTTTGCTATGATGTTGTTGATGATAATGATGATGATGGTGATAAAAAGACAGGAGCCGGATGGGTGTAAGTAAGGGAAATAGCCCACATTTGCTACCAGGATAATGATGATGGTGATGGTGATGATGATGATGATGATGATGATGATGGTGGTGGTGGTGGTGGTGGTGATGATGATGCCAATCCAATCCAATTATGTTGTTTATAGCCCCGCCGACCACATAGGCCATATCAGGGCTATCACCTCGTTACATTTTAAAACTCGTATTAAAAGTGTTTGACTATGTGCAGTTTAAAACGAGGTATAAAACCAACTCGACTGTCCTTGCTTGTATCGACGCCCTGGTCAACCATAAAGGTCAGCCTAGGACGGCCAACGCGTCATGGGAAAACCCACATCGATGACACTTAATACGAGATAAAACCAAAACCAGATTCCTTAAAACAACCTTGTCCTTAGAGAACAACCATACTACTTTCACTCATATCAGATGAAAAAAGCCCGATTCTCTCAGGAAGTTAAAAATGGTGTCCGGTGGAACATCCCGAAAGACGATCTTTAGGGAGTCTGCAGTAAAATGCTTGTGCCTAATATCCTGAACATCCCGACACTCCAGGAGCAGATGCCTGATGGTTACCCGCACGTCAGAAGTCACGCACCATAGTGGCATTGCAGTGTGCTAAGTGCGTATACTGAAGAAAACACTGAAGGTCGAGTAGGTTGTGTCTCACTTTGGAGAGTTATATGACAATTATTTCAAATTCAAATTTCCAATTTTTATCTGTGTAAAGATGAAAAGACACTGCTGCTGCTGGCCAGGTAAACCGACCTTCTGCACCTTCTGCACGTGCTGATGTGAAGTTTCTCCTGCTGGTGTGCAGTTGGCACATGTGTGTTGACAGTTTGCGTGTATTTTTTCTCCACCTGTGACCTGGTACGTCATGCACGGATGCACACGTAAGGTGACCAGTGTGTCATGATAGTTTGGTGTCGTTGTTCTGTTGACCTATGAACTCTTGTGTTTTGTTTACAATCTCCACACGGTATCCAACAATTACAAATAGTACGCGGTTTCTACACCTGTGTGTAGATACATGGACATTGTAGGAGGAGCCTTAACATAAATGCTTGTTGCTCACTGCTACGAAGATGTCAAACCAGCAAATTAAGAAGCGTCCAGCATCATCGCCTCTGCAGGATGAGGCGGACAAGAGGTCCTGTCTGACCTCTGAGGACAGTGTAGCTGCTGATGACAACGATGACACCCTCATCACAGACTTTCTCTCCAGCACTCTCTCTGTTGGAAGGCCACTCTAGCAGTGCTGCCGAGGCTGCTCATCCCAAACCAGCTTCACAAACAGAGGAGTTGAAAGCAGTATTGGGAGATCCGCACATCCTGGAAATGATCTCCAAGGCGGTGGCTGCACAGGTCCTCGATCCTCTACGCCGAGAGATCCAGGGTTTACACGGCACCATCCAAGATCTCCAGGCCTCCATCGACTCCAAGGACCGTCAGATCATGAAGCTCCAGGACAGGGTGGACGAGCTGGAGCAATACGGAAGACGCAACTCTCTGCGGATCACCTCAGTTCCAGTAGGTGCAATGTAATGCAATGATGTTGCTTAGACCCCCGCCAACCGCACGGGCCATATCAGGGCTGTCACCTCGTCACATTTTAAAACTCGTATTAAAAGTGTGCGAATATATACAGTTAAAATGGGGTATAAAACCAACTCGACTGTCCTTGCTTGTATCGACGCCCTGGTCAATCATAAGGGTCAGCCTAGGACGGCCACCGCGTCGCGAGTTCCAGAGGTGAGGGGAGAGTCCACCGATGAAGTAATCAAAAAAATCTTCAAAGAGGTGGACATGGAGGTGACAGATGAGATGATAGGCAGAAGTCATCGCATCGGCAGAAAGTCTGAGTGAGACACCAGGATCCACCCCATCCTGTTGAAATGCTCCACCTTCCGCTACAAGGCAGCGCTGATGGCGGCCAGGAAGAAGCTGCCAGCTGTGGATGTGGGAAAGCTGTTCCCAGGCGCAGACTGGCCTTCCTTCCCGCCCCCTCCCTCCTCATCTTCAGCACCACGTGCTGCTGCTGCTGCCGTCACGCTGCCAAGGATCTACATCAACCACGACCTGACCAAGGAACGCTCGGAAATTGCGTGGGTGACCCGGGATTTGAAAAAGAAGAACGAGAATTGAAGATATTTGGGTTAGTGATGGGGCAGCCTTCATCAAACAGAACGATGTGACCTACCGTGTGACCACCAAACGTGAACTGACTGTATTTGACAGAAGTATATAGACCCTTGTCACAATGGCTCTCAACTCCAATCCAATCCAATGATGTTGCATAGAGCCCCGCCGACCGCACAGGCCATATCGGGGGCTGTCACCACGTCACAACTACCAGCATTCAATAATCGAAATTCAGCATCAGTGACTTGTGGACCTACTTACATACAGAGAGATCTGATTGTATGAAAAACATCAGATAACACTGGGTAAACTGGAAAAACGGTAGAATTAGAGTAACAGTGCGCAGGGGAAGAAAGTGCAGGTGAGCGTGGGGAATGCGCGGGCGAATAGCAGTATGTGAATAGGGATGTGTGTGTGTGTGTGGCTAGAGCGTAGGTACAGCCAACCCCCAAACTGAACATGCTTCAGAACAGATTTTCCTCAGTGAGAAGACTCCTGAAAAAAAAACACCTGAACAAATTCTTCACGAATTAAAAATTCCTGATAACTCTAGCTCTGTCCTTGTAGGAGACTCCTCTATAAGACACATTGACCCAAGACGGTTGGGAAATCAACAGAATCGTGTCTTTAAGTTTTGCATACCTGGCATAACTCGTGTGAACCTGACAAAATGGATAACAACACTTCCAGCTAAACACACCCACGTTCACACGCTGATAATCCACGTAGGTGTAAATGACTGTCCTGCAGGACCTGTTTCTACCAAACAATGGGTCGAGCTGATAACACTGTTTAAAGAAGGTTTTCCAGCAGCAAAAATAAGTCTCCGTTCAATCATTCCAGCCCGGGGACGGCACCCTCTCAATAACGCCATCCTTCCCACAAGAGAGAGAGAGAGAGAGAGAGAGAGAGAGGAGAGAGAGAGAGGAGAGAGAGAGAGAGAGAGAGAGAGGAGAGAGAGAGAGAGAGAGAGAGAATGCGAATGGTTTATTCAAAAGGCCTTGGCCACATTTGAAGGGGGAAAACACAAAGAATCCAATATGACGTAAGTATCAAAATATTATACGAAGAATTATTTCACAGCACACATTTGCAACAGAACAAGGCATCAAGAATTAATCAAAGTATTCCGCAGTTTAAATGCTTTATTATTATCAATGAGGACTTCACTGCACGTGTCAGAAATATCAGGAAACAATTGGCACCACACTTCAAAAAGGCACGTGCTGATGGCAAGCAAGCAAATTTAGTTTTCGATCATTTGTTTGTTGATGGTGTGAAGTATGGCGTGAATGATGGTGGGGATCTCTGTGTTTTGAAATAGGGATTTGGCCGGCCAGTGGTTGGTTTCGTTGAGGGTAGTAAATTTGAGAAAGCACCGGGTTGTGGCAGGAAAACCCAGACCCTCTTTGGCAAGTTCTGTGACTTGCTCCCCTCACGTGCCGAGCGTGATGCTAGCTCTGCCATTGTGGAGACAGTGGCAAACAGCGCTGGTCCTTCCCTGCCAGATGGCAAGGAATGGCGGGGTGATGCACGTGCGTGTGGCACAGAGGGGGCAACAGATGATTTTGTAAACAAAAAATGATAAAAATGACAATCTTCCGTTTTCATTTTTGAGAGAGAGAGAGACTCTGTGTGTGTGTGTGTGTGTGTGTGTGTGTGTGTGTGTGTGTGTGTGTGTGTGTGTGTGTGTGTGTGTGATTTAGTTCGTGCCTACACAATTGCCTTGCTTCCCCCCGAATATGTTCATGTGCAGCCCTGACTTCAAAATGAAAACTAAACATTTTTATTGCTGAAGTTGTCCATCAATTTATATCTGATTCAAAACAATTGTTATAATACTTTTTGTCATATAATGATATCCAATAAGGGAAAGTCTCAGTACAGGTTTGAAGTACTTATTCAACTCTCTTTGCTTCCCGCTAATGTCTGTATGATTGTTAAGAAAGCATGCTATAGCTTTGAAAGGTGAATAGCAATTAACAAAATCTGACACAGTACTCGATTTATTCGATAATTGCCATTGTTCATGTAGATTATTACCCGATATCATCATAACTGACTTACAGTATTTTAGGCCTTGAAGATAGTATTTTCCTAAATTTGTCTCTCACTCTCTCTCTCCTTCTCCGGTTTTTGTTGTTGTTTTTGTGCTTTGTTTGGGTTTATAAAATTCTATTTTCACTACTTTTGTGTGTTTTATCTACAAATAGATATATTTCTTTGAGTTAATTTTCCTTTTTCTAGCAAAGATTGCAATTGATACTTTTTTGTTTTTTGTTGTTGGTTTGCACACAGCAGCTCAATGGCCGTCGTTTTCATGTTAATTTTCATTGTTGAATTGAGCACACTATAAGCTACAAGCTTGTTGTTGCTATGATTCCTAAATGCTGTTGTTTACAATGTTTGTTCCAAATTCTAAATAAAAACTATTTAAACCAAGTATACAGTTCGTCGAAATCCTGAAGCTTAGGGTGGTTTATGTTCCTACATGTGATTGCCCCCAGAGCCGAGAACGAATCCGCACAGACCAAGAAGTCTTTCTTTCCTGACCGCTGAATCAGGTGCGGGGTCAAAGACAAGAGCGCTCAGTTCGGCCGTGTACACCAAGGCATCTGAAGGCAGGTGCTCCGAAAGCACCGAATCCTTGATGGCGGGACAACAGGCAGCAGAGGACACTCCCTCCTCCGACTTGGACCCGTCTGTGAAACCTGGTGTAGGACGGATAAAACACTGAAATTCAGTCTCCGGTCAAAAACAATCCCTTAGAATTTGGCCTCCGTTACCGCCGGGATGGTCGATTTTCCCAGGCGAATGACGGGATCCGGGAAGTGTTCTCTGAACTTGTTAGTGAAGTGGATGCACTTTGTCTTCAATCCAATCCAATTATGCTGTTTATAGCCCCGCCGACCACATAGGCCATATCAGGGCTGTCGCCTCGTCACATTTTTAAACTCATAAGTGTCGACTGTACAGTTTAAAACGAGGTATAAAACCAACTCAACTGTCCTTGCTTGTATAAACACCCTGGTCAACCATAAGGGTCAACCCTGGACGGGCACCGCGTTGTCGGAAAAACTACATCGATCACACTAATTTTCACTGTTATGAGTGTAGTCAATGTATATACGTGTGTATATACGTGCACATGTGCTTATAAAATAAACATTTCTTATTTCTGATCTTTTGATTTTTAAAAATTGTTTATAAGTTCATGTTTTTTTCTAGCCAATGGTCTTGTAACATTGCATTTATCGATGTGTGTGTGTGTGTGCGTTTGTGCGTGCGTTTGTGCGCGCGTGCGTGCGCGCGTGTGAGCGTGCGTGCATGTGCGTGTGCATGGGCGATTGAGTACGTATATGCGTAAAAATAGTTTATATGTCTCTTCTAGTCAATGGTTTTAATAACATTGTATTCCTACATTGGTGTGTGTGTGTGTGTGTGGTGTGTGTGTGTGTGTGTGTGTGTGTGTGTGTGTGTGTGTTGTGTGTGTGTACGCGAGCGTGTGTACGTGTCGTGCGTGCGTACCTGTCGTGCGTACGTGCATGTGTGAGTGTGATATTTTTATTTGTAGCTATCTCAAAAACGGTGAACAAATACGAAATGTATCTATCGTGTTTTTTTTTTATATTATGATTTGTATTAATATGGCTGTCAGTACTGTAGTTGCCCTTCAGGGGATGATTAAAGTGTTTTTGACTCGATATTTGCTATGAGGATGATAATGATGATTTTGATATGGGGGAGAGGGGACGGGATAACCAAGAGAAGTTGGCCGCATTAGCTAATCCAATCCAATCATGTTGTTTACAGCTCCGCCGACCACACAGGCCATATCAGGGCTGTCACCTCGTCAACTTTAAAATTCAGATTAAATCTGTGGAACTATATACAGGTTAAAACGGGGTACAAAACCAACTTCACTGTCCTTTACATTGCTACCCTGGTCAACCATAAGGGTCAGCCCAGGACGGCCACTGCATCGTGGGAAAAACCGCATTGATCACACTGATTTTCACTGTTATGAGTGTAGTCAATGTATATACCTGTGTATATAAGTGCACATGTGCTCATAAAATAAGCATTTCTTCTTTCTGGATCTTTTGATTTTTTAAAATTCTTTATAAGTTTTTATGCATTTTTCCAGCTAAAAGTCTTGTAACATCACATTTTTGGTGTGTGTGTGTGTGTGTGTGTGTGTGTGTGTGTGTGTGTGTGTGTGTGTGTGTGTGTGTGCGCGCGCGCGCGTGTGTGTGTGAGCGTGCGTGCATGTTCACGTTCGTGGGCGAGTGAGTACGTACATGCGTAAAAATAGTTTATATGTCTCTTCTAGTCAATGGTTTTAATAGCATTGTATTCCTACACAAGTATGTGTGTGTATGTGTATGTATGTGTGTGTCCGTGTATATGTGTGTGTGTATGTGTACGTGAGCGTGCCTACGTGTCGTGCGTGCGTACCTGTCGTGCGTACGTGCATGTGTGAGTGTGATATTTTTATTTGAAATTTTCTCAGAAACGGTGAACAAATACGAAGTGTAGCTGTCTTGTGGTATTTTAAAAAATATTTATTATGATTTGTATCAATATGCCTGTCAGTACTGTAATTGCCCTTCAGGGGATGATAAAGTGTTTTTGACTTGACAATTGCTATGAGGATGATAATGATGATTTTGGTATGGGGGAGAGGGGACGGGGTAACCAAAAGAAGTTAGCCACATTAGCTAATCCAATCCAGTCATCTTGTTTACAGCCCCGCCGACCACACAGGCCATATCGGGGCTGTCGCCTCGTCAAATTTAAAATTCAGATTAAAACTGTGCAACTATATACAGGTTAAAACGGAGTATAAAACCAGCTTGACTGTCCTTTCTTATATTGACGCCCTGGTCAACCATAAGGGCCAGCGCAGGACGGTCACCGCATTGTGGGAAAAACCCATATCGATCACACATAAAAGGAGATAAAACCAAAACCAGATTATAAAAAAAAACCTATTCCTTAAAGACCGACACTACTATTGTCTGTCATATTAGATGGAAAAAGCCCGATTCTCTCAGGAAGTCAGAAATGGTGTCCGGTGGAACATCCCGAAAGAGGATCTTTAGACAGTCTGCAGTATAATGCTTGTGCCTAATATCCTGAACATCTCGATACTCCAGAAGCAGATGCTTGATGGTTACCCGCACATCACAAGTCACGCACCATGGGGTTCCCTCGCCTTTCAGCAAATGAACGTGAGTGATAAGAGAATGACCCGTGTGTATCCTGGTGAGCACTGCTGCCTCCCTTTGGTTTGTGACACACAGAGGGAAAACCTCTTTCAGGTTGGGACGGATATGAAAAAGTTTGCTTTGAGGACGAGGGTGAATATGACAGGACAAAGATGGGGGGGGGGGGGGGGGGGGGGGGGGGGGGCGGGGTTTTGGCCAAATTTAGTACGAGGCCAATCAATCCAATCATGTTGTTTATAGCCCCGCTAACCATACAGGCCATATTGGGGCTGTCACTTTGTCACATTTTAAAAGTCATATTAAAATTGTGCAAACTATATACAGATTAACACAGGGTTTAGGGATTGTTTTTGACCGGAGACTGAATTTTGGATTTTAAACCCTACTTCGAGGATGATGATTATCATAGGGATGAGGGGGTGGTGGAGGGTGTGACCAAGACACGCTGATCACATGTGCTACGAGGATGATGAT
>CM060324.1:4904776-4919776 GCA_030674155.1 Stramonita haemastoma
TTTGACTTAACATTTGCTATGAGGATGATAATGATGATATTGATATGGGGGAGAGGGGACGGGGTAACCAAGAGAAGTTGGCCACACAAGCTAATGAAATCCAATCATGTTGTTTACAGCCCCGCCGACCACACAGGCCATATCAGGGCTGTTACCTCGTCACATTTAAAACTCAGATTAAAACTGTGCAACTCCCAATCCAATCCAATGATGTTGCTTAGTGCCCCGCCGACCGCACAGACCACATCTGGGCTATCACATCATCACATTTTAAAACTCGTATTAAAAAATTAATGTGCAACTATGTACAGTTTAAAACGGGGTATAAAACCAACTCGACTGTCCTTGCTTGTATCGATGCCCTGGTCAACCATAAGGGTCAGCCCAGGACGGCCACCGCGTCGTGGGAAAAGCCACATCGATCACACATAAAAAGAGATTAAACCAAAACCAGATTCCTTAAAACAACCTTGTCCTCACAGAGCAACCATACCACTTTCACTCATATCAGACGGAAAAAGCCCGATTCTCTCAGGAAGTTGTAAATGGTGTCCGGTGGTACATCCCGAAAGAGGATCTTTAGGTAGTTTGCCGTAAAATGTTTGTGCCTAATATCCTGAACATCCCGACACTCCAGGAGCAGATGCCTGATGGTTACCCGCACATCACAAGTCACGCACCATGGGGTTCCCTGGCCTTTCGGCAAATGAACGTGGGTGATATGAGAATGACCCGTGTGTATCCTGGTGAGCACTGTTACCTCTCTTCGGTTTTTGACACATAGAGGGAAAACCTCTTTCAGGTTGGGACGGATCCGAAAAAGTTTGTTGCCTGTCTGAGCGTTCCAGTCCTCCTGCCAGAGGGAGTGCGCGTATTGTTCGCTCCTAGGTTTCAGATCTGTGAATGGCACCGTGGACCCGGAAACCTCCTGCTCCGTGGCACACCTGGCCAGTCGGTCAACCGTCTCGTTGCCCCGAATGCACGTGTGCCCCGGGACTCACACCAAAACCACGTCACACCCGTCCCGTCTCAAGGAAGTATACAGTTCGTAGAACTCCTGATGCTTAGGGTGGTTTACGTTCCTACAAGTGATAGCCTCCAGAGCAGAGAGAGAGTCCACACAGACCAAGAAGTCTTTCTTTCCCGATCGCCGGATCAGTTGCAGGGACAAGACAAGAGCGCTGGGTTGTGAGAAGGGGGTTGAACAAGAAAAAGTGGGCACATTTGCTTTGAGTAGAATAAAACTATGATGGCAAGTGAAAGGGCGTGACAAAAACAATTTGTCCACATTTGCTATGAGAATGATGATAATGATGATTGGGGGTGGGGGTGGGGGGTGGCGGGTGACAGTTGCTGGCCAAATTTATTATGAGAATGATGATGATGAGGATGATGATGATGATGATAGTGACAGAGGAGGGGGGGGGGAGGGAGGCTTCAGTGTCTGATCAACAGAAGTTGATCCCATTTGCTACGATGATGATGATGATGATGATGATGATATGATAATGATAATGGTGATGATGATGATGACGACGACGGTGATGATGATGATGGTGGAAATGATGATGATGATCATGATGATGGTGGTGGTGATGATCGTAGTTGTGATGATGATGACGATGATGATGATGATGACAATGACGGGAGGAGGGGGAAAGGGTATGAAAAAGTGAAGTCGACCACACTTACTATGAGGAGCAGGTTAATTATGATGGGGGAGGGGGGATGCTGTAAGCAAAAGAAGCTGGCCACTTTTGTTATGAGCATGATGATGATAACAATGATAATGATAAAGTGGGTGGGTTGAGGGAAGGCTATGACCAAGAAGTTGAGCACATTTTCTATAACCTGGATGATGATGAGGAGGAGGATGTTGATGATGATAATGATGGAGGGATGTTATGATGAAGTGATGATGGTGATAATAATGTGGACGGGGTGGAGGGTTGTGAGAAAGAGAAGTTGCTATGAGGAGAATTATGATGCTAGTGATGGTGATGGAAGGGGGGCGGGAAGGACAGTTTTACCAAAACAAGTTGGAAAATCCAAGCCAATCCAATCATGTAGTTTTTAGCCCCGCCAACCACACAGGCCATATAGGGGATGTCACCTCGTCACACTTTATAACTCGTATTAGATCTGTTTCAGATCTGTGAATGGCACCGTGGACCCGGAAACCTCCTGCTCCATGGCATACCTGAGGAGTCGGTCAACCGTTTCGTAGCCCCGTTGCCCCGATTTTCCCAAGCGAATGACGGGATCCGGGAAGTGTTCTGTGAACTTGTTAGTGAAGTGGATGCACTTTGTCTTCAATCCAATTCAATTATGCTGTTTATAGCCCCGCCGACCACACAGGCCATGTCAGTCAGGGCTGTCGCCTCGTCACATTAAAAACTCAGATTAAAACTTTGCAACCATATACAGATTAAAACGGGGTAAAAAAAAACAACTTTACTGTCCATACTCATGAGGGTCAGCCCTGGACGGGCACCGCGTTGTGGGAAAAACTACATCGATCACACTAATTTCCACTGTTATGAGTGTAGTTAATGTTTATACGTGTGTATTTACGGGCGCATGTGCTCATAAAATAAGCATGTCCTATTTCTGGCTATTTTGATTTTTTAAAATTGTTCAGAAGTTTATATGTTGTTGTTTTTTTTTTATAGCCAATGGTCTTGTAACATTGCATTCATTGGTGTGTGTTGTGTGCGCGTGCGTGCGTGCACGCGTGTGAGCGTGCGTGCGTGCACGCGTGCGTGCACGCGTGTGAGCGTGCGTGCATGTGCGCGTGCGTTGGCGAGTGACTACATACATGCGTAAAAATAGTTTATATGTCTCTTCTAGTCAATGGTTTTTATAACATTGTATTCCTACATTGGTGTGTGTGTGTGTGTGTGTGTGTGTGTGTGTGTGTGTGTGTGTGTGTGTGTGTGTGTGTACGGGAGCGTGCGTACGTGTCGTGTGTGCGTGTGTGTGTGTGTGCGTGTGTATGTGTGTATGTGTAGGCGAGCGGGCGTACGTGTCGTGCGTGCGTGTGTGTTTGTAAAGTGTTTTTGACTTGACATTTGCTATGAGGATGATAATGATGATTTTGATATGTGGGAGAGGGGACGGGGTAACCAAGAGAAGTTGGCCACATAAGCCAATCTAATCCAATCATGTTGTTTTCAGCCCGCCAACCACACAAGGCCATATCAGGGCTGTCACCTCGTCAAATTTAAAACTCAGATTAAAACTGTGCAACTATAAACAGATGAAAACTGGGTATAAAACCAACTTGACTGTCCTTCCTTATATTGACGCCCTGGTCAACCATAAGGGTCAGCCTAGGACGGCCACCGCGTTCTGGGAAAACCCACATCGATCACACATAAAATGAGATAAAACCAAAACCAAATTCCTTAAAACAACCTTGTCCTTAGAGACCAACAATACCACTTTTACTCATAGTCGAAAAAAGCCCGATTCTCTCAGGAAGTTAAAAATGGTGCCCGGTGGAACATCCCGAAAAAGGATCTTTACAGAGTCTGCGGTAAAATGCTTGTGCCTAATATTCTGAACATCCCGACACTCCAGGAGCAGATGCTTGATGGTTACCCGCACATCACAAGTCACGCACCATGGGGTTCCCTTTAGCAAATGAACGTGGGTGATGTGAGAATGACCCGTGTGTATCCTGGTGAGCACTGTTGTTTCCCTTTGGTTTTTGAGACGCAGAGGGAAAACCTCTTTCAGGTTAGGACGGATCTGAAAAAGTTTGCTATGAGGATGACGATGATTAGGGACAGAAGAAGGGGGGGGGGGGGGGGGGTTGGCCAAATTTAGTGTAAGGCCAATCAATCCAATGCAATCATGCTTTTTATAGCCCCACCGACCACACAGGCCATAACGGGGCTGTCACCTCGCCACATTTTGAAATTCATATTAAAACTTTGCAAACTATATGCAGATTAACACAGGGTTTAGTGATTGTTTTTGCCCGGAGACTGAATTTCAGAAGTCAAACCCTACTCCGAGGATGATGATTATAATATGGATGTTGATGATGACGGGTGTGAGGGGTGGTGGTGGAGGGTGTGACCAAGACACGCTGGCCACATTTGTGATGAAGAAGAAGAAAAAGATGATGATAGTGATGATGATGATGATCATGATGATGATGATAAAGAGGTGGGAACTGTTTGACCAAAAGAAGTTGGTGATATTTGCTATGATGATGTTGGGGGTAAGGGAAACAGAAGTTGGCCACATTTTGCTACGAGTATAAAGATGATGAAAATAATGACGGTTGGGGGGGGGGGGGGGGTGTTCTAACAGGAGTTGGCCACATTTGCGTGATGTTTTAATGATCAGAAAGGAGGGGGGGGGGTAGGTGTGAGGAAGGTTATTTGGCCAATTTTATTTTACGAGAATGGTGATGATGATGGCAATGATAAAATGAAAAGGAGGAGGAGGACAATGTGAGCAAGCAATGTTGGCGCACTTGCTATGAGGATGATTTTGATGATGATGATGATGATGATGGGGTGGGGAGGGGAGGAGGGTGTGACCAAGAAAATTTGGCCATTTACTATGAGGATGATGATGATGATTATGATGGATGGTCGGATGGGGGGAATAAGACCAAGAGAAGTTGGCCACATTTAAGATGATGATGATGATGATGAAGACGATGATGATGATTTGATGAATAGGGAGGGCGGATGTTGACTATTTTGCTATATGGATGATAATAATCAGAATGACTTGGGGTAGGGTGGGTGTGACCAAGAGAAGTTGGCCACATCTACTATTATGATGACGATGACGATGACGATGATATTGCTGTGGAGGAGTGGGGGAGAGTGTGACCAAGAGAAGTTGGCCACGTTTGCTGTGATGATGATGAAGATGTTGATGATGATGATGATGATGAGAAATAGGGCGGTCTGAGCAAGGGAAGTTGTGCCAGTTTTGCTTTGAGGATGACGGCGATGATGGTGGGGGGGGGGGGGGGGGGGGAGTGACAAAGAAAGTTTTGCACCATTTGCGATGATGATGATGATGATTATAGAAGGGGGGAGGGATCGGACCAAGAGAAGCTGGTCATATTTGATGATGATGATAATGACGGGGAGGGGGGGGGGGGGGCTGCAGAGTCGGATCAACAGAAGCTGATCACATTTACTATGGTAATGATGATAACGATGATCACGATGGTGATGATGTTGATGATGTGAGGGGGGCAAGGGCACACTTGCTATGAGAAGCAGGATAAATATAAGAGGGGGGGGGGGGGGGGCTGTTGTGACTAAGAGAAACTGGCTTTATTTGTTATGTGGATGGTGATGATGATGATGATGATGATGATGATTGTGATGATGATGGTGGTGGTGGTGGTGGTGATGATGATGATGATGACGATGATGATGATGGGGTGGGGTGGGGTGGTGACCAAGAAAATGTTGCCACATTTGCATTGATGATAATGGGGGAAGGGAGGGTTCGGCCCAACGGAAGCTGGTCACATTTACTATGATGAGAAGGAGAAAGAAGGGGGGGGGGGGGGGGGGGGGGGGTAGGAAGGAGTCTACCACCAAAAAAAGCTCGTCATATTTACTATGGAGTTGATGATTATTATATTGAGATAGGGAGGGGGGGGGGGGGGGGGGGGGCGGGGGTTGGAGTCTGGCCATAGGAATTTGGCCACACGTCTGCTATGAGGATGATAATAATGATAATGGCTCGTGTGTGTGTGTGTGTGTGTGTGTGTGTGTGTGTGTGTGTGTGTGTGTGTGTGTGTGTGTGTGTGTGTGTGTGTGTGTAGGTGAGGGGGGTGTTGGTGGTGGTGTCCAAGACAAGTTGACCACATTTGCTATGAAACTGATCATGATGATTGGAGGGGGGGGGGGGGGTGACCGAGAGAAGTTGGTCCAATCCAATCCAATGATGTTGCTTATAGCCCCGCCGACCACATAGGCCATATCAGGGCTATCACCTCGTCATATTTTAAAACTCGTGTTAAAAGTGTGCGACTATGTACAGTTTAAAACCAGGTATAAAACCAACTCAACTGTCCTTTCTTGTATTAACGCCCGGCCAACCATAAGGGTCAGCCCAGGACGGCCCCCGCATCGTGGGAAAACCCACATCGATCGCACTTAAAACGAGATAAAACCAAAACCAGATTCCTTAAAACAACCTTGTCCTTAGAGAACAACCATACCACTTTCGCTCATATCAGACAGAAAAAGCCCGATTCTCTCAGGAAGTTAAAAATGGTGTCCGGTGGAACATCCCGAAAGAGGATCTTTAGGGAGTCTGCGGTAAAATGCTTGTGCCTATGAACATCCGACACTCCAGGAGCAGATGCCCGATGGTTACCCGCACGTCACAAGTCACGCACCACGGGGTTCCCTCGCCTTTCAGCAAGTGAACGTGAGTGATGTGAAAATGACCTGTGTGTATCCTGGTGAGCACTGACGCCTCCCTTCGGTTTTTGACACACAGAGGGAAAACCTCTTTCAGGTTGGGACGGATCCGAAAAAGTTTGTTGTCCGTCTGAGCATTCCACTCCTCCTGCTAGATGGAATGTACGTATTGCTCGCTCCTAGGTTTCAGATCCGTGAACGGCACCGTGGACCCGGAAACCTCCTGCTCCGTGGCACGCCTGGCAAGTCGGTCAACCGTTTCGTTGCCCCGAATGCCCGCATGCCCCGGGACCCACACCAAAACCACACCACACCCGTCCTGTCTCAAGGAAGTATACAGTTCGTAGAACTCCTGAAGCCTAGGGTGGTTTACGTTCCTGCAAGCGATAGCCTCCAGAGCAGAGAGCGAGTCCATACAGACCAAGAAGTCTTTCCTTCCCGATCGCCGGATCAGTTGCAGGGACAAGACGAGAGCGCTATGAAACTGATCATGATCATGACTATTGGAGGGGGGAGGGTGACCGAGAGAAGTTGGTCACATGTTTATGAGAATGATGATGATGTTAAGGGGGGGAGGTTATGTGACAAAGAGATGTTGGCCAAATTAGCTATCATCATTGAAAACAACAGTGGAAGGGATGTGACCAAAAGAAAATTACCACATTTGCTTTCAATAAGTAGATGATGATGATGATGATGATGATGATGATGACGACGATGATGATGATGATAAGGTGAGGGGGACTGTTTTATCAAGGTTGGCCACATTTGCTATGATGATGATGACGATGATGATGATGATGGGAGGGGGGGGGGGGGGAGCAAGGGAATCAGACCAAAAAAAGTTGGCCATATTTTGCTATGAATATGGAGATGATGATAATGACGGTTGTGAGAACGAGGTGAACATCAAAGTTGGTCACTTTTTCTATGATGTTGATGATGATGATGACTAAAAGGGGGTTGGGGGATGGGGTGGAAGATGGTGGGCAAGGGAAGCAAGCCACATTTGCTATGTGAATGATGATGATGACGATGAAAAAAGAGAGGAGATGATGTGAGCAAGTGATTTTGGCGCACTTGCTACGAGTATGATTGCAATGATGATGATGATGATGATGAAGTGGGGAGGTGAGGGTGTGTGACCCAGAGAATTTGGCCACATTTTCTATGAAGATAATAATTATGATTATGACGGGTGGTCAGGTTGGGATGGGGGGTGGAGCTTGACCAAGAGAAGTTGGCCACATTCGCTATGATGTTGATAATGATGATGATGACGATGATGATGTTGATGATGATGATGATGATGATGATAGGGGGGGGGGGGGGGTCGAGCTTGACCAAGAGAAGTTGGCCACATTCGCTATGATGTTGATAATGATGATGATGATGACGATGATGATGTTGATGATGATGATGATAGGGGGGGGGGGGGTGGAGCTTGACCAAGAGAAGTTGGCCACATTCGCTATGATGATGGTAATGATGATGATGACGATGATGATGTTGATGATGATGATGATGATGATGATGATGATGATGATAGGGGGGGGGGGGGGTAGAGCTTGACCAAGAGAAGTTGGCCACATTCGCTATGATGATGGTAATGATGATGATGACGATGATGATGTTGATGATGATGCTGCTGATGATGATGGGGGGGGGGGGGGGGGTAGAGCTTGACCAAGAGAAGTTGGCCACATTTGCTATGATGATGATGACGATGATGATGATGATGATGATGGGGGGGGGGGTAGGTTTGACCAAGAGAAGTTGGCCACATTCGCTATGATAATGATGACGATCACGATGATGATGATAATGATGATGATGATGATAAGGGGGGGGATAGGTTTGACCAAAAGAAGTTGGCCACATTCGCTATGATGATGATGATGATAATGATGATGATAATGATAATGATGATGATGATGATGGTGATAGGGGGCGGGGGGTAGAGCTTGACCAAGAAAAGTTGGCCACATTTACATTTTGCTGTATGGATAATGACAATGACTGGGGGAAGTTGAAAGTGTAACCAAGAGAAGTTGGTCACATTATTGCTATGATGATGGACGATTATGATGATGATGATGATGATGATGATGATGATGAAAATGATGATGACAGGGATGGGGTAGGGGACGGAGGAGGGTTGTGACGAAATGAAGTCGACCACACTTGCTATGAGGAGCAGGACAATCATAATGATGGAGGGATATTGTGACCATGAGAATCTGGCCACGTTTGCTGTGATGATGATGATGGTGATGATTATGATGATGACGACGTGGAGAGAAAGGGTGTAACCTAGTGAAGTTGGTCACATTTGCTGTGAGGATAATGATGACGATGGTGATGGTAATGATGATGAAAAAATGGGGGCAGGGGGGAGCAAGGGAAGCTAACCACATTTGCTATTAGGAGGAGAAGGAGGAGGATAATGATGACGATGGCGACGACGACGACGACGACGATAATGATGATGATAAAAGGGAGCAGGGGCTGGGGCGGTCTGAGCAAGGGAAGTTGGCCAGTTTTGCTTTGAGGATGATGGTGATGATGATGGGGTGGGGTGGTAAGGAGGGGGCGATGAATAAAGTTTGCCCCATTTGCGATGATGATGATGATGATGATGATGATGATGATGATGATGATGATATCGATGAAGATTGTAGAAAGGGGGGGGGGGGGGGTTCAGATCAACAGAAGCTGGTCATATTTGCTATGAGGATGAGGATGATGGTGGGTAGGGGGGGAGGAGGGGGTCTGACCAAGAAAGGTGGCTACATTTACTATGAAGATTATTATTATATTGATGGGGGTTGGGGAGTGGGGGGATGGAGTCTGGCTGAATGAAATTGGCCACATTTGCTATGAGAATGATGAATGATGATAATGATGATGATGATGATGGTGATGATGATGATGTTGATGACGATATTGATGTGGGAGAGGGGGAGGGTGTGACTAAGAGAAGTTGACCACATTTGCTATGAAAATAATGATGGCGATGGACAATATGAGGGGGGAGGGGGGTGTCCGAGAGAAGTTGGTCACATTTGCTATGAGAATGATGATGATGAGGGGGGTGAGGGGGTGGGGGGCAGGTAGGTTGTGACAGATGGCCAAATTAGCTATCAGATAATGATAGTGGTGTATGACCAAGGGAAGTTGGCAACACTTGCACTGATGACGATATTGATGTGATGATAACGATAATGAAATGGGTAACTGACCAAGGGAAGTGAGACACACTTGTATTAATGCTGATAATGATAAGAATAATGATAATAGGGTTTGTGACCAGGTGAAGGGGGCCGAGCTTCCATGGAAAATTATTACGGTGATAATAACAATGTCAGGGGAGTATGAACAAGATAACGGGCTCTCACTTAAAATGATGATGATAATGATGACAATGATAATAGGGAAGTGTGACCATGAATAAAGGGTCACATTTGCATTGTCACCCAGGGTAGGGGCCTACACCTGCATTGATGATAATGATAGGGGTCTACGTGTGTGACCAGGCTAAGTGGGACACACATTTATTGATGTCAATGATGACATTGTTGTTGCTGTTGCTGTTGCTGTTGTTATTGTTGGTTGTTCTACACTTTAAGTTGACCTGCGAGACAGTAAAAATCCTCTCCTTTGATTTACAATCCAATCCAATCCAATGATGTTGCTTAGATCCCCGCCGACTGCACAGGCCATATCAGGGCTGTCACCTCGTCACATTTTAAAACTCGTATTAAAAGTGTGCAACTATGTACAGTTTAAAACGGAGTATAAAACCAACTCGGGTGTCCTTGCTTGTATCGACGTCCCGGTCAATCATAAGGGTCAGCCCAGGACGGCCACCACGTCGTGGGAAGACCCACATCGATCACACATAAAATGAGATAAAACCAAAACCAGATTCCTTAAAACAACCTTGTGCTTGGAGAGCAACTATACCACTTTCACTCATATCAGACGGAAAAAGCCCGATTCTCTCAGGAAGTTAAAAATGGTGTCCGGTGGAACATCCCAAAAGAGGATCTTTAGGAGTCTGCAGTAAAATGCTTGTGCCTAATATCCTGAACATCCCGACATTCCAGGAGCAGATGCCTGATGGTTACCCGCACATCGCAAGTCACGCACCATGGGGTTCCCTCACCTTTCGGCAAGTGAACGTGAGTGAAATGAGAATGACCCGTGTGTACTTTGATTCACAAGACACCGCTGAGATTTAAACACACTACTTCTTAGACCCATGGTATTGAATTTGGTTTTAACCACTTGCCTCCTGCATCCACCACAATGTTTTTATGATGGTGATGATGGTGAGTGGGGGGCGCTACACTTGCATTGTTGATGATGATTAAAAGAATGTATGATATGACCGAGGGATAATGACGATGATGATGATAAAGGCGGAAGCCAAGGAAACTCAGGATAAGAGGACATACTTAAAATGAAGATGATGATGATGACAACGATGATGATGACGATGATGATGATGATGATGGATGATGATGATGATGATAGAAGAGGTCAGAGAGACTGGGGAAAGGGGGGGACACACTTGCATTGATGATGACGATAATAATTACGAGGAGGACGAGTGTGCAGCTGGGGGAAAGGAGGCTACATTTCACACTGATGACGTTGATGACGTTGGATACAAGCTTTTGCGCCTGGTGACAGCATGGTGTGTGGCTCTGTGTGAAAGTGTGTGAGTTGTGTGTTTTTCAGTCATCGTGAGAGGACAGTTTCATATCATTTTGTTCGTGTTTCTCTCCGGAATCTAGCGTTTAGAACAGTTTTTCTTGACACTTTATTTTTTGTAAAATAGTTAAATTCTAAACTTTTCATCCTTTGTTTTTGTTTATAAAAATGGCGACATCATTTGCGTCTACATTGCTGTGCTGACCTTTGTGTCCTTGCCCACCCTGACCCTGCTGCAGCGTGATAAACTGCACTAACTTCAACCACCTCCACCACCGACATCCAGTTTTCCTCACTCCGCCGCAATGACGCGCACCACTGTAGACTTGAGAATATTGTTTTTACGTGGAATATGCCACAACAGAATAGATTTGATGTAGATAAAAAACAACATATTTTCAACCTGGGCATCAATCGCCGAAAACCCAGAGGAGGAACACGTGCAGGCATACGTCATCGCCTGCAGTGTGCTCGGCCTCCACGTGTCTCCCCCATCACCTCTGACGTCACTTCCGCAACTGACCCTCTAAACACTATAACACCGTTCTTAGCCAACTGCTTGATGAACACGCACCTCCCATTGATCTGGTTCCGCCTGATAGGCCCTGCGCCCCATGGTACACCCTTGTTAGATTGGTCACAAAGCGCAAACACCGACATGTAGAGCAACAATGAGGAAAAACAAAAACTGAAATAAACTGCTCTATCGAAAACAAATCATCCATTCAGCGAAGACAAACTATCACTTCGCTCAAGTTCTTGATGCCACGTCCATGAAACCTCTTTTTTTTTTTTTTTCCCTCACCTCAACTCTTCTGTCACATAATTATTGTATACAATATGGCAAAATTGCCCAACAACAATGGTTGGCTAACTACATGTGGGTTCACAGTAGGATTTTAAAATAGTTGTCATCTACTAAATACAATTTCAGATTTGCCCTGCATTTTGTGAAAAATGTAAATAGTTCCTTTCATGTTTTTGGCTTTTCTGAATCAAGGTTGTCACATATCGTGGCAGATGACATAGTATCAGTTCCATGCTATAACTCTATCAGACGAGATGCCAAAACCAAATTAGAAACAGGATTGATAATCTATATACATCAATTTGTAAATCATATGCAGGTAACAATATTTGATAATTATGGCATTGAATGTATATGGTTAGAAATAAGCCTGAAATGAGCCACACAAATGCTGGTCGGATTTTTGTATCGAAACCCAAATGAACGCATTAGTTAGTTTGATAATTTTGAACACATGATGGATGATGTTTGCAACTACTCAACAGAGATAACTTTACTTGGTGATTTCAATATTGATTTGCTTAAGCCTAATGATAAATGGAAAAAAAATCTTTGAGGTGTACAATCTGTCACAACTGGTAAATGTTCCCACAAGGAAAACTCTACGTTCCGAAACATTGACAGTGAAATTGTCGGTGAAACATAACAGCAAAAGTAAGGATGCTATGTTACTGGTTTAAACTAGTGGATGCAGGAAGTGAGTCCAAGTTTTCAAATACTGTATACAGACTTCTACATGATATGTATATTGCTAATTCCCACAAATCACCTTATTTAGTTACCGTAGAACGTACATTAAACGAAATTAGATTAAGTGGTATATGAAAGAATCAGTTTGATCTCCGAGTTTCATCAGAATGGTTTAAAGCCAAAGTTACACGTAGCTTGCAAGATCAGTATTTACAGCAATGGTATTCTCATGTGGACAATGACGACATCTTCCTCAATTATAGACTATTTAAAAAGTGTTTCTGCTTTGAACATTATTTATCCATTCTTCCTCGTACATCATGATTAACTTTTATTCATTTTCGAACGTTAAATCATAGACCCCATCCAAAACAGGCAGAATAAGTAGTATTCCCAGAGCAGAGAGAGTCTGTAATAAATGTGAAGATAGCGAGTTAGGAGATGAGTTTCACTGCTTGTTCAAATTTATTTTTTTTGTGCAGTTAAGAAACAAATTTATCCCAAAATATTATCATAAAAATCCAAATGTTATCAAGTTCCATGAACTGTTTAGCTCTAGGAGGAAATCTTTGCTTATTAAAGTTACACAGTTTCTCAAAGAAATAATGAAAAACCAATAATTTGATATTTTTTTCATAAATACTACTAGTGCTAATTGTTTTATGCTATATACAATTTCGTTCCCCTGTAGGTATAGACTATGAAGGCTTGTGTGTGTGTGTGTGTGTGTGTGTGTGTGTGTGTGTGTGTGTGTGTGTGTGTGTGTGTGGGTCAGAAGAACTGCAAAGAAGTAATAAATGTATATTTTATCGCAATTACAAAAAAATGTTTTAAGAGGGAAAAGTACACTGGTGAGTTGCCATATAACCATGTGATTTCATTATTTAGATTCAGGTATATCAACCATTCTTTACCGATTGAAAACAGGACGGGTCAACGGCATTCCGCGCGAAAATCGTCATTGTATGCAATGTAACATGAAAACGATAGGAGATGAGTTTCACTTCATAATGGAATGTCCAAAGTTTTCTGAGCTTCGGAAGAATGTCCTACCTCATGAATATTTGTATACAAGATCCATGTTCACATTTTGTAATTTGTTCTCTTCTGATAAAAATATGTTATTAAAACTTAGCAAATTCATACTTAAGAGTAAAGTTGCATGATATTAATGAAAAGGTTGACTATATTTTTATTTCTGTGAAAAATTCTGTGTATGAACGTATTCTATTAATGCAAATTATATATGTTACAGTTGATTTTGTTTGAAATCCTCCATGCCCCAAGAGGGGTCAAAGGCGAATTAAATCTTGAATCTTGTGTGTATGAACGTATTCTATTAATGCACATTATATATGTTACAGTTGATTTTGCTTTCTGAAATCCTCCATGCCCCAAGAGGGGTCAAAGGCGAATTAAATGTTGAATCTTGAATCGTGTGTGTGTGTGTGTGTGTGTGTGTGTGTGTGTGTGTGTGTGTGTGTGTGTGAGTGTGTGTGTGTGTGTGTGTGTGTGTGTGTGTGTGTGTGTGTGTGTGTGTGTGCGTGCGTGCGTGCGTGCGTGCGTGCGTGCGTGCGTGCGTGCGTGCGTGCGTGCGTGCTGTGTGTGTGTGTGTGTGTGTGTGTGTGTGTGAGTGAGTGAGTGAGTGTCCCCGCTCTCTTGGGTGTGCGTGTGTGTGCGTATGCGCTTAAAATTAATCGGAAGGAGTTCAAACTATAATTGTGCAATACATCCGTCATGTGAGAACTTTGGTATTTTCATATGAATATTGGTTCTTTGGATTGTATTGTATTGTTTTTGTGGTGCACTTATTGTATTTTTATGCTTATGTGAGTGCACACGTGGGTTTTTGGGCAGGTGTGCCCTTGAGGGTTCACCTGCAGACATTAGAGTGCCCTCCTGCATGTGTGTATGTTAGTGTGTGTGTGTGTGCGCGCGTGTAAGTATATGTGTGCTTCTAGATGCCTTAGCGTTGTACGGGATATGCTGGGGGGGGGGAGAGGAGAGAGAGAGAGAGGAGAGAGAGGAGAGAGAGGAGAGGAGAGAGAGAGGAGGGAGAGGAGAGAGGAGAGAGGAGAGAGAGAGAGAGAGAGAGAGAGAGTACGCATTAATTGTCGAGTCATCTAAACATCATGCTGGTTTTTTGTTTTTTGTGGGGTGTTTTGTTCCTCTAATGTATTGTGAATACTCTTTCTTTTTCATTTTTGTGCCATCCATTGTGTTAGGATTTTTTGTTGTGAGTATTTTTTCACACGCCCATATCTGCAAGCATTGGTTTTGTCAAATTTCATGTACCCCTTGGGGTTTTTTCTTGAAATAAAATTTTGAATTTTTGATTGAACTTATGCACACAAGCAATCCATCTAA
>CM060324.1:4924776-4927276 GCA_030674155.1 Stramonita haemastoma
AATGCAGATAGAGGAAGAAAGAGAAAGAAAGGACAGACACACATAGACAGAGAAACAGAGAGAGAAAGAGATAAAGGGGGGGAGAGGTGTGTGTGTGTGTGTCTGTGTGTGTAAGAGACAGGTGGAGGTGGAGAAAATGAGAGAGAGACAGAGATAGAGAGAGACAGAGAGAGAGAAGTTGTGTGTGTGTGTGTGTGTGTGTGTGTGTGTGTGTGTGTGTGTGTGTGTGTGTGTGCGCGCGCGCACGCGCGCCTGTGTAAGTCAGTCTTTTACTTCCAGTGTTGTGTGTGTGTGTGTGTGTGTGTGTGTGTGTGTGTGTGTGAGAGAGAGAGAGAGAGAGAGAGAGAGAGACGGAGAGAGAGAGAGAGGAGAGAGAGAGAGAGAGAGAGAGAGAGAGAGAGAGAGAGAGAGAGAGAGAGAGAGAGAGAGAGAGTGAGAGAGAGTGAGAGAGAGAGGGGGGGGGGAAACTCTCCATGAAAAAGGGGAGGCTGGTGGCCTGCTGACTGTTGTATTTAATTTAATATAACCATTGCCTCTCTGACCCCAAGTGGAACAGCCAGTGAAAGCCCCCCCCCCCCCCCCCTCCCTTTCTGTCTTATATTAGAGCTGCTAGTCCATCCTTATCATGAAACTTGACACCCATTGTTGGTATACATTGTCTTTCAACAGAAAAAGTTGTCTTGTTAGGCCTACCTAGGATTGAATTGCTTGTGACATAAAGCAGAGAAGGGGAGTAATTACTAACTGGCATGGAAGAGTTAATTCCCTTGACCTGCTTTCGTAGATTTTTTTTTCTCCCATTTTTTCTTCTTCTTCTCTTTTTTTAATTTTATAAAAATTCTGCGAATTTGCAGTCAGTACCATACCTGATCTTACCATGCCAATCTCTCTCTCTTTCTCTTTATCCTTCTTAGTCTTTGGTAAAAGTAAAATTCAAGGACTTTTCAAGCACCTGGAGGCATATGCCTGATTTTCAAGGACTTTCAAGGCCTTGAAAAGGGGGGTCCAAAATTCAAGGACTTTCAAGGACCGTACGAACCCTGAAGAGAGAGAGAGAGAGAGAGAGAGAAGAGAGAGAGAGAGAGAGGAGAGAGAGAGAGAGAGAGAGAGAATGAATGAATGAATAATCTTTATTTTTCAAGGGTTACAGAGTAAGCATTACATACTTTTTTTTTCATCCGGCCCTTGCCCTGATCAGGGAATAAAGCTAAGAAACCCCCTCCCTACCCATACATACCAGCATCACCACCAACAGCAGTTCAACCAATATTTTAAAAGAAGAAAACGGGATACATTCAACAAAACGCGTCATCCTAACTGGATACGCTGATAACTATTTAAACAAACGTGTGTGCGTGTGTGTGTGTGTGTGTGTGTGTGTGTGTGTGTGTGTGTGTGTGTGTGTGTGAGAGAGAGAGAGAGAGAGAGAGAGAGAGAGAGAGAGAGAGAGAGAGAGAGAGAGAGAGGAAAGAGAGAGTGAGAGACAGACAGACAGACAGAGACAGAGATAGACAGATACAGAGAGAGAGAGGCAGACAGAGAGAAAGAGAGAGAGAAAGAGAGACAGAGACAGACAGACACAGAGAGACAGGCAGAGAGAGAAAGAGAGACAGAGACACGAGAGACAGAGACAGAGAGAGAGAGAGAGAGAGAGAGAGAGAGAGAGAGAGAGAGAGACCGGCAGACCGAACCGACCGACCGACCGACACAGACAGACAGACAGACTTTGATAGCTTAGATGTCGATGTTGATGAAGACGAGGGGGCGGAGGTCACCAATGTCGGGAAGGGGGAAGAGGGGCACATGTGTACTGATGATGATGATGATGATGATGATGATCATGGTGGTGGTGGTGATGGTAATGTCGATGATGATGGTGGTGGTGATGATGGTGGTGGTGTTGGTGTTGATTATGATGATGATGATGATGATGACGATGATGATGATGATGATGATGATTTCGGTTCGTTTGTTTCTTCAGTATCCTTTTTATTCTTTTCTTTTTTCTTCTTTCTTGCCCCTGTGCTGTTTTCACGCCTTTTTTCCCCTGTTCTTTACGCTTTTCTTTTTCAGTCTCTGCTTCCTTTGTTTTCGTTGCCGTTGCCATTTTTTTGCTTTGTTCACATCTTTTTCATATCTCTTTCTGCTTTTTGTTGCTTTTGCTGGTTGTTTTTGTGTTTCTACCACTTTTTCATTGACCTCCTTCTGTCTTCTTTGCATTTTCTTCATTTTCCTTTCGTTTTCTTCACGTTTTTCTTCCGCAATGTAATAAATTCCTTTATTTTGTACTTTTATTTCTGTGTCTTTGGCTTCTTTTGATTTTTTGCATTTTAGTATGCTTCTGATTTTTTTTACAAGTAGTTAATCTAATCTGAACAAAGTGAAAACATTAGAAATGAAGGAATACCTAAACACATTCCTCCGCCCTTTTAAAGGCAGCACCCATATATATATATATATATTGGTATACATGCTCTCTCAAACACACCGACACACACCG
>CM060324.1:4934776-4939930 GCA_030674155.1 Stramonita haemastoma
ACTGGGTATCCAATTTGTATGCAAATTCAAAGAAAACAGATCCTGCAAAACAGACTGACTACAATGTTGGTCGGTCGTTTTCTTCCAAGGGGGGGGGAGAGGGTCGGAGCGCTGTGCTTGCACGTGCGGGTTCACCCATTTCTCTCCGTGCATCACGTTTGATTTGCTCAAGTCTAGTTAGCTGTATGTGTGTGGTGAGAAGGAATGGGGAGGGGGGAGGGGGGAGATAGGTTCTTTCTGGGCATTGGCGAGGCGTGTGTGTGTGTATGTGTATGTGTGTGTGTAATTCTTTTAAATATGGATAATGGACTAAGATTTCATTTTTTTTACATCCAGTCCTGGTGTGTGCAGTTTTGTCAATTCTGTGATCCAATCCACCTCGCACAGGCAAAACAATGGCCTACTTTTCCCAAAAGTGGAACGAGTTTTAATGTGTGCGCAAAATGTTCAGGTTCTCGGTTTTACCTAAGGACCCCCCATCCCCATCCCTCCCCCCCACCTCCCTGTTGCTAACTGGCTTTCAACTTTATTCCTCGTACTAAACATCTGCACACGTTAAAACCGGTTCCGCGCTTTGGGAAGACTAATTAAGCAATTGTGTTTCCCATGGGAACAGATGACACGACTTACAAAGCCACATTTAAACATAGACTATGTAAAAAAAAAAAAAAAAGTGTTTATTATAAGGTCCTCAAAATAAAAGAAAATTGCCAATGATACTTGACCTATGAACTTAGGTCACGTGTGCTGGCTGACGCACGCCATTTGCACACCCGTTTTTAAAACTCATCCCTTGAGGTACAAGTCATGTCATAACTGGTGGTATGTAAACAACAACACATCTTACACGTCGTCTGTGCGCTGATAAAACTCTAAAACAAGAATGGGGGAAGCACTGGGGTAGTACAATATCCTCACCTTCAGTAGACCAACACAACCTTACACATGAACACACTGTGGAGGCAATGAGTACAGGCTCACATTGCCACACAGCTAGACAATTTATCGAAATGTGGCCTTAAACGATAAGTATTAATATAATGGTATGAATCTTAACAACAAAAACGCTTAAGCAAATTCATAAACGCTTAAGAAAATTAAGCAATCACTTGTTTAGAACAAAGAAAAGAAAGAAATCAACTCGCCTTGTAGAAATCATGACTGCCCGCCTAGTCGTTAGTCGCGATGGTCGGGTGATCACGTGATTAACATGCGCAGTCGCAACAACTCTTTAAACAATCAACTACTATGCAAATAGTGGGACCACGTGACGCATGCTGTGGTGTTTGTGGTTGTTTTATGTTTAGTTTTTTTTCCCTGTCTGTCTAGTCTGTCCGATGAGACTATGAACCGAGGTCCCGTGTGCGAACGCACATAGGTCGTGCTTGCACACATGCAAAAACCTGTTCCACTTTTTGTGTACCCATGGTAACGGATGACAATGTTTACAAAGCCGTACAGACATGGGGATTGGATGTAACAAAACACATGAGTGCTGATTCCTTTGACGTTGAAATAAAAGAATAAAATAACAGAATTAAATAGGAAAAAATACCAACAAATGTGCACGCAAACGACAACAATATTTTGTGTGTGTTTGGGCGACACACGCCCTAAAACATGTGCCTGTGTGTGTGTGTGCGTGTGTGTGTGTGTGTGTGTGTGTGTGTGTGTGTGCTTAAATTTTTCTATTTCGAGGACCACGAAGAATCACTGGAGGGCTATTTGTCTCCAGCTTTATATTCGTGTGATTTAGATTTGCACAATTTACACAAAAATGTTTTCTTTCAGGCATTCATTTTTGTTGGTCTTTCTATCAATGCTTACAAACGAAAACATGATAAAACACGATTCTATATATGTATTTATCTGGATATTGATCTCTATATCTATATACCTTCGGATGAGACTTTAAACCGAGGCCCCGTGTGCGAACGCACGCAGAACATCTTGCGCACACGTTAAATCCTGTTCCCCTTTTCGTAAGAGTAGGCCATCGTGTGCCGGTGGGAACAGATGACAATATTTACAAAACTGCATACACACGGGGACCGGATGAAAAAAGCACATGATTGCTTATTCTGTTATCCTCGATATAAAAGAATAAATAAATAAATAAATATACCTCTAGACATACATAAACTTATATAATTACATATACATATATATATATATATATATATATATATATATATATATATATATATATATATAAAATCACATAAGTGTGTGGCCCTTTCTTTTCTTTCTTTTTTTCTTTTCTTTAAATCAAGGATAATGGAATAAGCACTCATGTGCTTTTTTACATCCAGTGCCCGTGTGTATGCAGTTTTGTAAATCTTGTCATCTGTTCCCACCCGCACACAATGGCCTACTCTTACGAAAAGCGGAACAGGATTTAACGTGTGCGCAAGATGTTCTGCGTGCGTTTACACACGGGGCCTTGGTTTATAGTCTCATCCGAAGGACTTTCGGGAGAGTGGAGTCAGCACTGATGTTAAATCCAGGAGAAAAATCTCCTCAACCTGGAATCGAACCCGGGTCGTCAAATTGCGAGCACAATGCTCTGACCACTAGGCTATCCCGTCTCCCGCGCGTGTGTGCGTGTTAACATTAGCTCATTAATTTTTAAGTCTGTAAAGAGCACATCTGTATAAATAACATAATATTCATGCAATGATATTATACGCGTTTACTTCATGAATAATACCTACAGTCGGAATCTAGATACTATACTATTGGGCAACAACCGTCGCATACGAAAAAAAAAAACCCACTATCGCTATACCTCGGAAATCTGCAAAGGAACAAAAAAAAAAACTGTATTGTTCATTTAACTCAAGCGGAGACTGTGTGAAGAAATATTCATTTAAAATGGTTTCGATTAAATTGTTGTTGTTGCTTCGATTTTACGTCTGTTCACTCAAAGTGATATTAGACGATGGGAAGGGAAGGGGAGGGTCTAGTATGTTGATGGGTTGTGTGCAGTAAAATGGGTGTCTTTTTCTTAATAATGTATACAGTACATAGATTTGGGCTAAACAGAAATAACAACAAGTAAATACATAACAAATGCTAGTATGACTTAAAACTATAACAAATTTCCTAAAGAACTATTCATTAAAGATTTTGTTATACGAAATGCCAAATTCAGATTTTAAAAAATCTTATCCAAGGATTTTTCCGAGAAAGAGGGTAAGAATGGTTTTAGACTCTTACATTAAAAAATTATGTGATTGTTTGTAATTTTCTCACCGCACAAACATTTTATATTTTTGCTATATTTAGTGATGAACGCATTCAGTTTTATCCGGAAAAATAAAGCCCTAACCTTTCTTGCCGTGAAAAAAACTTGTATTGGTCTCAGAGCGATCGATATCCTTTAAATTAGGGACAGTGAATGAAGACCTTTCTGATATGCGCTCCTTTGGATAATAAGCCTTTTTGGCCCTGCTCCACGATGCCTCTTCTAGTAAGTGATAGCCTTCTTGTAAAGATAATGGAACGTGTAGTTCTACAGAATCCTCTCCATGTTTTGCACCTCTCTTTGCAGCTCTGTCAGCCCACTCATTTGGTAAGAATCCCACATGAGAAGGTACCCAACAGAAAGTGACACAAATACCCCTTAAAGCTAAAACATGTATAACATGATTGATCTCTAATATAACTTTAGACTTTTTCTTAGAACTTGTGGATTTTAATGCGTAGAGTACCGATTTAGAATCAACACAAAGTAAAGTTTGAAATATATTCAGCGGAAGATCGAGAATATGGTTAAGAGCCATTAAATTTGCTATTAGCTCAGCTGTGAATATCGAATGATGTTTACCAACATAATAACATTTTTCTACTTTAAGCGATGGTATTACAAAAGCTGAACCTGTTTCTTGATCATCTAGATGTGAACCATCTGTAAAAACTTTTAGATGGTGACAATATTTCTGATGAATGTGCGATCGGACTTTAGAGATCATGATATTTTGATTTTCACTCTTAGCCATATTTGTGTATTCTATATCAAAATTAAATTGTTTTATCTAAGAAGTGATCTTTTTTGTTTTGTGTTTGCTTACAGTGGGGTTTATTTTGAGCCTAGGCTAGAACTTCAAGGTTAACCCAGGGTGAGATTTTTGCGTATGCTAAAGTTTTGTTTTTATTCACCACTTAGGTAGCCGCATTCCGACTTCGATGGTGGTGTCTACGACACCCGTGTACATTCGGGTTTTTTTTAATTTGTCATCGTTCCTATATGCTCGAAATAGCTTTCTCTTCACTGAGTGGAAGGCAAAGGAAACAGAATAAGTGTGTGCCAAATGTCAGTGTCAAGGTTAGAGCTAAAGTGGATTATGGTCTAAAGGTGACGCACCTGTCTAGAAGAGGGAAAAGTCCGGGTCAAAGTGTGGGGTGGTTCAAATCCCGTTTAAGCCCCCAAATCCCGCCCCCCCCCCCTCTATTCCATTAGACCATAAGGGGCTAGTCTTTCGGATGAGACGATAAACCAAGGCCCCGTGTGTTACACAATTATTAGCGCACGCAAAAGAACCTCGGAAACAAGAGTTGCCCCCGGCAAAATTTTGTAGAAAAAGTCACTATAATAGAGAAACAAATACAGTTGCAGAGAGGAAAAGAAAGAAAAATGGGTGGCGTTGCTCTTGCGGCCACGCGCTCTCCCGGGGAGAATTCAACACAGTCAGAATTTCACGTAGAGAATTGTGCTGTGACATTAAGTGGTATAAAATAAAATAAAATTAAATTAAAAAATAAATAAACATGAGATGCAGGCTCGGGGACTGGCCATAAATGAGAGCATTAAAGCAACACAGGAGCTTCTGTACACTGTGAGGATGACGAGGGGCGCAAAACAGGGCAGGGAAAGAGAAGGCGAGGCAAAAAATCTTCTATTTCGATGATGATTAATAAGCACTCGTGTGCTTTTTTACATCCAGTCCCGTCCTTATCAGGGATAAGATCAAGATAAAAAAGAGAACTCCTCCAACTAAACGACAACAATGATAATGATCCAAATACCCAAAACAAGAGACCATACCCAGTAGCAGACAGTTCTACATACCACAGAGGCTGGAGCATTGCGTTCGGCACGTGCCAAAAATGGCACAAAACCAGGTCATCATGACCCCCAAACACACACCAACG
>CM060324.1:4940030-4942530 GCA_030674155.1 Stramonita haemastoma
TGTCAATTTTTTTTGGGTGTGATTATCTTCATGTTTCATTTTTAAAATCTTTTTTTTCAAAATAATTGCTTTGTTTTGGAGGCCGAGGACACACAAACACACACACAATGCGCGCGCGCGCAAAGTGGAGTCGGCACTGATGTTAACCCCAGAGGTAAAATCCTCCTGATCGAGATTCGAACCCGGGTCAGCAGATCACTAGCTATCACTCTTACCACCAGGCTATCCTTTGTGAGTGAGTGAGTGAGTGAGTGAGTGAGTGAGTGTGTGTGTGTGTGTGTGTGTGTGTGTGTGTGTGTGTGTGTGTGTGTGTTGTGTGTGTGTGTGTTTATTTATTTATTTATTTATTTATTTATTCTTTTATATCGAGGATAACAGAATAAGCAATCATGTGCTTTTTTTCATCCGGTCCCCGTGTGTATGCAGTTTTTGTAAATATTGTCATCTGTTCCCACCGGCACACGATGGCCTACTCTTACGAAAAGCGGAACAGGATTTAACGTGTGCGCAAGATGTTCTGCGTGCGTTCGCACACGGGGCCTCGGTTTAAAGTCTCATCCGAAGGACTTTTGGGGAGAGTGGAGTCAGCACTGATGTTAACTCCAGGAAGAAAATTTCCTCGACCGGACTCGAACCCGGGTCGTCAAATTGCCAGCGCAATGTTCTGACCACTAGGCTATCCGTCCCCCCATCCGTGTGTGTGTGTGTGTGTGTGTGTGTGTGTGTGTGTGTGTGTGTGTGTGTGTGTGGTGTGTGTGAACAGAGCATCTTGTGTACACCTTAAATCCCGTTCCACTTTTCGGAAGAGTAAGCCATTATGTACCAGTGGGAATGGATGACAAAGTTTACTAAACTGCATACACACAGGGACTAAATGTAAAAAAAAACACACACACAATGGTGTTTATTCCATTATCCTCGAAATGAAAGAATAAATTAATAAATAAATCAATCAAATAAACACACACATATACTTACACACACACTTACACACACACTTACACTTACACACACACAAACACACATACTTACACACACACACACTTACACTTACAATTACACACACACGCACACGCACGCACGCAAGCACGCACGCACACAGTCGCTTATTTACATTCACTGTAGCATGCACATTATTCCATGGCAAACACTTGGGGGTCTGTCTGTTGCTTGTTCCACGGAAAAAGCTGGTTGGAGCATATTGAGAGATCAGCTGTTTGTTTTTTATTATTCTCTCTCTCTCTCTCTCTCTCTCTCTCTCTCTCATGATTGTCTGTCTGATTAACTCTATGTCTCTGTGTTGGTGTCTGTCTATCCGTCTGTCCCTGTCTGTTTCTGTCTGTTAGCCGTCAGTCTCTCTGTCTCACTCTCTCCTTCTCCGTCCGTCCGTCCGTCTGCCTGCCTGCCTGTTTGTGCGTCCGTCCACCCGTCCATCCGTCTATCTATCTATCTAATCTAATCTAATCTATCTATCTATCTTATCTATCTTATCTATCTATCTATCTCTATCTCTCTCTCATCTCTCTCTCTCTTATCTCTCTTTCTTTCTTTCTTTCTTTCTCTATCTACCTATCTGTCTGTCTGTCTGTTTATCTATCTCCCCCGCAATTTTCTTCATTCTATTGATGACCCAGAATAACACTGCATGTGATGATGATAGTACACAGGGAACAGCCAATCCGTGCTGTGGTTTCCATGTCGGTGTCATGGCATCACTCTCGGCACGGATCGTCGCATAGCAGCGCTTAATGGCTGATGACAGCTGAAGCCACTAAACCCCTTCATTCGCTCCTTGGAGGTTTTGTTGTTTTCCTTCTTTCCCAAGAGCGGTGATCATTCTACAACAACGTTCTATTGAAAAACACCCTCAGAACATTTTTGAATGTTCAGGTCTCTTGACTTTATCCTCTCTACCCCCCCCCCCCCCCCCCCCCTCAGATCAGACTTCCCCAGCCCTACATTTCTCTATCTCCCCGGTTTTTTTCGTTTTTTTTTCTTCTGATTTTGTATGGTTATATCAGTCCTCTTGCTTCTCTTTGTATCTCTCTGTGACTTTCTATCTGTCTCCTTGATTTGATTAGATTAGATTAGAATTGATTTGGTTTGATTTGATCTCTCTCTCTATCTCCCCTTGATCTCCCTCTCTTGATCTCTGTGTTTTCCGTAAACATGGTTCAAATTCAGTAGAACTTAAAAACCAAGCTGTTCGGCAATACTCAGCCACACGCACCTCCCTCGGCCTCAGCTGCCCTCTTTGGGGCATCAGAAAGGGCACAGAAAGAACGTCAGTGGGATCACCAGAGGCCTCGGAGCAGTGGTCAGCACCTGGGTTACGGACTAGAGGCTTGCAGGTACAAATCCCATAAAACTGACAGGTGTTTTTCCGGTCTCTTGGTGGCTTTTACTCCGAGTAAGTTTGCTACGGGCTCATTGGAAAGTCTGGGACCACCCAGTTGAGCTTCTTCCACCTAATGGATGCAATTTTGAGAGTGTTGCTCAA
>CM060324.1:4947530-4962530 GCA_030674155.1 Stramonita haemastoma
ATACCACTTTCACTCATATCAGACAGAAAAAGTCCGATTCTCTCAGGAAGTGTCCGGTGGAACATCCCGAAAGAGGATCTTTAGGGAGTCCGCGGTAAAATGCTTGTGCCTAATATCCTGAACATCCCGACACTCCAGGAGCAGATGCCTGATGGTTACCCGCACATCACAAGTCACGCACCATGGGGTTCCCTTGCCTTTCAGCAAGTGAACGTGAGTGATGTGAGAATGACCCTTGTGTATCCTGGTGAGCACTGTCGCCTCCCTTCAGTTTTTGACACACAGAGGGAAAACCTCTTTCAGGTTGGGACGGATCCGACAAAGTTTGTCGTCCGTCTGAGCGTTCCACTCCTCCTGCCAGAGGGAGTGCGCGTATTGTTCGCTCCTAGGTTTCAGATCTGTGAACGGCACCGTGGACCCAGAAACCTCCTGCTCCGTGGCACGCCTGGCGAGTCGGTCAACCGTTTCGTTGCCCCGAATGCCCGCGTGCCCCGGGACCCACACCCAAACCACATCACACCCGTCCCCGTCTCAAGGAAGTGAACCTCGGAACGTTAGCGGAGGAAGAAAATTACACGAACACTTTGCTTAAAAATCTGTATGTTCTTCCCTCTGTTTTTTCTCAAAGACAGCTCTGGGTGTTTAATCAGAAACCTGCAGCTGTTCTGATCACCGATTCTCCCTGTGTCTGCTTCTGTTGTTCTGGAACAAAGGCAGGCAGATTAACAACCTGCAACTGACAGGTCCTATAGTGTCGTCTTTCGAACATTTTTTACCCTGACTTTTCATTTATTTATTTTTTTATTTGTTCTTTATTTCTTTTATTTCGGTTGTTGTTTGCATTTTCTTTTCTTACTTTATTGATCTTTCGTTTCTTTTCTTTTCATGTCGTTTTTAATCTTTTCTCTCTCTCAGTCTTTCTTTTTCTGTTCTGTCTCTCGTTCTTTCTTATTTTCGTACTTTCTTTACTCCTTTCTTTCTTTCGTTTGTTTGTTTGTTTCTTTCTTTCTTTTTTGTGCCTGTGTGCATTCTTTCTTTTTTCTTCTGTCTTTTTTACACACACACACACACACAACACTCATTCTGTGTGCGTATATGTATGTGTGTGCGTGTGTGTGTGTGTGTGCGTGCGGGCATGCGTGCGTGCATGCATGTGTGTGCGTACGTGTGCGCGCGCGTGTGTGCATGTGCGTGTGTGTGTTAAATGAGTTTTACATTACATTTTAAGATTTATTTTAATGGTTTTTTTAATATAGTTTTTAGTTCCTTTTTGTGTCCGGTTTGTTGTAATGGGTTGTTGTAATAATGTTGGAGTTAAATGTTTGGGGGGGGGGGGGGGTCTTTTGTTGTTTTTAGCTTGTTTTATTGCTATTTTGTTTGTTTGTTGTTACATTTTTCTTAGTCATAGGCTTAATGAAAAAAGTAAATCTGCTGCTTATTCAGTGTACCATCTGGAAATAAAGTTTTGACTTTGACTTCGACACACACGCGCGCGTGCGCGCGCGCACACACACACACACACACACACACACACACACACACACACACACACACACACACACGCGCGCGTGCGCGTGCACGACTGTAGGAGACAATTGACTAGAAAAGGCATATGAGCTATGAGGATTTTTCCAATTGTGAATGTTTGTCTCTCTGATAATTCCCTTTAGATGGGAATGAAGTTTCACTTCGCTTTGTTCAGTGGCAACGTTTCTGTGCTACTGAACTTTGCTGATTCTGTCAGACTGCTTTTAAAGAGAAATACAATTTTGTATCCTGAAGGTCATGATTAAGGAGTGACTGTGACAGTTTTAAAATAACAACACCAAAGAAACAAAACAAAAATGTGTCTCACCTGCTTAAGTCTTTGAGAAGGCTAATGAGTGAACTAGCCTACTTTTTCTAAGCAGTAATTTTTTCCTGTTTTTGTGCTCAATACGGATATACTTCTTTATAAGTTATATGGAGACTGATGGTTACAGAGGTATGTAAGATTTTTTTCTGCAGGATTTATACTCGGTGTTTATATGATCTAAATCGTTTTCGCTACAGAAAAGCTTACAGAATCTTTTGCAAGTATTTTATGGAAGGGTTAGGCTTGTTGTGAAACCATTTTTGCCCCACAAAGTAAGGAAAGCTTTCACCAGTATTTCATAGAATAACGGGTTAAATGCGTGGTGTATTCTTTTTGTATGAGAATGACACTCTGCCTGGGAAATTTGATGTATTTCACAAGAATATTGTAAATAAATAGTTGGGTGTTTTCTCAACAAGTAGGAATTCGTATTGTAATTGGAGAACGGTCTGTTGTAATGATGTAATGTTATTGCCTGAAAATCGTTAACATTCCGAATTCCGAAGCATTTTTCTCAAGCAAGAAAGATCCGTTGTCACGGTATAGCGTTTTAGCGTAAAATTTGCTAGTTTCCGGAAGCACAATTATCAGGCAAGACCGATTATTTCTGATTGGTCTTGTCTTCCAACCGAATCCAATCTTGTTATAGCCCTGCCGACCACACAGGCCATATCGGGGCTGTCACCACATCACACTTTTAATCTCACCACAAAACCGTGCGACCATATACAGATTAAAATAGGGTGTAAATCCAACTCTACTATCCTTCCTTGTATTGACACCCTGGTCAACCGCAAGGGTCGACACAGGACGGGCACAACATTGAGGGAAAAACCACGTCAGTCACATATAAAACGAGATAAAACCAGCACCAGATTCCATAAAACAACCTTGTTCTTAGTGACCAACTATCATACTATCACTCATACCAGACGGAAAAAGCCAGACTCTCTCAGAAGTTAAAAATAGTGTCTGGTGAAAAATCACGAAAAGGGATCTTTCGGGAGTCTGCATTTTCTGCAGAAAAATGCTTGTGCCTAATAACCTGGACATCTCAACACTCCAGAAGCAGATGCTTTGATGGTTACACGTACATATAAGTCACACACAATGTGCGCCTTTGAGCTGATGAACAGGAGTGTTATGTAAATGACCCGTTGTGTATCCTGGTGAGCACTGTTGTTTCTCTTCGGTTTTTGACACAGCCCCGTAGACCACACAGGCCATATCAGGGCTGTCACCTCCTCAAAAATGAAACTCGGATTAAAACTGTGCAACTCTATACAGATTAAAACGGGGTATAAAACCAACTTGACTGTCCTTGCTTGTATCGACAACCTGGTCAGCCATAAGGGTCAGCCCAGGATGGGCATTGCGTTGTGGGAAAAAAACTACATCGATCACACTGATTGCCACTGTTATGAGTGTAGTCAATGTATATACGTGTGTATATATATACGTGCACATGTGCTCATAAAATAAGCATGTCTTATTTCTGATCTTTTGATTTTTTGGATTGTTTGTAAGTTTATATATACATATATATTTTTTTTATAGCCAATGGTCTTGTAACATTGAATTTATTGGTGTGTGTGCGCGCGCACGCGCGTGCGTGGGTGCGTGCGTGCGTGCGTGCGCGCGTGTGAGCATGCGTGAATGTCCGTGTGTGTGGGCGAGTGAGTACGTACATGCGTAAAAATAGTTTATATGTCTCTTCTAGTCGATGATTTTAATAACATTGTATTCCTACATTGGTGTGTGTGTGTGTGCGTGCGTGCGTAAGTGTGTGTATGTGTACGCGAGCGTGCGTACGTGTCGTGCGTGCGTACGTGTCGTTCGTGCGTGCGTGTGTGTGTGAGTGTTTGTGATATTTTTATTTGATGTTATCTCAGAAATGGTGAACAAATATGAAATGTAGCTATCTTGTGTTTTTTTTAAAATTATGATTTGTATTACTATGCCTGTCAGTACAATAATTGCCCTTAAGGGGATGATTAAAGTGCTTTTGACTTGACATTTACTATGAGGATGATAATGATGATTTTGGTATGGGAGAGAGGGGACGGGGTAAATGTAGCGTGGTTCGTTTACGGCCTTTTGTTTATATCGCGTCCGTTCGGTAAAAAAGACCAACATACGGGGAACTGGGGGTTCCGGTTCGAGCCAGTTGGCAACTCACCCACATGGAAGATTAGCGTACAATAAATATGTGAAACTTTAGACGGTGTTCAGTCTAGTATCTGATGCTGAGAACGTTTGGGTATGAACCTAGAGTAGTAACTGGTGTAAGTTAACACTACAGTAACCAAGAGAAGTTGGCCACATTAGCTAATCCAATCCAATCATCTTGTTTACAGCCCCGCCGACCACACAGGCCATATCAGGGCTGTCACCTCGTCAAATTTAAAACTCAGATTAAAACTGTGTAACTATATACAGATTAAAACGGGGTATAAAACCAACTTGACTGTCCTTCCTTATATTGACGCTCTGGTCAACCATAAGGGTCAGCCCAGGACAGCCACCGCATTGTGGGAAAAGCCACATCGATCACACATGAGATAAAACCAAAACCAGATTCCTTAAAACAACCTTGTCCTTAGAGACTTACTATACCACTTTCACTCAAACCAGACAGAAAAAGCCCGATTCTCTCAGGAAGTTATACATGGTGTCCGGTTGAACATCCCGAAAAAAGGATCTTTATGGAGTCTGCAGTAAAATCCTTGTGCCTAATATCCTGAACATCCCGACACTCCAGGAGCAGATACTTGATGGTTACCCGCATATCACAAGTCATGTACCATGCACAATGTGAACAAGCAATGTTGGCGCACTTGTTATGATGATGATGATGATGATGATGATGATGGGGTGGGGAGGTGAAGAGGGTGTGACCAAGAGAATTTGGCACATTTGCTATGAGGATAAGGATGATGATTATAATGGATGGTCGGAGGGGGGAGGGGATATGACCAAGAGAAGTTGGCCACACTTAATATGATGATTAGGGAGGGGGATGAGCTTCACCAAAAGAAGTTGCCCACATTAATATTTTGCTATATGGACGATAATAATCATACTGACTGAGCGTGGGGTGGGTGTGACCAAGAGAAGTTGGCCACATCTACTATGAGGATGATGATGATGATGATGATGATGATGATGATGATGATATTGATATTCTGTGGGAGAGTGTGACCGAGAGAAGTTGGCCACATTTTATTTGAGTAGAATAAAATAATGACGACGAGGAGTGGGGTGACCAAAAAAAGCAGGCCACATTTGCTATGAGGGTGATGGTAATGGCAGAGGTGTGTGTGTGTGTGTGTGTGTGTGTGTGTGATTCGTGACCAATAGAAATTGACCATATCTTTATGATGATGATGATAATAATGACCGGGGAGGGAGGGTTATAGAGTCTGCTCAACAGAAGCTGACCAGTTTTTAATAATAATAATAATAATAATAATAATAATAAAAAAAAAAGAAAAAAAGACGGAGATGGGGGTGGGGTGTGTGACAAAATAAGTCGACCACACTCGCTATGAGGATCAGGATAATCATAATGTGACCAAGAGAGGTTGGTCCCATTTCTTATGAGCATGATGATGATGACGATGATGATGATGACGACGATGATGATGATGATGACAGGGAGGGAGAGGGTGTGACCAGGTGAGGCTGGCAACATATCTCCTATCAGGATAAGGATGAGGATGATAATACTGGGGTGGGGGTGATGTCATCATAATGATGGCGATAATGGTGTGGAGGGGAGGGGTGTGACTAAGAGAAGTTGTCTGCATTTGCCATTAGTAAGATGGTGATGATGATGATGATGATGATGATGGTGATGATGACGAAGATGATGATGATGATGGTGGTGGTGGTGGTGGTGGTGGTGGTGGTGATCATGATGATGCTAAAAGGGAGAGCGATTTGAGCAAGGGAAGTTGGCACATTCGCTTTAAGATTGATGATGATAATGATGAGAAAAGGGGGAGGGGGAGGTGTGAGCAAGGGAATTTGGCCAGTTTTGCTTTGTGGATAATGATGATGATGATGATGGGGAGGGGGGAGTCTGACCAAGAAAACTGTGGCCACATTTGCTATTAAGATGATAATTATGATACTGATTGATTGGGGGGGGGGAGTCTAACCAAAAGAAGCTGGCCTACATTTACTATGAAGATGATAATAATGAAAATGACTCGTGGGGGGGGGGGGGGGGAGAGGGGGGGGGGTGACCAAGAGAAGTTACGTTGGTCACACTTGCTATGAGGATCAGGATAATTACAATGATGGATGAGGGGGATGTTGTGACTAAGAGAAGCTGGGCACGTTTTCGATGATGATGATGATGATGATGAAGGGGAGGGAGAGGGTGTGACCAAGAGAAGTTGGCCATATATCTTATGAGGAGCAGGATGGTGATGATAATGATGATAATGATGGTAATGATGATGGTGATGATGATGATGGAAAAAGGGTGGGGTATAGGAAACTGTGAGAGAGGAAGTTAACCACATTTGCTATTTGGATGATGGCAATGATGATGATGGTGATAAAGGGGGGGGGGGGGGGGGGGGGGCGTTGTAAGCAAGGGAAGTTGGCCACATTTGCTATTTGGATGATGGCAATGATGATGATAATGATGATGGTGATAAAGGGGGGGGACGTTGTAAGCAAGGGAAGTTGGCCACATTTGCTATTTGGATGATGGCAATGATGATGATAATGATGATGGTGATAAAGGGGGGGGGGGGGGGGGCGTTGTAAGCAAGGGAAGTTGGCCACATTTGCTAGTAGAATGGTGATGATAATGATCATGGGGTGCGGTAGTATGGCAGGGGTGACCACGAGAATCTTTTGCCACATTTGCGATGATGATGATGAGGAGGAGGAGGAGGAGGGGTGTGGGCGTTCAGACCAACAGAAGCTGTTCACATTTGCTGTGAGGATGATGATGATGGTGATGATGATGATGGTGAGAGGGGGAGGAGGGAGTTTGACCAATGAAAAGTGGCCTCATTTACTATGAAGATGATGATATTGATGATGACGACAATATTGATGATGATGATATTGATGATGATGACAATACTGATAATGATATTGATGATGATGATATTGATGAAGATGATGATTATATTTATGATTGTGATATTGATGATGATGACATTGATGATGATGATATTGATGATGATATTAATGATGATGATGATGATGATGATGATGATGATGACGATATTGATATTGATGATAATATTGATATGGGGGGGGGTGGAGTCTGGCCAAAAATTAAGGCCATATTTGCTTTGAGGATGATAATAATGACAGTGACTAGGGGTGTGGGGGGAGGGGTGGTGACCATAAAACGTTGGCCGCATTTGCAATGAGGATGAAGATAATGATATTGATGTGGGAGAGGTGGGAAGGGGTAACCAAGAGAAGTTGGCCGCATCTGCTATAAGGACAATGATTTTGATGATATTGAAATGGGAGAGGGGGGGGTGTGACCAAGAGAAGTTGGCGGCATTTGTTATGAGGATAATGAAGATTTTGATGATATTGATAGGGGAGAGGGGGGAGGGTGTGACAAAATGAAGTTTACTACATGTGATATGAGAATGACGATGATGATGTTGAGGGGAGGGTGTGACAAAGGAGATGTTGGCTAATTAGCTTTCAGAATGATCATGATAACAACGGTGGGGTGGGCGTGACCAAAAGAAAGTGACCACATTTCCTCTGAAAAGGATGATGATGATAATGATGACGATAATGATGATGGTGATGATGATGATGATGATGGAGGGGGAAATCGGACCAACTGAAGTTGACCACACTTTGTATGATGTTGATGATTATGGTGATGATGATGATAAAAGGATGGGGGTCGGATGGGTGTGAGTAAGGGAAATAGCCCACATTTGCTATCAGGACAATGATGATGATGATGATGATGATGATGATGATGCTATCAGGATAATGATGGTGATGATTTATGATGATGATGATGATGATGGTGGTGGTGGTGGTGGTGGTGGTGATGATGATGATGATGATGATGCCAATCCAATCCAATTATGTTGCTTATAGCCCCGCCGACCACATAGGCCATATCACAGCTATCGCCTCGTTAAATTTAAAACTCGTATTAAAGTGTGCGACTATGTACAGTTTAAAACGAGGTATAAAACCAACTCGACTGTCCTTGCTTGTATCGACGCCCTGGTCATCCATAAGGGTCAGCCCAGGACGGCCAAACGGACGGACGGGAAAACCCACATCGATCACACTTAAAACGAGATAAAACCAAAACCAGATTCCTTAAAACAACCTTGTCCTTAGAGAACAACCATACCACTTTCACTCATATCAGATGAAAAAAGCCCGATTCTCTCAGGAAGTTAAAAATGGTGTCGGTGGAACATCCCGAAAGAGGATCTTTAGAGAGTGCGGTAAAATGCTTGTGCCTAACATCTTGAACATCTTGACACTCCAAGAGCAGATACTTGATGGTTACCCGCACGTCACAAGTCACGCACCATAGTGGCACTGCAGTGTGCTAAGTGTGTATACTGTAGCAAACACTGAGGGTCGAGCTGGTTATGACTCACTTTGGAAAGTTATATGACAATTTGTTATTTCAAAATCGAATTTCCATTTTTTTTCTGTGTAAAGATGAAAAGACGCTGCTGCTGCTGGCCAGGTAAACCGACCTTCTGCACCTTATGCACGTGCTGATGTGAAGTTTCTCGTGCTGGTGTGCAGTTGTCACATGTGTGTTGACAGTTTGCGTGTATTTTTTCTCCACCTGTGACCTGGTACGTAATGCACGGATGCACACGTAAGGTGACCAGTGTGTCATGATAGTTTGGTGTCGTTGTTCTGTTGACCTATGAACTCTTGTGTTTTGTTTACAATCTCCACACGGTATCCAACAATTACAAATACTACGCGGTTTCTACACCTGTGTGTAGATACATGGACATTGTAGGAGGAGCCTTATCATAAATGCTTGTTGCTCACTGCTACGAAGATGTCAAACCAGCAAACTAAGAAGCGTCCGGCATCATCGCCTCTGCAGGATGAGGCGGACAAGAGGTCCTGTCTGACCTCTGAGGACAGTGTGGCTGCTGATGATAACGATGACACCCTCATCACGGACTGACTTTCTCTCTGTTGGAAGGCCATTCTAGCAGTGCTGCCGAGGCTGCTCACCCCAAACCAGCTTCACAAACAGAGGAGTTAAAAGCAGTATTGGGAGATCCCCACATCCTGGAAATGATCTCCAAGGCGGTGGCTGCACAGGTCCTCGATCCTCTACGCCGAGAGATCCAGGGTTTACGCGGCACCATCCAAGATCTGCAGGCCTCCATCGACTCCAAGGACCGTCAGATCATGAAGCTCCAGGACAGGGTGGACGAGCTGGAGCAATACGGAAGACGCAACTCTCTGCGGATCACCTCAGTTCCAGTAGGTGCAATGCAATGCAATGATGTTGCTTAGAGCCCCGCCAACCGCACGGGCCATATCAGGGCTGTCACCTCGTCACATTTTAAAACTCGTATTAAAAGTGTGCGAATATATACAGTTAAAATGGGGTATAAAACCAACTCGACTGTCCTTGCTTGTATCGACGCCCTGGTCAATCATAAGGGTCAGCCTAGGACGGCCACCGCGTCGCGAGTTCCAGAGGTGAGGGGAGAGTCCACCGATGAAGTCATAAAAAAAATCTTCAAAGAGGTGGACGTGGAAGTGACAGATGAGATGATTGACAGAAGCCATCGCATCGGCAGAAAGTCTGAGGGAGACACCAGGATCCACCCCATCCTGTTGAAATGCTCCACCTTCCGCTACAAGGCTGACGGGGCTGATGGCGGCCAGGAAGAAGCTGCCAGCCCCCTCCCTCCTCATCTTCAGCACCACGTGCTGCTGCTGCTGCCGTCACGCTGCCAAGGATCTGCATCAACCACGACCTGACCAAGGAACGCTCGGAAATTGCGTGGGTGACCCGGAATTTGAAAAGAAGACGAAAATTGAAGATATTTGGGTTAGTGATGGGGCAATCTTCATCAAACAGAACGATGTGACCTACCGTGTGACCACCAAACGTGAACTGACTGTGTTTGACAGAAGTATATAGACCCTTGTCACGATGGCTCTCAACTCCAATCCAATCCAATAATGTTGCATAGAGCCCCGCCGACCGCACAGGCCATATCGGGGCTGTCACCACGTCACAACTACCAGCATTCAATAATCAAAATTCAGCATCAGTGACTTGTGGACCTACTTACATACAGAGAGATCTGATTGTATGAAAAACATCAGATAACACTGGATAAACTGGAAAAACGGTAGAATTAGAGTAACAGTGCGGAGGGGAAAAGAGTGCAGGTGAGCGTGGGGAATGCGCGGGCGAATAACAGTATGTGAATAGGGATGTGTGTGTGTGTGTTGTGGCTAGAGCGTAGGTACAGCCAACCCCCAAACTGAAAATGCTTCAGAACAGATTTTCCTCAGTGAGAAGACTCCTGAAAAAAAAAACACCTGAACAAATTCTTCACGAATTAAAAATTCCTGATAACTGTAGCTCTGTCCTTGTAGGAGACTCTTCTATAAGACACATTGACCCAAGACGGTTGGGAAATCAACAGAATCGTGTCTTTAAGCTTTGCATACCTGGCATAACTCGTGTGAACCTGACAAAATGGATAACAACACTTCCAGCTAAACACACCCATGTTCACCCGCTGATAATCCACGTAGGTGTAAATGACTGTCCTGCAGGACCTGTTTCTACCAAACAATGGGTCGAGCTGATAACACTGTTTAAAGAAGGTTTTCCAGCAGCAAAAATAAGTCTCAGTTCAATCATTCCAGCCCGGGGACGGCACCCTCTCAATAACGCCATCCTTCCCACAGAGAGAGAGAGAGAGAGAGAGAGAGAGAGAGAGAGAGAGAGAGGGGAGAGAGAGAGAGAGAGAGAGAGAGAGAGAGAGAGAGAGAGAGAGAGAGAATGCGAATGGTTTATTCAAAAGGCCTTGGCCACATTTGAAGGGGGAAAACACAAAGAATCCAATATGACGTAAGTATCAAAATATCATACGAAGAATTATTTCACAGCACACATTTGCAACAGAACAAGACATCAAGAATTAATCAAAGTATTCCGCAGTTTAAATGCTTTATTATTATCAATGAGGACTTCACTGCACTTGTCAGAAATATCAGGAAACAACTGGTACCACACTTCAAAAAGGCACGTGCTGATGGCAAGCAAGCAAATTTAGTTTTCGATCATTTGTTTGTTGATGATGTGAAGTATGGCGTGAATGATGGTGGGGATCTCTGTGTTTTGAAATAGGGATTTGGCCGGCCAGTGGTTGATTTTGTTGAGGGTAGTAAATTTGAAAAAGCACCGGGTTGTGACAGGAAAACCCAGACCCCCTTTGGCAAGTTCTGTGACTTGCTCCCCTCACGTGTCGAGCGTGATGCTAGCTCTGCCATGGCGGAGACAGTGGCAAATAGCGCTGGTCCTTCCCTGCCAGGTGACAGGGAATGGCGGGGTGATGCACGTGCTTGTGGCACAGAGGGGGCAACAGATGATTTTGTAAGCAAAAAGGATAAAAATGACAATCTTCCGTTTTCATTTTTGAGAGAGAGAGAGAGAGAGAGAGAGAGAGAGAGAGAGAGAGAGAGAGAGGAGAGAGAGAGAGAGAGAGACTGTGTGTGTGTGTGTGTGTGTGTGTGTGTGTGTGTGTGTGTGTGTGTGTGTGTGTGTGTGTGTGTGATTTAGTTCGTGCCTACACAATTGCCTTGCTTCCCCCCGAATATGTTCATGTGCAGCCCTGAATTCAATATGAAAACTAAACATTTTTATTGCTGAAGTTGTCTATCAATTTGTATCTGATTCAAAACGATTTTTATACTTTTTGTCATATAATGATATCCAATAAGGGAAAGTCTCAGTACAGGTTTGAAGTACTTATTCAACTCTCTTTGCTCCCCACTAATGTCTGTATGATTGTTAAGAAAGCACGCTATAGCTTTGAAAGGTGAATAGCAATTAACAAAATCTGACACAGTACTCGATTTATTCGATAATTGCCATTGTTCATGTAGATTATTACCCGATATCATCATAACTGACTTACAGTATTTTAGGCCTTGAAGATAGTATTTTCCTAAATTTGCCTCTCACTCTCTCTCTCCTTCTCCGGTTTTTGTTGTTGTTTTTGTGCTTTGTTTGGGTTTTTATATTCTATTCTCACTACTTTTGTGTGTTTTATCTACAAATAGATATATTTCTTTGAGTTGATTTTCCTTTTTCTAGTAAAGAATGCAATTGATACTTTTTTTGTTTTTTGTTGTTGGTTTGCACACAGCAGCTCAACGGCCGTCGTTTTCATGTTAAGTTTCATTGTTGAATTGAGCACACTATAAGCTACAAGCTTGTTGTTGCTATGATTCCTAAATGCTGTTGTTTACAATGTTTGTTCCAAATTCTAAATAAAAACTATTTAAACCAAGTATACAGTTCGTCGAAATCCTGAAGTCTAGGGTGGTTTATGTTCCTACAAGTGATTGCCCCCAGAGCCGAGAACGAATCCGCACAGACCAAGAAGTCTTTCTTTCCTGACCGCTGAATCAGGTGTGGGGTCAAGACAAGAGCGCTCAGTTCGGCCGTGTACACCAAGGCATCTGAAGGCAGGTGCTCAGAAAGCACCGAATCCTTGATGGCGGGACAACAGGCAGCAGAGGCCACACCCTCCTCAGACTTGGACCCGTCTGTGAAACCTGGTGTAGGACGGATAAAACACTGAAATTCAGTCTCCGGTCAAAAACAATCCCTTAGAATTTGGCCTCCCTTACCGCCGGAATGGTCGATTTTCCCAAGCGAATGACGGGATCCGGGAAGTGCTCTCCGAACTTGTTAGTGAAGTGGATGCACTTTGTCTTCAATCCAATCCAATTATACTGTTTATAGCCCCGCCGACCACATAGGCCATATCAGGGCTGTCGCCTCGTCACATTTTAAAACTCATAAGTGTCGACTATGTACAGTTTAAAACGAGGTATAAAACCAACTCAACTGTCCTTGCTTGTATAAACACCCTGGTCAACCATAAGGGTCAGCCCAGGATGGGCACCGCGTTGTGGGAAAAACTACATCGATCACACTAATTTTCACTGTTATGAGTGTAGTCAATGTATATACGTGTGTATATACGTGCACATGTGCTTATAAAATAAACATTTCTTATTTCTGATCTTTTGATTTTTAAAAATTGTTTATAAGTTCATATGTTTTTTTCTAGCCAATGGTCTTGTAACATTGCATTTATTGATGTGTGTGTGTACGTGCGTGTGTACGTGCGTGCGTGCGTTTGTGCGTGCGTGCGCGCGTGTGAGCGTGCGTGCATGTGCGTGTGCATGGGCGATTGAGTACGTATATGCGTAAAAATAGTTTATATGTCTCTTCTTGTCAATGGTTTTAATAACATTGTATTCCTACATTGGTGTGTGTGTGTTTGTTTGTTTGTGTGTGTGTGTGTGTGTGTGTATGCGCGCGTGTGTATGTGTGTGTGTGTATGTGTACGCGAGCGTGTGTACGTGTCGTGCGTGCGTACCTGTCGTGCGTACGTGCATGTGTGAGTGTGATATTTTTATTTGTAGCTATCTAAAAAACGGTGAACAAATACGAAATGTAGCTATCTTGTTGTTGTTTTTATTATGATAATATGCCTGTCAGTACTGTAATTGCCCTTCAGGGGATGATTAAAGTGTTTTTGACTTAACATTTGCTATGAGGATGATAATGATGATTTTGATATGGGGGAGAGGGGATGGGGTAACCAAGAGAAGTTGGCCACATTAGCTAATCCAATCATGTTGTTTACAGCTCCGCCGACCACACAGGCCATATCAGGGCTGTCACCTCGTCAACTTTAAAATTCAGATTAAATCTGTGGAACTATATACAGGTTAAAACGGGGTACAAAACCAACTTCACTGTCCATCTTTACATTGCCACCCTGGTCAACCATAAGGGTCAGCCCAGGACGGCCACTGCGTCGTGGGAAAAACCGCATTGATCACACTGATTTTCACTGTTATGAGTGTAGTCAGTGTATATACCTGTGTATATAAGTGCACATGTGCTCATAAAATAAGCATGTCTTCTTTCTGGATCTTTTGATTTTTTTAATTCTTTATAAGTTTTTATGCATTTTTCCAGCTAAAAGTCTTGTAACATCACATTTATTGGTGTGTGTGTGTGTGTGTGTGTGTGTGTGTGTGTGTGTGTGTGTGTGTGTGTGTGTGTGTGTGTGTGTGTGCGTGCGCGTGTGTGTGTGTGAGCGTGCGTGCATGTTCGCGTTCGTGGGCGAGTGAGTACGTACATGCGTAAAAATAGTTTATATGTCTCTTCTAGTCAATGGTTTTAATAGCATTGTATTCCTACATAAGTGTGTGTGTGTATGTGTGTGTCCGTGTATATGTGTGTGTGTATGTGTACGTGAGCGTGCGTACGTGTCGTGCGTGCGTACCTGTCGTGCGTACGTGCATGTGTGAGTGTGATATTTTTATTTGAAGTTTTCTCAGAAACGGTGAACAAATACGAAGTGTAGCTATCTTGTGGTATTTTTAAAAATATTTATAATGATTTGTATCAATATGCCTGTCAGTACTGTAATTGCCCTTCAGGGGATGATTAAAGTGTTTTTGACTTGACAATTGCTATGAGGATGATAATGGTGATATTGATATGAGGGAGAGGGGACGGGGTAACCAAGAGAAGTTAGCCACATTAGCTAATCCAATCCAATCATCTTGTTTACAGCCCCGCCGACCACACAGGCCATATCGGGGCTGTCGCCTCGTCAAATTTAAAACTCAGATTAAAACTGTGCAACTATATACAGGTTAAAACGGAGTATAAAACCAGCTTGACTGTCCTTTCTTATATTGACGCCCTGGTCAACCATAGGGGCCAGCGCAGGACGGTCACCGCATTGTGGGAAAACCCACATCGATCACACATAAAAGGAGATAAAACCAAAACCAGATTTAAAAAAAACAAACTATTCCTTAAAGACCGACACTACTATTTTCTGTCATATTAGATGGAA
>CM060324.1:4977530-5029339 GCA_030674155.1 Stramonita haemastoma
GACTTACAAAGCTACATTTAAACATAGACTATGTATTTTTAAAAAAAAAAAAGTGTTTATGATAAGGTCCTCAAAATAAAAGAAAGAAAATTGCCAATGACACTTGACCTATGAACTTAGGTCACGTGTGCTGGCCAACGCACCGCCATTTGCACACCCGTTTTTAAACTCCTCCCTTGAGGTACAAGAAAAGTCATGTCATACCTGGTGGTATGTAAACAGCAACACATCTTCCACATCGTCTGTGCGCTGATAAAACTAAAACAAGAGGGAGGGGGGGGGGGGGGGAAGCACTGGGGCAGTACGATATCCTCACCTTCAGTAGACCAACACAACCTTACACATGAACACACTGCGCATGCACGAGGCAATGAGTACAGGCTCACACTGCCACACAGCTAGACAATTTATCGAAATGTGGCCTTAAACCATCATTATCAATGTAATGGTATGATTCTTAACAACAAAAACGCTTAAGAAAATTCATAAACGCTTAGGAAACTTCAGCAATCACTTGTTTAGAACAAAGAAAAGAAAGAAATCAACTCGCCTTGTAGAAATCATGACTGCCCGCCAAGTCGTTAGTCGCGATGGTCGGGTGATCACGTGATTAACATGCGCAGTCGCAACAAATCTTTAAACAATCAACTACTATGCAAATAGTGGGACCACGTGACGCATGCTGTGGTGTTTGTGGTTGTTTTATGTTTAGGTTTTTTTCCCTGTCTGTCTAGTCTGTCCGATGAGACTATGAACCGAGGTCCGTGTGCGAACGCACATAGGTCGTGCTTGCACACATGCAAAAACCTGTTCCACTTTTTGTGTACCCATGGTAACGGATGACAATGTTTACAAAGCCGTACAGACATGGGGATTGGATGGAACAAAACACATGAGTGCTTATTCCTTTGACGTTGAAATAAAAGAATAAAATAACAGAATTAAATAGGAAAAAATACCAAATCCTGCGTACGCAAGCGACAACAATATTTTGTGTATGTGTTCGGGCGACACACGCCCTAAAACATGTGCATGTGTGTGTGTGTGTGTGTGTGTGTGTGCGTGTGTGTGTGTGTGTGCTTAAATTCTTCTATTTCGAGGACCACGAAGAATCACTAGAGGGCCAGCTTTATATTCGTGTGATTTAGTTTTGCACAATTTACACAAAACTGTTTTCTTTCAGGCATTCATTTTTGTTGGTCTTTCTATTAATACCTACAAAAGAAAACATGAGAAAACACGAATCTACATATGTATTTATCTGTGTATTGATCCTTGTATCTATACATACATAAACTTATATAATTTATATATATATATATATATATATATTATATATATATATATATATATATATATATATAATCACATGTGTGTGGCGCGCGCACGTGTGCGTGTTAATCTAATTAGCTCATTAATTTTTAAATCTGTAAACAGTACATCTGTATATATAACATAATTTTCATACAATGATTTCATACGCATTTATCTAATGATCAATACCTATAGTCGGAATCTAGCTACTTTACTATTGGGCAACAACCGTCTCGTACGAAAAAAACCCACTATCGGTAAACCTCAGACTCGGCAAAGGAAAAAAACAACCCCGTATTGTCCATTTAACTCAAGTGGAGACTGTGTGAAGAAACATTCATTTAAAATGGTTTCGATTTAAATCGTTTTATCTAAGAAGTGATTTTTTTGTTCTGTGTTTGTTTATGGTGGATATTTTGTTCCTAGGCTAGGATGTCGAGGTTAACCCAGGGTGAGATTTTTGTGTATGCAAAAGTTTTTTTATCCACCGTTTAGGTAGCCGCAGTCGGACTTCGATAGTGGTGTCTACGACACCTGTATAAATTCTTCTTCTTTTTTTTAAAAAAAATGTCATTGTTGCTACATGCTCGAAATAGCTTACTCTTGGATGAATTTTAGGCAAGGAAACAGAACAAATGTGTTCCAAATTTTAGTGTCAAGGTTAGAGCTAAGGTGGATCGCGGTCTAAAGGTAACGCGCCTGTGCAGAAAAGGGAAAACTCCGGGTTGAAGTATGCGGTGGTTCAAATCCCAAAACTTTCCCCCGTCCATTAGAGCATGAGGGGCTAGCCTTTCGGATGAGATGATAAACCAACGTCCAGTGTGTTACACAATTATTTAGCGCACGTAAAAGAACCTACGGCAACAAGAGAGTTGTCCCCGGCAAAATTCTGTAGAAAAAAGCTACTCTAATAGGGAAACAAATACAGTTGCATGCAGGAAAAAGAAAATAGGTAATGGGTGGCGCTGTTCTTGTGGCGACGCGCTCTCCCCGGGGAACTGTCCGAATTTCACGCAGAGAAATCTGTTGTGATATAAAGTAGTATAAAAAATAATAGACATGAGATGCAGGCTCGGGGACTGGCCAGAAATGAGAGCACTAGCACAACAGGAGCTGCTGTACACAGTGATGATGAGGAGGTGCACAAAACAGGGCAGGGAGGGAAAGAGAAGGCAAGGCAAATTCTTTTATTTCCATGATGATTAATAAGCACTCGTGTGCTTTTTTACATCCAGTCCCCGTCCTTATCAGGGATAAGATCAAGATAAAAAAAAGAACTCCTCCAACTGAACAACAGCAATGATAATGATCTAAGTACCAAAAACAAGAGACCATACCCGATAGCAGACAGCTGTACATTCCACAGAGGCTGGAGTATTACGTTCGACACGTGCCAAAAATGGCACAAAAACCAGGTCAACATGACCCCAGACACACACACACACACACACACACACACACACACACACACACACACACACACACACACACACACACACACACACACAAACGCTTGCAAAGCCACAGCGATAAAAAAAAAAAATGGCGAAGGCTTGAAATGAGGAAAAAGTTACTTACTCCGATCCCAAAATGACAACTAACACTCCACAATAGGTATCCATATTCCCTTAGTGTACAACCAGTGGTGTATCACACACATCCCTGCACTGTCTCAGCAGCACACAAACACTTCATCCACATCAAATTCATTATTTAGCTATAGAGCACACTAAGCACTGCCTTACATACCCGCCATCTTCCTTCTGTCACCACGGTAAACATCACAGCTGAATTTACTGCAATGCTCTGAACTATATTCTTGATTTTTGTCATCTTTCGTATCTTGCTTTGTGTAGACTCTATGTCGATATCGTAGGCTATAAACTCCCAACATTTCAAGAATATTAAATCTGTAAAAAGAAATATTAACTTGACAAGATTTACAAAGCTGCATACACACGGGGACTGGATGTAAAAAAGCACAAGTGCTTATTCCATTATCCTGGACATAAAAGAATAAAACTTAATGTCTCTCTTTCTGTCTCTCTCTCTGTGTCTGTGTGTCTGTCTCTGACTCTCTGTCACTCTCTGTCTCCCTCTGTCTTTCTCTGTCTCTGTCTGTCTGTCTGTCTGTCTGTCTGTCTCTCTCTCTCTTGTATTTTTGTTTTATGTATACTCTGTAAGTTGGAACGCATGAGATCGTGTTTTACCTAAAATTAATTCCTTTGACATTGACTGGATAGCTATGTTTCACATAACTTTGACATACACTATCCTAAACTTATCATTAAATAGAAATGTTTTGGTTCTTATGTTGAGGTTGAAATTGTATTCTTGTCGTCTAAATAACAACAGGCTGGGCCTTTTTCGCCCCCCTTTTTCCCTATAATACATGTTACGCCTTTTTGGACTTTTCAAAACTTTTTAACACGAATGGAAAAATGTTACGTTTGGGAATTATACCATAATGTTGTTAACTTTTTTTAATATTTGTTGTTTTTTGTTGGTTTTTTTTTTTTTTACATAATGTTGTCTTAAAGTAAGAATTATTTTTAAAGAAAAAATTCGAATATGCTCTCTTCTCTGCTGTCTTATCTCTATTTTAATCTATTTGATTTATTTTATTATTATCAGTGTATCTGTCTTGACATTGATGCTCGGGTCAGTTGGGGATTATGTGTTTATTTAAATAATTATCAATGTATCCAGTGGTGGATTATGCGCTTTTTGAATGTATACCTATCTTCTTATTTAAATCATAGGTTGAACTTTTATTGTTGGTGCTGTTTGTCTGTTTTTCTTTTGTTTTTGCTTTAGTCATTGTTCTTTTTGCTGTTTTGCTATTCCCTAATTAAGGCAAGGGCCGGATGAAAGAAAAAGGAATGTGAATCTTTACCCTGTTACCCTGAAAAATAAAGAGTATTCATTCATTTATTCATTCATTTATTCATTCATTCTCTCTCTTTCTCTATTCCTCTCTCTCTTCATCTTCTTCCTCTTCTTCCCTCTTCCCATCTCTCTCCCTCTCCTCCCCCTCTCTCTCTCTCTCTCTCTCTACCTCCTGATTTTTTCTTTTCATTTTCAAGTGATCCGAATAAACCCTGTATATAGTGACGGTTGGGTCATACAGAATTTTTAAAAACTGCCGTGGTTTCCATATTACACCTACCTCTGTCATGGCACAACGCTAAGCACAGATCGTACCCTTGTAGCCCGCAGTGGGCTGTGATAGGTTTAAGGCACTAAATCTCGTTGATTTGATTTGATTTGATTTATTTGATTTATTTTATGCCACTTTATGTCACAGCAGATTTCTCTCCGTGAAATTCGGGCTGCTCTCCCGGGGAGAGCGCGTCGCCACAAGTGCAGCGCCTACGCATTTTTTCCCCCTCAGGAATGGTGTCTGAACACGACATCTGTGTGCATGCTGTTTTTTAAAAATAATTTTGTCATCCGCTTCTACCGGCACACGATGGCCTGCTCTTTTGAAAGGCGGAACGGGGTTTTAACGTGTGCGCAAGATGTTCTGCGTGCGTTCGTTCAAGGGGCCTCGGTTCCTAGTCTCATCCGAATTACTTTGACATTCAGTTCGATTTTTTCGTCAAACTGGGAAGAAAGGGCGAGGCTGGGTACGAACCCAGAAACTCGCGGTTTACATATTGGCAGGCGAACGTCTTAACCCTTCTTCCACCGTCCTTCCTAATGGACGAAGCGTTTGTTTGTTTGTTTGGCTTGCTGTTTTTCTCCAACATGACTGCTCTTTCCACAGCAGCGTTAAGGTGAAAAAAATCATCACATTTCTCGAATGTTCATGTCTCTTGATTTTGTCCACTTTTTCTCCTAAAGAGCAAACTTCGCAGCTCTGTATTTGATTCTTTCCGTTCTTGTTCCCTGTTCAATGTCAGCTTCTGCTGCTGCTGCTGCCCGCTCTCTCTCTCTCTCTCTCTCTCTCTGTGAGAGATATTATATGTCAAAGCCACGTGGATGTTTTGCGCACACATCCGTGACCCTCTTACCGGTGACGTAACATCACGAGCCAGAGGGCATAAAGGACAGAAGGCATTGACTTGGAAACCCCGTCACGGATTTCATGGTTTGTGCTGCGTTGTCCATGGATTGTGTCTCTTGTAGCTCCACCCGCCCCAGCCCCGTCCCTTTGGAATGGGTGAAAGCTTTACGCAATACATTTTGTGGATCTCTCTCTCTCTCTCTCTCTCTCTCTCTCTGTGTGTGTGTGTGTGTGTGTGTGTGTGTGTGTGTGTGTGTGTGTGTGTGTGTGTGTGTGTGTGTGTGTGTGTGTGCGCGCGCGCGTTAGTTATTCTATCATTATCTTCTGTCTTCATTTCTCGTCTTCTGTTTGTTACTGTTCTTGTTGTCTTGTTTTCGTTATTTGGTTTATCATTGTTGTTGTTAGAGGTGTTTTATATTGATGTAATCCCTGATAAGGAAGGGGACTGGATGTGAAAAAGTACATGAGTGCTTGTTCAATATCCTCGAAATAAAAGAATTTTACTTGACCCCCCCCCCCCCCCCTCTCTCTCTCTCTCTTAGAGGATTTTGAATGCGGTATTACCTTTTTTTTCGATATGTGGCCTAACATGTATCTCTCCTTTAGCTGTTCTATTTGGAGCGACAGAAAGGAGAGAGAAAGAGTATTAGAGGAAGAAAAACAATAGAATTGATACAAGTGAAGATTGAGAGAGAGAGAGTGTGTGTGTGTGTAGGCCAAAAGTAATAAATCAGAGGTGTCTTGCTATGTCTTTTGGCAAAGGTAAAGACAAAGAGTGTGAAAAAGTTATACAAATAAACCAACTTCACAATTTCTCATTACTGTGCATGTATGGGCAAAAAAGTAGTTCTTTGCAATGAAAATATAAGGTGCTATTTTGCAAACACAAGCGTGACGGGGAATTCTTGTGTGGACATCATTTTGGTGACTTGAAATCTAAACTAACGGTAATGTCTCACTGTCTTGAAGTTGCAAAGGATGATGTACCATTACATCAGTTCAAAATACTACCCCCTAATAGCTAAATCTAAATTTAGTTTCGCACATAACATCACATAATTAAACACGAGCTATCGAGATATCATCCTTTACAGAATAATGACTTGTGCGGGACATAAAACAGTTTTCTTTTTTATTTGTAACAGTTAAATGACGTATCTATCTATCTATCTATCTATCTATCTATCTATCTATCTATCTATCTATCTATCTATCTATCTATCTATCTATCTATCTATCTATCTATCTATCTATCTATCTGTCTGTCTGTCTGTCTGTCTGTCTGTCTGTCTGTCTATCTATCTGTCTGTCTGTCTGTCTGTCTGTCTATCTATCTGTCTGTCTGTCTGTCTGTCTGTCTGTCTATCTATTGCAAGGTACACATACCTTAGTGATCAGAGCACCCACTTTCCCAAGCTATTGACATCAAGCATCGAGTCTGGTTACCAAGTGGATGGGTGACCGTTTGCGCGCATTGGCTTCAGTACAGTCCCCAGTTCACCAATCTGTCAATGGGTACCTGCCCTCTTTAGCGACAAGGAAGTCCAAGCAGTGAGGGAGAGGAGATGGACGCCGCCCTCAATATGCTGGCCCCTAGAGAAAACCGAGGTCTCTGACACACTGTGACCTACGACCACAGGGGTTATGGCTAGTTCGGTGTTATGTTGTGGTTGTTTCTTTTTTTACAGTATATTTACTTTTGCCTCTACTGCAAGATGTATTAAAAACGTTCGTTTTTATTAACAGTTTAATGACGTTATAGCTTCAGCTGTTGAAAGCGTGTCTCACATTCATCACATGAATCATTTAAGAAAAAATAAAACATTTTGATAAGTGTTTTTTTTTTATCAGACTGTTGATAAAATTTTAAAAATTATAACTATTCCTACCTGCTCTTTTTTTTAATGCAGTGCCAGAAGAAGTCCATAGCGCTAGAGATAACTAGGAGTATCAAAACAAAGTAACAATTTTAATACAGTGAAAACCTGTTGTTCCACCTTTTGCAAGATTAAGCTATGTGTACCGCGGGAATGGATAACAACATTTTGCAAACTGTATACACACACGGATACTGGACGTAAAAAGAAACACATGAGTGCTGGATCCATTATTCTCGAGACAAAAAAATTGAACAAAAACTAAAGAAAGAAAAATCTAATAATACGAATCAATAGGCAATGTTAACATTATTGTTTGTTTTTATTTTTTATGACTGTTTTAACACGTCTGGGTGATTTTTGACACGTGTGTTTATACTTAATCAACACGGTAGCATTTCCACCACACCACTAGCACGAGAATAACGTAAACGTATAACACAATTAATCACACAGCCACAAAGTTCACCCATTAGCCGAGTTCTCAGAACATTTTCATGTGTCCCACTGTCGCTGGAAGATGAAGAGTGGGGATTTTTTACGATCTCCCAGTTCCCCTTATGTGCAGACCTGACCGTGCCTACACCCCCATTTCTGTGTCTATGCATGCAGACGATCCAATATGAGCAAGATAAAGATCGCATGAATCATGGCAGTGTTCAGTAGACTGCAAAAAAAATACATTGAACGTATCCAGTGTACAGCAATTATGTCAGAGTCATCAGCACTGTCAGTGTCAGTGGAAGATTATGATTATCATGTAGAGGTGTTGATGAATGACATTGACTGGTTTTTAAAAATGTAAGAATGTGCCTTCTAGCTTGAATGAAATAGTGTGGTATAGAGTGGTTTTAGTGTGGCATAGTGTGAGGTAGTATGGAATAGTGTGGTATAGAGTGGTATAGTGTGGCATAATGTGAGGTAGTATGGTATGGTATGGTTATGGTATGGTATGGTTTTGGTATGGTATGGTATGGTATGGTATGGTATGGTAGAGTAGAGTAGAGTGGAGTAGACTAGAGTACAATAGAGTAGATTAGACTGGAGTATTTATTAATTTATTTATTCTTTTAAATCGAAGATAATCGAATAAGCACTCGTGTGCCCTTTTACATCCAGTCCCTGTATTTCTGCAGTTTTGTTAATTTTGTCATCTGTTCCCACCGGCACGCAATAGCCTACTCTTTCGAAAAGCGGAACAGGATCTAACGTGTGTGCAAAATGTTCTGCGTGCGTTCGCACACGGGGCCTCGGTTTATATTCTAGAGTAGAATGGAGTATTCGTTCTTAGATGACATAAGTCAGGTTACATATGATCCACATTCCTTAGATATCAGTTACTTTAAACCTACATAATGTTCTGTTTGTTTCGCTGTTTATCTGCCTTTCTATTTGTCTGTTTTATTTGTTTTTTCGAAAATTTAATTACACAACTATCCAGTGACAAATGAAAAGATTGATTTGGACTCTGCGAATATATATACGCACGCACCACACATACACACACACACTCACACAACAAACACACACACACACAGTCACACACACACAAACACACACACACACACACACTCTCTCTCTCTCTCACACACACACACACAGTCACACACATACACCACACACACACACACACACACACACACACACACACACACACACACACACACATACACACACACACTACACACACATACCCCTCCCCCTCACAGACACGATAGAACGTAAACACATTTTGACGTATGGGAACTCAACCTGATTCTGTCAGTAGGGAAAGACATATCGACCGTGCAATCGGTCCAATTTCCCAACCAACATGGCTTTGTCAGAAACAGGGCCATTCCTGGCCAGAAAGTCTGACTCAGACCCTGTTCTGAGGGAAAAAAGCAAGACTGAAGCCACACTCAGAGAATAGAGTAAGTTTGGGGAAGGTGATTGTTGGGGGAGGGGTGGGGGGTGGGGTGTGGGGGGGGGGGGGAGGGGACGTGTTGTGCAATGTCTTGTGTGTGTGTTTTTGAACAAGGTGATGCATTTATGTCTGTCTGTTTTTGTTTTTTCGCGCATTTACTTGTACTTTTGTGTGCTGTCAGTCTGACTGTCTGTCTGTCTGTCTGTTTGTCTGTCTGTCTGTCTGTCTGTCTGTCTATCTGTTCGTCTCTCTCTCTATGTTTTGTTTGTCTCCCTGTCTCTTTGTCTCCCTCTTTCACTTTTTATCTCTCCCCGTCTCTGTCTCTTCTTCTCTAGCTTGCTTTCCCTCTACCTCTCTCCCCCTTCCTCCCCACTTCCGCTCTCTCTGTCTCTCTGTCTCTGTCTCGGTGGCTTCCCTTGCTTGGTTACCGGCAAGAAGTGTTTTGCTCACAGCAGATTAAAATTTAACAATTTGTAGTTAAACTCCTGCAGCAATGCCTGTTAGTGGTCTGCCTTCATCACTGGAAAGTGTGCTGAATGCTCTTCTGAAGGAATGCACTGACTTCCTACAAAGTAGAGGGAAAGTCAAATCAGACAATAGTTGTGCTTCGCCTTTCAACATCAACAGCAGTGCATCAAGCCAGTGTACAGCCAGGTCAAAATGACACGGCGACATTTCGACGCAAGTGTCCTGCACAGATTGCACGTGACAGAAGGAGAGCCGAGACACACAGGGCAACCATGCAAAAGGCAAGTCTTTTCTACATCTCCCTCCGCCCTCTTCCTTCCTACTCCTCCCAGTTTGTTTTACAATAATGAAACAGAACAGCAGCTGAAACTTTTTGTGATGAAAACAACAGTGTTTATGACGATGACTATACCAGTAAATGTGACGAAGAATGCCTGCAAAAAAAACAGTGTGCAATATTACACTTCAATCAGAGGGCCCACAGAGACCAACAGTTGTGAAAGCAATGACGCCGTCACTCATTCTGAGGCCACAAACATTTATAGATTTGCCTGTGGTCCGAAATGTGACAGGATCAGAAGATGACAGTGTGACATCTCATGTTGCAGAAGAAAGGCCAGAGTGTTGTGCGAGAGGTGAGGGAAAACATTATGTTCAACACAGACTGACACAGCAGCTAAATGATTACCACGGACATAAGACAAAAATCTTGATGGAGATGAGAAAAACCACAGCGATAGTCAACAGCGTAACTGAAAGAATGTGACGCAGTATTACAGAAATACAAATGGCAGAGTGAAAAGGGGGAAGAGGGAAATCCTGGACTGGACATTAACAAGAAGACGAAAGACGCTGGATCCTCCTGTGACGGACTACGGAAAAATGCTTCCCTGATGTGGAATACGAACTGATAAATGAACTAAATATGCCTGTACATTTCCGTGAAATGGCCTCCATGGCGCGATGAACTTTTTCGGGATTTTGTTCATAACATTTCATATGCATCGGATTTCGACCCCCCCATCCCCAACTCGTCCCATATTTGTGAATGGACGGAATGTCTAGAACACAATAAACTATTTGTCATTGTCATTGTCATTGTCTGTCTCTGTCTCACTCCCCCCCTCTCTCTCTTCTTATAGCCTCATCTTTCTGTCAACCTCCCTCTCTGACAAAGTCTATGTCAGTCCACATGTCCCTTTTTTTTGGCTTTTCATCTCTGTCTCTGTTTTCATGCTTTAAAAATGTGTCCTGAATAGACAGTAGGAAGAACAGAAACAGTGCTTCAGAAGATTGTTCATTGCCCTTGTAATGTACTGTAATGTCTTCTTATAGTCACAGCAGATTTGTTTTCCTGAAATCAGGCTGTGCAGTCAAGACAGTTGTATTGTTATGTAGTACACACACCACAGCCTGGCCCCCACTCTTTTCCTGTCCAGTCCTGTGTGTATATTTGATTGCCTCGCACATTTTTTTTCTCTAAGGACAACTTGTCTTGTTGTCAGAAAAACCACAGTCAAACACATAAAACATGGAGGATTGGGAATACCATCTCTAAAAAATATACTATGGGGTTTAAAACTTATGTGGATAAGAAAACTTAAACTAAGTAATCCTAAATGGAGTTCCTTAATTGAAGTGATTTGCCCTTTTTTCAAAGATCTGGACAAATATAGCTACTTTATACCCATTAGCAGAAAATGTTCAAACACATTCTGGATTGACACATTCCATGCATACAAATTGTTTGGCAGGAAAGTCAAAATTGTTAATTCTGAAGATCTTTTGGCTGAAAAAATATTTTATAATGAAAATATTTTAAAAGTTGGTGGAAACTTTTTTCATGTAAAGGAATGGATAGAAAAAGATATATATCGAATTGCAGATTTAGTTGACGAAAATGGAATTTTTTTGACGTACGACCTTTTTAAGGAGAAATATAATATCAGGACAAATGTTATTACATATCTAGGCTGTGTTCAAGCAATTAAAAGGTATATTCGTTTCAACGGGTATTAATATAGATAATAATACATCAAACAACCTCCAAAAGGCTTTGAACTTGATTTTGACTGTCAAAAAAGGAACACGCCTTATTATGATATTCTGGTTGCAGACAACATTCTGCCAAAGTGTTGTGACAAGTGGAACAAAACAATACCAAGGGAATTGGATAAAGGTTTTTGACAAGGTACATAAGATAAAAGAAATTAAAATGAAATGGTTCCAGATACGACTGATCCACAAAATTCTAGCAACAAATAATATTCTTGAAAAATGAAAATTGTTGAAAATGATAAATGCACATTCTGTACTTCTGAGAAAGAAACTGTTGACCATCTATTCTATGCTTGCAGCAAAACTTCTTATTTTTGGACAGAATTGCAAAACTTTCTTCATAAAAATTGTGCCAATACACATGGTCTAGTGCTGTCAAAAGAACAGATTTTATTTGGATTTGTTCTCAAATCAAAAGGAGATAAAAGTATTTAACAAAATATAATCACTGAAAAATTTTTTTTTAATACAAATGTAAGTAAAAAAAGGGGAAACCTTTTTTTTTTTGGGTTTTTAGAAAAATATATGACAAAAAAATAAAAAATTTAAAGAATATATCCCAAAAAACAAACATGATTTAAAGTTTTTTTTGCAGAAAATGGCAAATTGCAAAAAAAACTAGTTGAGGGGGGGGGTAGATCATTTTAAAAAAAACTGTTTTTTTTTTTGTTTTTGCTTTTTTTTTAAAAATGAAATACTTAGCATGTCATTGCTTTTTTTTTTAAAAAACAAAAATTCATTGGGGTATTCCGAATTAATCGGTCCCTTTTTTTATTTTCATTTTTTTTTGGGGGTTTTTTTTCGATTTTTTTTTTGGTTCTATTTTTTTTTTTATACCCATACTCTAAATACATTGAAAATTTTTTGCTCTATTGGGAAAAAATAGTAAAAATCTTTGTGTGTTTTTTTTTTTTTTTTTTGGTTTTTTTTTTTTTTTTTGTTTTTTTTTTGTTTTTTTTTGTTTTTTTTTTTGTTTTGTTGTTGTTGTTGTTTGTTTGTTTTTTTTTTTTTTTGGGAACATTATTTTTTGGGCCCTCATTTGCAATTTTTTAAAATTTTATTTAGAAGCAAAGTACATTTGTTTTAAAAATTCCTTAGTAGTAAGATTAAAAAAATTTTTGGAAATTTTTTTTAATTTTTTTTGGGAAAATTTTATATTTTTGGTTTATTGAAAATTTTGGGCTATCATTTAAAAATGAAAATGTTTTTTTGGTTATTTAAAAAAAAAAAAAAAAAAAAACTTGTTTGTTGTCGGGGGTTTTTTATTGAACTAAAAAAAGCGGGTGTGGGGGCACAGGACCTCATTTTTATTTAGGGGAATCGTACCCAAACTATCATTCAAAAGGGATAAACTAATTAAAGGTTAAGGAAAAGGGGGTCTCATAACCTGTGTGGTTGTGGGGGAGGGAAGGCGTCAAAGACCTCAGTTCTTTTAGGGGCCGCAAATTGAGGGCGGCGCCCACTCCCTCCCTCGCTGCTTTACCTTCCCCGACCCTAAAGAAGGGGGTACCCAATTTTTTCAGCTGGGTTTGGGCGGGAAAACTGTCTAACCCAAAAGGGGCCCCCAAAAGGGGAAACCCCTCCACTTGGTAACCACCCCTCTGCTTTAACCTTTGTTTTGGGGGAAAAACGGGGCCCTTTCCACTGAGCTATTCCGTCCCCTAAATTCTAACCCAATTCCCAAAACTTTACTACCCCAACGGGGAAAAACCCTTTGGGGGGGGCGCTTTTGGAGAGGAGTGGGCGCGGTTTTTTTCCCCCCCCGGGGAACTGAACAATGCACATGGGGGAAAGATGCCAAAAAGAAAAAATTCAAAAAATTATGTTCCCCCTTTTTTTTTTTTTTTTTTTCTTTTTTTTTTTTTTATGGGATAAAAGGAAAAAACGCAAAGTGTTTTTTTAAAAATCCAGCCCCCCTGTGCAGCGTTTTGTAAATTTTTCATCTGTTCCCACCCCTACCAAAGGTAGTTTATAAAAAAACGAACGGGGTTTAAGTAGCGAAAAAAAGTTTGCGTGCGTTTGAAAAGGGGCCCCCGTTTTTGGTTTCCCCAAAGGGGCTTTTGGGGGGAGTGAAGTCCGCATTTTAGTTAATTTCCCGGGAAAAAACCCCCCCCGAACGGGAAATGAACCGGGTTTCAAATTCCCAAAAAAAAAGGTTTTTGACCACGGCATCCCCCCCCCCTCGTTAGGGGGTTTTTTGGGGTCAGGGGCAAACCCCAAACATTGCATGACTTACGGTTTAAAGGGCAAATGGCTGCAGACCCGGGAAAATTAAAAGGGTTTGTATGTTGTGGGGCCTTTCATTTTTCTGTGGTGTTCATATTGGGTTTTTCACCCCAATTTCTATTTTTAAATTTTACGATTATTGCATACCTTTTCCCCGCTTTGTTCTGACACGCTTTGCAAAATTAAACCCCCAAACAGCCCTTTTTGGGGGCTGTGGTTTTCGCCACAAGACGGGTTTCCCCCCCCTATAAAAGGCAAGAAAAAGGTGTATGCACCAGTAAAACAGCTCTTTTTCTGCCGTGGCTCTGTTTTGTGCAAAAAAAAGGTAGAACAGGATAAAAAAGGGCTTTTGCCCCAAAACTTTTTTAGATGCGCCCTTTTTCTTGATTTGGGGGTGTTTTCGCGCGACATGGGCAAAAAAGTTTTTTTTTGCGTGTTTTTTTTTTGGTTTGTGCATTTGGGCAGCGGCCCGCATTTTTTGGGGGTGCGGGGGTATAGTAAGATTTTAGGGGGAAAGAGTAGCAAAAAATAGTAAAATGATATATCACACACACCAAAAATTGACACGAAATTGGGCAAAAATGCATTGCAGGGGGGCTAGAGAAAAAAAACACGTGGGCTTATTTCCCTTTTCCCCGATGGGAAAAGAAAAAAAAAAATAAATAAATAAATAAAAAATTTAAAAAAATAAAAAAAATAAATTTAAAAAAATAAATAAAAAACACATTTTTTCCCCCCCACACAACCCCCCTCCCCCACCACCAAAGCACCCCCCCTCCCCCGCCACCCCCCCCCCCCCCCCCCCCCCCCCCCCCAACACCCCACCCCCCCCCCCCAAAAAACTTTAACCCCAAAACAGAAACAAAAACGGAAAAAGGGGGGGGTGACCTTTTTAAACCCCCAAATTTACTTGTCCGTGAGAAAAAAATACAACATAAAGGGCCCAAAACCCCGGCACCCCCTTTCTTTCCTGGGAACCATTTTCCCCCAGGAATAAAAGGGTTGGCCCCTTTGTGAAGAAAATTTCAGCGCCCCAATCATTGGGAAAGAAAAAGGTAGGAAAGGCTGAGGGGGGGTTGTGGTGGTGGGGGGGGGGGGGGTGGTGAGGTTGGGGGGGGGGGGAGGGGTTGGGGGGGGGGGGGGGCTGGGGCAGGGGGGGGCGGAGGAGTTTTTAAAAGGCCCTTTTGAAATTTTCTGTAAGTCCTTTTGGGTTATGGGCCCCTTTTTTTCGTTCTTTTTTTTTTTTGTTGTTTTTGTTGTTGTAGTTGTAGAGTTTTAGGAAAGCGCAAACACAGCAGCAGCAGAAGTAGTAGGTAGTAGTAGTAGTAGTAGAGTTTAGTGGTAGGGGTTGGGGTTTTGTGGTGTGTATAGTTATAGAGTAGCACAGCAGGGAGCAGCACCCGCAAAATTGTAAGTAGTAGTATTTGTAAAAAATTTGTGTATTAGTAGTAGTAGTATAGTAGTAAAGGGGGGGGGGAAAGGGGGGGGAGGAGGAAGGAGAGGGGAGTGGGGGTATGGGGGTTTTTTGGGAGTAGGATTAGGGGGTAGTAGTATAGTAATATAGTAGTAGTATAGTATAGTATTTTGAGTAAAGGTTTTAGTAAATAGTATAGGGAGTTGGGTTTTTGTTTTTTCTTGTTGTTTTTTTTTGTGCGTAGAAGTAGAAAAATTTTTTTTTTTGTTTTTGCTGTTGTGTTGTTGCTGTAATTTTTGCTGTTGTTGGGTTTTTTACACCCCCCTTTTTCCCGGGCTTTTAGGATATATCATGAAAAAAACAATAGTAAAATTTAATCCCCCAAAAACCAACAAAAAAAAACAAAGAAAAAAACAAAAACAAAACCCCAAAAAAAAAACCAACATTAAAAAATCAAAAAATAAAACGCTCAAAAAACAATAATAAACAAAACCCAAAAACCCCCAAAGGGAAAATCAGAGAGAGAAGGGGAAAAAGAGGGGAGAGGAGAGAAAAAGAGAGAGAGAGGAGAAGAGAGGAGAGGAAGGCGAGAAAAAAGAAAACAGAGAGACAGAGAGAGAGAGAGAAGGACAAGAGACAGAGAGAAGAGAGGGCAGAGAGAGACAGAGACAGAGACAGAGAGGGGAAAAGAGAAGAGAGGGCAGAGACAGAGACAGAGAAGAGAGACAGAGAGAGACGAGACAGAGGACAGAGATACAGGGCACAGCCCCCGACACAAAACAGACAGATAGACAAAAGAAGAGTTTTTCAGACAGAGAAACAGAGAGTTTTTGGGGTGTGGGGGGCGTGTTTGGGGGGCGTGTGGGGTAGGGGTGTGGGCGGCGTGCTTTCGGGGTTTTTGTGTATGTGTGTGTGCCGCGGGTCTTTTTTGTGTTTTTAGGGTGTCCCGGGGTGTTTTTATGTGCGCTTGTTGTGTGTTGCGTTGTATGTGTTTTGTGGTGTGGTGCACGCGCCCCGGGGTCTGTGTTTGTGTGTTTTGGGGGTGTGTAAGGGTTTTTAAAAATTTTCATGCGTGCTGAGCAGGGGGTTTTTTAGTCTTCGGGGGAGTAAGTTCCTACTGTTTTTTTCCTTTTAGATGTTTAAAAAAAAAAATCCCCCCTTTCCAAGTGGAGTTAATTTATACCCCCTTTTCATGGGCATTGGGAATTTTTAACGTGGTTTTGTGGGCGGTTTTGGGGTAAATTGGGGGGCCGGCCGCCCGCAGCAGGAAACAGGAAACGGGCAAACACAAAGCAGAAGCAAGAGCAGGAAACAGCAAGTTTTGTAGTAGTAGAGTAGTAGAGTAGGGAGAGGGAGTAGATTTGATTTCGAATAGTGTATAGGATTTTTTTGTCCTTATCGGAGTGGTTGGAAGATGTTCTAAATAACTAACTTTTTTAAGGTTTTATTTGTTATTTTGTTATAAAATTATTATGTTTGTTTGCCGGGGGATTTGTTGGGGTTTTTTATTTTTTTTTTTTTTATGGGGGCCGGTGTAAAAAGTCTTGGTTTAAAATTTATATATATATAAAAAAAACATTCGGTTCTTCTCTCCTTGTTCGTTCTCCTGTCCTCTCTCTCAAGGCAACGATAAAAGATAAAATTTTGAGGTAATTAAAAAAGCTTTCCCTCATCAAATTTGGGGGTTTCCCTCTTTGGCTTTTCTATTAAAACCCAGTTCTTTGTTTTTTTGGAATTGGATTAGATTTCAAAGACAACATTTAGATTTTCGTTAAATTTCAAAAATAAAGATACGATGTTAAAATTTTTTTTTTTTACCGAAAAAATAGACGTAAATGGGTTTTTTTTTCCCAAGCCATTAAAAAATTTTTTTTTGTAGTAGAAAGAAATAGAGGCCCCTTATTAAATTACAAATAAGATAGAAGTAGTGTGAAAATTTATGTATGTATATAGAATTGAAATAATTTGAAGATTTAAATTTAAATGTTATTTTCTTTATTTTTTTAGAAAAATGGTAGAATTCCACACATCCTCCGTTTTCCTTCCCAAAATTCTAAAGGTTTTTTTCAAGCTCAACCCGGCACCACTTTTCTCCTTAAGCTGTCAGGGGTCAAACCAAAATCACACACAAATGTAAACATTTTAAAAATAAAAATTTTCTCCCCCCCTAAAAGGGGAAAAGTCTTTTCCCTTTTTATCATTGGAGAAACATAAACGAGGCCCCCGTGTGCAAACGCACGCAGAAACATCTTGCGACATGTTAAAACCCCTCCGCCTTTGGAAGAGAGGCCATCGTGTGCCGGTAGGAATGGATGACAAAACTTTTTAAAAAAGCCAGCATGCGCAAGGTTCGTTTTGCACCACCCCTGGGGGAAAAATGGGGGATTAAAGTCCCAGGGGGGGTTCGGGGTGGTATGGCAACGTTCTGTGGCCCCTGCGGGGTTACTGAACCTTCGTTGGGGTTCATTCCCTTTCAATGGATTTCCAGTGGGTGGGGGAGGGGGGTCTGCTGCATGGGAAAACAGCTTCCCCTCAACTTACTTTCGGTTTTTGCGCTTAAAGATGATCGCAATCCATGTTCCCGAGCTGAGGGGTGCCTCCATTCTACCCTGTGTTCCAAATTCTAAAACTGCCATTCGGGTTTATTTCCCCAAACCACCCCACAATGGGCCCAAGTGATGCCAAGTTTTTTCATAATGAAAGGGGTGGGGGGAGGGGGGGGGGTCGAGGGTACCCCCCCTTTCCCCTGTTCATTACTTCTCAGGTTCCATTTTCTCGGAGCTTGTGGTAGGGGATAACAATCGCCTAAACGAAGGTTAGGGGAAAGCTTAACCCCCAAAGGCCTTGAACTCAGCACGAAGCAGTGAGAGAGAGGGGGATGCCAAAAAAGGGGTACTGGGGTGGAGAGGGGCTGGGGATTAGAACCGGGCCCTTTGGGGGGCCCATTATTTTTCTTTGGGGAAAAGGGGGATTCTAGGTTTTCTCTTGATTGGTTGTGTGTCAATATGCCAGTGTGAGTGGTGTAATTGAATGTGGAATTTGTGTGTGTATTGTGTGTGTGAATTTTGTGTCTTTTGCTGTGTGTGCGTGCACGCGGGTGTGTGTATGTGTGTGTGTAACCCCCGCCCCTCTCCCAAAACATCCTCACCTTCCCCCTCTCTCTTTTTTGGTTCTCTTTTTTCTCCAACCCCAACAACAGAAAAAACAACAACATCCCCCCCCCCCACTTTTTCTTTCCCAAAAACTTAAACCCACCCCTGTATCGACCTGCATGGCCCAATTTCCCCAGACGACATTCTTTTTTAAAAGAAGCCACCCTTGCAGAAAAATTTTGGGGTCCCCCCGTGTAGAAAAGAAACAGAGTACCAACTTGATGGGGGGGGGGAGGGAAAGGGGGATGAGGGTGGGGGTTCAGGGGTTTGGGGGGAAGAAAGGGAGGGGTGATGCTATTGGGGGTTGTTAAAAGTCATTGGCAATGTCTTGTGAAGTCGGGCCATGCCTCCAGTGTTTGTTGATGTTGCTGCTTGGGGTTTCTCTGTTCGTCTTTGTTGGTCTGTTTTTTATTTTTTTTCCCTATCTAACTCATACCAATCCATTATCCAAAAATTCCTTCAAGTGATGCAAAAACCTGAGGGCCCCAAAATTTATTTAAACACATGCAAACATTGAAAAGAGTCATTTTCCATATTATTTTTTATTTTTATTTTTTTTATCCACTTTATGTCACAGCAGTTTTCTCTGCATAAAAATCGGGCTGCTCTCCCGGGGAGAGCACGTCACCCAAAAAAGTGCAGCGCCTACCCTTTATTTTTTTTCCCCGGGGTGGGTGTCTAAACACGAATGTGGGATGCGGGTTTTTTTTAAAAAATAAATTTTGTCACCGCTCCTCCCGGGCACACCGATGGCCTGCTCTTCCAAAAGGCGAACGGGGTTTTTTAAGTTGGCGCAAGTGTTTCTCCCCCGCGTGCGCACACGGGGCCTCAGTTTTTAGTCTCATGAATGACTTGACTTTTTAGCTCGAATTTTCTCAAATGGGGAAGAAAGGGCGAGGTGGGTACGAACCTTTAACCTCATGTTTACTTTTTTGGCAACGAACGCCCTTAACCATCCTGCCCCCTTTTTCCATATAATTCCCAGGGTTAGGGAAATGAAAAATGCCTTAAAAACAGTAATTTTATGCCATATTCGTGACAAAAATTTGATAGAAGAAAGATTAAAGAAGAGCACAAAGAGAGCTGTTGTTATGAAATTTTTGCTGGTTGTATTTTTTCGGAGGGTTTTTTTCTCCTTTTTAATGCTTTGGGAAAGGGGGGCTTCCCAAATTTGAAGTTCTGCAACTCACCAATATATTAATCTTTTCTACCATTTTAGAATTAGTCCCATCTCCTTTTAAACTGTGTTTTTAAATTTATCTGTTACATATAATGTAACAATGTAAAATGCATACACTCACTAAAAAAACTCTAAACACACAACAACACACCACAAAAAAACACCACGAGGAACCACACAACACCCACACAACACACACCACACACACACACACAAATTCTGTGCCCTTTGGTCTGTGATATTAACATCTTCTGTGACTATTTTTGGGGAGGGCCCCTTCAGTTTTGTAATGACTTAGCACCAAGGGTTTTCAGGGGTTTAGTGGACCCCGAAAACCTTCCCCCCAAAAAGGAGTATTGTTATCTCCCTCCCCAAGCTGGGAGGAAATAAGAGGACCGAGAAGAAAAGATAAAGGGAAGACAAGGCCATATCAGTATCAACCCTTTTAAAAATTTGGGTTTGGTTTTAGTTATATATAGGGGAGGGGGGTTTGTAGGTAAAATTAAAATACATTTTGTGGGTGGTGTGGGGAAAATCAGACTGACAGTTTATGAAATAAGTCACCTTAGAGAAGTTTTTTTACGCTTTTTTGGAAATTCGCGTACCTTAAAGGTTAAATTTTAATTTGTTTGGGGTGGAAGGGTGGGTTTTTTCTTAGCCCATTTAAAAAAAATGCCCCGGAGAAAGAGGAAAATGGGGAAAATGTTTTTGTTTTTTTGTTTTAATAAAGTTTTAAAATTTGGGAAAAAAAATTTTTTAAAAAAATTTGAAGGGACAATTTTTTAAAAAAAAAACCGCAATAATTTTAAAATTTTTCCCCGGGAAATTTTAAAAAAGCTCTAAAAAGGATCTTTTTTTTTAATTTACTGATAAATTGTTTTTTTATTTTAAAAATTTATGCAAATTAAAAATTTAAAATTTTTTTAAAAACGTTAGGGGTTTTTTTTTTAAAAACCCATTTAAAATTCTTTTAAGGTTTTCCTTTTTTTAAATTAAAAAAATTTCAAAAAATAAAACTTTTTAAAAGTTTTTTTTAAAAAAAAATTTAAGGAAAAAATTTAAAAAGAAAAAAAAAAAATTTTAAAAGGGGGAGGAAGAGGAAAAGAGAGGGGGAAAAGAGGGGAGGAGAGGAAGAGAAGGAAGGAAAAAAAAAGGAAAAAGAAAAGGGAAAAAGGAAAAGGAAGGACGAAAAAAAAGAAGGAAAAAACAGAAGAAGGGGCAGAAAGGGAAAAAAGAAAAGACAAAAAAGGGGAAAGGGGAAAAAAAAAAAAAAAAAAAATTTAAAAAAAAAAAAGGAAAAAAAACGATTTCCCCTTAAATAATTAATTTGGGGTTTTTTTTTTTTCTATTTTTATTCCTTTGGGAAAAAAGGGGTGGTCTTTCCAAAAGTGGTTTTCTTCTATTTTTTTTTACATTATACTATTCACCTAATAAACCCCCTTTCCTCTTCTTCTTTTTCTTTAACCCCTCTTTCCCGTGGCTGCGCTGTTTTCCTCCGCCGCCTCTCTATACTTAAATAACCCTTTTTTAAAACAAAACTACAACACTTTTTTTTTTAAATTTCCCCTTTTTCCATTTTCTTTTATGGCGCTCGGGCCCCTCAAATAACGAAAATTTTTGGTTTCCCCTTTTTTGCCAATTGGTCCCCCAAAATTAAATGAAGAAATTGCCCGGTTTTTGGGGATTTTCTGTTTTTGGTTTATCCCTCCCCTTTTTTAAGGAAATAAGGTTTTTCCCAAACGCGGGGGGGCAAGGGAAAACTACCTTTTTTGGGCAGTTTAAAGGCGGCGCCCATCTCTTCCCCGCCTTTCCTTCCCCTCAAGAGGGAAAAAACCCCTTTAAAATGGGGGGACCGGGCGGAAAATGATAACCAGGGGAGAAACGGTTAAAAATTTAAACCCCGTTTAGGGTTAATTTTCGAGGTCTGACCAAAAAACCCGCCCCGCCCCTTTTCCCCCCAATAGAAAACTTTTTGTGACAAATTGGGTTTTTAAAACCCAAACAAAACGGGGATTTTTTAAAAATTTTAACTTCCAAATTTTGCCCAAAAATTTTTAATTTTAAATAGAAGGTTCCCAAAAAAAAAACTGGGGTTTTTTGGGTTTTAAGTCTTTTTAAACTTAAAAAATTGCTTTTGAAAGTTTATTCCCCCCCCAAACCCAAAAAAAACCCCCCCAAAAAAAAACTTTTTGGAGAATTTTTCAAAGGGACCCTAAAAACCAAGTTTTGTTAAAAAAAGAAAAACAAACCCCGAAAAAACCACAAAATTTTTTTATCAGGGTTTTTTCCCCCCAAAAAAAAAACATTACCAAAAAAACCCCCCCGGAAAAAGGCATATATTTTCCCCAACAAAACAGATAAAAAAGGGGGGGGGCAAAAAAAAATAAAACTATTTTTAAAAAGGTTAAACAGAAGGAAAAGCCCTTTTTTTTTTTCGAAAGGGGGTGGGGGAAAGCACCCCACCCCAAAAAAAAAAAAAAAAAAAAAAAACCCCCTAAAAAGGGAAAGAAAAAAACCCGAAAAAAAAAAAAAAAAAAACCATACAAACAAAAGGTTATATGGTTAGAAAAAAAAAAGGGAAAAAAAAAAAAAAAAAAGGGGGAAGGGGGGGAGAGGGGAGGAAAAGAAAAATAATGATGAAATGGGAAAAAGGCCATTTAAGATGGGTTTTAGGGGGGAAAAAAAAAAAAAAAAACAAAAAAAAAAAAGGGGAAAAAAAAGAAACAAACCAATTTTGTGGGGGGTTTTGGGGAAGGTGGGGCCCCTTTTTCCCCAATTTTTTAAACCCTCTTTGTCCAAAAAATAATAAAGCAAAAAAAAACCCAAAAAAAGCGACCAAATTCCGGAAATCAAAAAAACCCCCGCCTTTTTAAACGGGGCCAGGCCTACTTTTTTTCCCCCCCTTTTTCCCCCCCCAAAAAGTTTTTTTCTTTTAAAAAAAAGAGGAATGGTTTTTTCCCCCAGGCGGGAGCCCAACTCAAGGAAAAAAATTTAAAAAAAAAATTTTTCGGAATTGGGGCCCAATTTTGTAATTTTTTTGGGGGGGAAAAAATTTTTTTAAAAATTTTTAGTTTTTCTTTTTTAGGGAAGGAAAAAAAAAAAAAAAAAAAAAAACAAAACCCCAAAAAAAAACAACACACAACACCCCCCACCACCCAAAAACACCTTTCCAGGAAAAAGGCATTTGAAATGGGAAAAAATTTTTGGGAAAAAATGAAAAATTTTTAAAATTTACCGGGGGGAAAAAAAAGGGTCCGGGAAAAAAAAAAAAAAAAAAAAAAAAAAAACCCCCCCCACACCCAAACCCCCCCCCCCTCGCCCCGGCAAAGACAAGGGGTCAAGGGGGAACCAATTTTGGGGCAAGTTTTTTTGGGGGGGGCCATTTTTGGGGGGGAACGATGCAAAATTTAAAATTATCCTAAAAAGGGGGTTAAAGTAAAAAAATATTTTTTTTTTTTTAAAAATAAAAAAAAAGGAAAAAAACCCCCGAAAGCTTTTTCTTAAATTTCCAAAAAAAGGGAAAAAAGGCCTTTTTTTTGTTTTTTTAAAAAACCGGGGGGATCCAATTTTTTTAAAATTTCCCGGGGGGGCGGTTTGGGGGGGGGGGATTTTTCTTTTTAAAAGGGGGGTTTTTATGTTCAAAAAAAGGGGGAAAAATTTTTTTTAAAAAAAATTTTTCCCCTGGTTTTTTTTTCAATGTTTAAAATTTTTTTTTTATTAAATTTTTTTTGGGTTTTCGGGGGTTTTTTAAAATGTCCCTTTGGAGTTTTTTGAAGGAAATCAAAAATCAAGGAAAAACTTTAAATTTTTTTTTTTTTAAACCTTTCATATTGTTAAAAAAACTTTTAATTTTCCCAAAAAAACCCCGCTTTCCCATTTTTTAATTTTTTCAAAGGGGGGGGGGATGCCCCGGGCGCATTTTCTTGAAATTTCCAGGGGTTTATTCCCCACGGGGGGTTTTTTCCCCCGGGTTAAAATCTTTTCACCCTGTAAAAATCTTCGGTGAGTATAAACCCCCCTTCAGTCAACAAAAAAACCCCCCCCAAAAACCAAACAATACAAAACTACAAAGCCTCCACAGAGGGATAAAAAAAGAAATTTTTATTCCAAATTTAAAAAATAAAAAAAAACAAAAAACAATTTAAAAACAAACATCCTTTTTCCCCCCCCAAAAACACACAACAAAAAAAAACCCCCTTTTTTTTTTACATTTTTCCCATTATCCCCATTTGGGAATTCCTTTTTTAAAAATAACACAAAAACCCCCCCTTTTTTTCGGCACACCAAAACCCACCAAAAAAAACCCCCCAAAAACAACCCAAAAACCCCCCCAAACAAAAAAACAACCCCCCACCAAAAACCCCCCCCCCCCCCCCAACCCCCCCCCCACACCCCAAATAAAAAATAAAACTCTACTTTTTTTAACAAAATATAAAAAACCCTTTTCTTTTCTTTTTTCCCTCCCTCCCCCCTTTTTTCCCCTTTTTTTCCCCCTTTTCCCCCTTCCCCCCCTCTCCTTTTACCATTTTTTCCCCTTTCCTTATTTTAAACCCCCCTCCTATTTTTTTTTATCCCAACCTTTTCTCCCCCCTTTTTTCTTACCCCCAAAATTTACTTTCTTTTAAAAAAACACCCAAAAATTTAAAAAAATTTTTTTTTTCTTTTTTTCTCATAAAAACCCCCCCAAATTTTTTTTAACTATCCCCTTGTTCCCCTTTTTTGAAACCCCTTTTTTTCCCCCCCCAAAAAAAGGCCTTTTTTTCAAAACAACAATTTTTCGGCCCCCAAAGGGGGTTTTGGGCTTCTAACCCCTCTTTATAGTCTTCCACTTTAAAATGCAAAATTTTTTCCCAGAAACCCCTAATAAAAAAACCCTTGTCCCTTGCCCAATTTTCCACTCCACCCCAAAAACCCCAATTAATTTTTTAAATTTTTTTTTAAACTTTCCCCCCCTTAAAAACCTAAAAATTTTTCCCCCTTTTACAAAAAAAATCCTTCAACAACCCCTTTTTTCCCCCAACAAAAACCCACCACAAAAACTCAAAATTTTTTCCAAAACAATCCCCCATTAAAAAAATTCATCACATAAAAAAAAAAAAAAAAAACCCCTTTAACCACCCCCAACTTTTCCCAAATTTAACAAAAAACCCCCCCCAAAATTTTTAAACAAAACCAATGCAATAAAACCCCAATAAAAAAAAAAAATTAACCCCCCTTTTAAAAATTCTTACAAAAAACCCCCCCCTTAAAAACCAAAAAAAAAAATTTAAAAACCCCCTTTTTATTTTCCTTCAAATCCTCCTTTCAACTTTCTTAAAAAAAAAATTTTTCTTTTATCTCCCTCCTTTTCCCCCCTTTTTTCCCCTTTTTTCTTCTCCCCCCTCCTCCCCAAAATTTTTTTTCAAACCCCCTTTAAATCTTTTTCTTTCCCCCCTTTTTTTCAAAAAAATAAAATCATTTTATAACAAAAAAATTTCCCACCAAAAAAATTTTTTTTAAAATCAATATAACTTAATTTTTTCCTTCATTTAAAAACTAAACCCCCCTTTTAAAAAAAAAAAAAACCATCTTTTCCCCCATTAAAAAACATTAAAATTCATAAATACCAAACATTTTTCCCCCCCAATTTAATAACAACACATTTTCAAAAATTTTTTTCCCTAAAAAAAAAAATTTAAACCCTCCCCTACACACCCCCCCCTTTTTTTAGGGTTTTTTTTAAAAAAAAAAAAAAAAAAAAAAAAAAAAAAAAAAAAAAAAAAAAAAAAAGGAAAAAAAAAAAAAGGAAAAAAAAAACCAAAAACAAAACCAACAACCCCAACCCCCCCCCCCCAACCCCCCCCCCCCCCAAAACCCCCCCAACAACCCCCCAAACAAATACCAAAAAAAAAAACCCAACAACAAAAACCCCCAACCCAAACCCCCCAACCCCCCTTTAAAAGAAATTAAAAAATAAAAAAAAAAAAAAAAAAAAAAAAAAAAAAAAAAAAAAAAAACAAAAATTTTTTTCCCCCCCAAAAACCCCCAACTAACCCCCCAAAACCCCCCCCACACCCCCAAAACACCCCAAACAACCAACCCCTTATTTAAATTCTTTTTCCCCAAAACACAAACACAACAAAAAAAAATACCCATTTCCAACTCCCCCCCCCAAAAATCTCATAAACACCAAAAAAAAACTTTTTTTCCCCCCCTTTTCCCCCCCCCCCCCCTTTTTTCCCCTCCTTCCTCCCCTCCCCCCCCCCCCCCCCCCTCCCCATTTTTTTTCCCCCCCCCCCCCCCCTTTTTTAAACCCCCCCCCCCCCCCCAAAAAAAAAAATTTTTTTTTTCCCCTTTTTTCCCCCCCTAAATCCCAAAAAAAATTTTCCCCCTTCCCCTACCGGGTTTTTCCCCGTTTCTTTCCCTTTTTTTTTTCAAGGAAAAATTAAAAAAACCCCCCCGGGAAAAACCCCGTTTCCCCTTTTCCCCAAAAAATTCCCTACAAAACCCCTTTGCAAACCTTCCCCCCCCCCCCGGGCCCCTCTCCCCTTTTTTTCCCCCCCCCCCCCTCTCCCCCCCCCCCCCCTCCCTTAAAACCCCCCCCTTTTCCCCCTCCCCCCCCCTTTCCCCTTTTCCTTTTTCCACTTTTTAAAAAAAAATTTTTTTTTTTCCCCCTTTTAAAAAATTTTTTTCTTTTTTTTTTTTTTTTTCCCCAAAAATTTTTTCCCCCCCTTTTAAAACCCCTCCATTTAAAAAAATCCTTAAATTTCGAAAAAAACCCCCCCCTTTTATTTTCCTTTTTTTCCCCCGGGGTTTTTTTAAATTTTGGGGGGGGGCCCTTCCCACCTTAGGGATTTTTTAAAAATTTTTTTTTTTTTTTTTCCCCTTTTTTTTTTTTAAAAGGGCCCCCCTTTTTTTTTTTTTTTTTGGGGGGGGGCCCCCCCCTTTTTTTTTTTGGGGGTTTTTTTAAAAAAAAAACCCCCCCCCCCCACCCTTCCCCCCACTTTCCCCCCCGCCCGCCCCCCCCCCCCAAAAAACCCCCCCCCCCCCAAAAAAGGGGCCCCCCTAAAAAAAAAACCCCCCAAAATTCCCCAAAAAACCCCCCCCCCCAAAAAAAAAGCGGGGGGGTTTTTTTAAAATTTTCCCCTTTTTTTGGGGTTTTTTTAAAAAAAAAAAAGGGGGGTTTTTTTCTCTTTTTTTTTTTTTTTAAAAAAAAAAATTTTTAAAAAAACCCTTTTTTAAAACCCCCTTTTTTAAAACCCCTTTTTTGTTTTTTTCCCCCAAAAAAAAACTTTTTTTTCCCCCCTTGGGGGGATTTTTTTTTTAGTAAAAAAAGGGGGGGGGGGGAAAAAGGGGGGCTTTTTTTGGGGGTTTTTTTCCTTTAAATTTTGGGGCCCCCCCAAAAAAAAAGGGGGGGAAAAAAAAAATTTTTTTTTTTTAAAAAAAAAAAAAAAAATTTTTTTGCAAATTTTTTCCCCCTTTTCTTTTTTTTTTAAAAAAAAAAAGGGGATTTTTTTTGCCGGGGGGGAAAAAAGTTTGGGGGAAAAAAACCCCAAAACAAAGGGGGGGTTTAAAAAAAAAACCCCAAAAAGGGGGTGCCCCTTACAAAAAAAAAAAAAAAAAATAAATTAAAAAAAAAAAAACCCCAAATAAGAAGGTGAGGGATTGGCGTTAAAACTATCTTAACAAAGTGACCCTCTCTTTGTTTCAGTGTTTTTCAAGTCACTTTTCTTCTTTTAATCTTTTTTCCAAGTCTAAAATGTCAATGGTGAGTCTTGTCAGTTTTAAACTGGGAATTAAGACCTTTTTAGAAAATGGAACGAATTTTATTTGTTATATGCTTTTCGTTTTTATTGTTTATATATCAGTTTTTTGTTTTGTTTTTGTTTTGTTTTGTTTTGTTCTGTTTGACTTTTTTAGATCTGAATTCTTTTGGGCGGAGCTCTCTTGTGGGCTTGATTGCTCATTTTCTTAAAAATTTTCTTAAGTCCTTCGGATGAGACTTTAAACCGAGGCCCCGTGTGCGAACGCACGCAGAACATCTTGCGCACACCTTAAATTCTGTTCCGCTTTTCGTAAGAGTAGGCCATCGTGTGCCCGTGGGAACAGATGACAATATTTACAAAAACTGCATACACACGGGGACCGGATGAAAAAAAGCACATGTTGCTTATTCTGTTATCCTCGATATAAAAGAATAAATAAATAAAACTGATGAAGTGGTAGGCAATTTTTGTTCAGCATTTCTTTTTTATCTTGTATATCCTTTTGTTTTACCAGCTCTTTTTCTTACTAAATCTTTTATTTTTGGTCATTTTTTTCTTTTGTATATCTGTGTAACTCACAGGAGAGCGCGTTGTCACAAGCGCTTTGGCACATATTATTGTGTTTTTTCTTTTCCTATCTGCAGATGTAATTGGTTTCCCATCATAGAGGCTTTTTCTTCAGAATTTTCCCAGGGACAACTCTCTTGTTGTCGTGTGTTCTTTTGCGTGCACTTAATGGTTATTGCACACGTTTATCGTATCATAAGAAAGACTAGCACCCAGACCACATTCACGTTTTAATGGATGGAGGAAAAGTTTCGGGCATAAAGGGGAATCAAACCACAACACACTTGAAATCAGTCAGAACTTTTCGCTTTGTAGGCAGGCGCGGGACTCTCTTGACCATCGATTCACCTACAAATTCTAGAAATTATTTCCACGATAAAAAAAAACAAACACAGGGAACTTGTGCTTTTCTCTGAATAGACGAACATATGCTGTTTGACTTCAAGCTTTATTTTTTGTCGTTTCTCGGTTAGAACTCTGATGTTCATTGATGGTGAGATTTGGGTTATGCGGCCGTTTTTCATTTACCTACCATGAAGATAGCCGCATTCTAACTTTGAAGATGATATCTAGACACTCATCAGTGTGCTTGATTAAAAAAAATGTCATCCATTCCTACCGGCACGAAATGACCTACTCTTCCAAACATGTAGCGGGTTTTAACGTGTGCGCGAGGTGTTCTGCGTTCGTTCGCACACAGGACCTCGGTATATAGTATCATCAGATGGAGTTTTGGCCGTGTGCAGTTTGTACTGATGTGAACTCCAGGGGGAAAATCCCGTTGAACGGGTGTACGGTGGAGGCTTGAACCCGGGCCGCCAGGTTAGGAGCTTAGTGCTCTAACCACTAACTATTCCCTCAACACTGGCTTCAAGCTTATGATATATACGCCGCCTACAAGATAAATTGTTTTCAAGCATAAGACTAAAAAATGAGTTATAAAAACCCTAATATACTTGTAAGAAAAAAAAGCTCTAAGTTGTTTATATTCACACAAACAAATGCAGAAAATACATAACTAGAAGCACAAACTAGTGTCTTTCTTTCCAGAGGAATAAGTTTCTTTAGCGTTAACAAATACTCCAGGTCCTCTCAGGCCCTTCCTGTTTAGTTCAACACTAAGAACTTCCCAATAAGCAACTAGGGCACTGCACTTAGAAGCTATTTATCAGATTCTTCCATTCATTTTGGTTGTGGGCTATAATCTAGATTCCGCAACTAATTTTTTTTTCTTTCCATTCTGAAGACTAAAAGACTGCTTTAATATCATGTCATATGAAAAAATTCAAAGTGGCGCATGTAAAACTATACAAAACACAACAGACAATAATATTTATTAGAGTATAAAAATAGCGGACTGTATTAATACAAAGTATTTTGCATTGTTGGCACAACAGTGTCATTGTATTGTGTGCCTTTAAAATCACATAAGGTTTGTGTGTGTGTGTGTGTGTGTGTGTGTGTGTGTGTGTGTGTGTGTGTGTGTGTGTGTGTGTGTGTGTGTGTGTGTGTGTGTGTGTGTGTGTGTTTCACTGGAACAGCGTATCGCTATTTACGTAGCTCCACTGTTGCAAGGAACCAACCATCTGTCCCCTTACCCTTTTCTCCGGAATCCTTTTGGTTTCCTAGGCGAGAGACTAGCACCCTGTCCACAGAAGGAGGGCAAGGTTGTTGTAGTTAGATAACGGTTTGTGGCCATCAGGGCCACTACGACAAATAAAAGTTCTTCCATCCGCCGAGATTTAAACACGTAATTGTATCCTGAAAATCTACTAACACCTCAACCAACACATCAGCCATCATACCAGCCAACCAACCAATCAGCAAACCAATCAACCAACCAACCAATCATCCAAACATCTGCCTACCCAGCTTCCTACCCAACTACCTACCCAGCCAACCAGCCAACCAACCAACCAACCAGCTAACCAGCCAGCCAACCAACCAACCAACCGACCGACCAACCAACCAACCAACCAGCCAATCAACCAATCAACCAGCCAGCCAGCCAATCAATCAACCAGGGTAACGTAAGACGAAGAAAGTAAGGAGCCAACAATCAGACAATCAAATCTACCTGCTGAGCAACCAAGCGACTGAATTTGTCACTGATTTATTGGTCCCCTCTCCCTACAACACAAACAAACAAACAAGCAAACAAGCTAGCAATCAAGTAAACTGTCTTATCTATGGACCCAGTGACTGAATTTGTCACTGATTTGTGAGGTGTTTCCCTCCTCCCTCAACAATCTAACAAGCAAACAAGCACGTTAAGTGTCTGACTTATCCACTCGGTGACTACATTCAACACTGTTCTTCTGAGATTTTTCCCTCAACAAACGAATGAACAGACACACAAACAAACAAACATCAAGTAGACTGTTTGACCTTTCGACCGAGTGACTGAATTTGTGACTGTCTGCCATTTTCCCCTCCCTTCCTTCGAGTTTGTCTGCAGGAAAGCGAAGAAGCACACGTACAGACATACCCAGTAATTCCTCATTTCCCTAAAACTTTCAAAGTGGGTTTCCCGACCCACACCCAAGCACAGAAAATGAAATGGAAGTGGAATGGAATGGTGATGGAAATGGGGAAGAGGGGTTGTGTGGTGGTGACATAGCTGAGAGTGGGTGGTGGTGGTGGTGGCGAGGGGGGGGGGGGGTGAAGGGGGTTGGGGGTGCAAGGTTTTAACAATGGTGGCGCCATTCCTTGTCCTGTTGAAAGCCATGTAAATGGCACTGACATTACTTGAACACAAATAAATTCTGCTTCTTATGTCGTTTTTTTCTTTTGCTGTGTTTTATTTTCAAGTTAAATGTCTTTGTCTTTGTCCTGATTTACTTTCAGTGGCATTCAAGACGATAATTATAGTAATATATTGCAAACAGTTATATATGAGCATTATATCTTTTCTTATCCCAGCTGTGTCCTTCATGGGGCTCACACAAACACAGAGTTAAGATGATACAGAAAATCTACATGCATACAGCTTACTAATCTCTAACTAATTTTAAGGTAGTAATAAGCAATGACAGACAGACAGACAGACAGGGACCTATATCTAGTTCAGAAGTTCCAGATTTGTGGGTGCTCTTTGTGCTGTGATGGGTGCATTCTAATGTTCAGAACCTGTGTTGAGCTACATTGATGTTATTTTTGTGTGGTTATTGTTTTTATATATGGCTTGTAACCACCGGAATTTCTCTGTTTTAGAGATAATAAAGTATTTTAAGTTGAAATGAATTGAAGAAGCACGCGATGCATCAAATAGAAGTATTGATCAGTTAGTAATATGAGCAGTAATATATCTTTTTGAAAACAAAATATTCCTCGGCAGCTAATATAGTTCCTGAACCTCTTTTTTGTATCAATGATAATGGGGTAAAGCACTCTTGTGTCTTTTTTACATCAGTCCCGTGTGTATACAGTTTTGCAAATGCCATTTGTTCCCACCGGCACACGATGGCCTACTCTTACGAAAAGCGGAACAGGATTTAACGTGTGCGCAAGATCTTCTGCGTGCGTTCACACACAGGGCCTCGGTTTCAAGTCTCATCCGAAGGACTTTGGGGGAGAGTGGAGTCAGCACTGATTAACATCAGTGAGAGAAGCCTCCGAAGAAGAGAAGCACTGCTTCTCTGAGAGAAGCAGTGTAGAAAAAACACTAAAAAAAGGAACCCCAAAAATGCATTTTTTCTATTTTCTTAAAAGATCCAGGTCAAAACGCTTTCAGACGTTTGAAAGCACAAACACAGGAGAAAAAGCAAACCAAGGAGCTTATCAGTTGAACAGATGTTCCAACAAAAACAGGACTTTGATCATGCAGACTGACAGATTAGAACACAGTCCGCTAAACAGACAGGAGGGCAGGTAGAAGACAGACTAGCAAGCAGATGGGAAGACAGAGGCAGAGAGATATGCATTGAGGATAGGACATCATCACCATCACTTCCAAATCTGAACATCCGCCTCACTTCCCCCCACCCCTATCCCCGCTGATCTTAGACACAGACATGACTCACCCCACCACCACCACCACCACCACCACCACACCACCATCTATTCATTCTTTCCATCATCATCATCATCATCATCATCATCATCACCATCACATCATCATCATCATCATCATCACGATCATCACACAACACATACATCATCACATCACACACACATACAATCACCACTACTCACATAACAACACACACAGACATCAACATACATACAACACACCCCACCACAGACACACACACACATACACACACACACACACACACACACACACACACACACACACACACACACACACACACACACACTTATATATATATTATATATATATATATATATATATCATACATAAACTATATATATTATGTATATATCAATCAGCTCAGAACAAAACTATATGTCACTAAATACTAATACAACATACAACATATATATAATAAAAATACAACTAATGATTCATATCAACTATAGTAATACAATAATAAAGATAAGACGGACAGACAGACAGACAGACAGAGACAGACACACACGACAGACAGACAGACAAGACAGACAGACAGACACACACACACACAGTTACAGACAGACAGACAGACAGACAGACAGACAGACAGACACACACACCAACACACACACACACACACACACACACACACACACACACACACTACACACAGAAAATGCGCACACGTGTGTGTGCCCGTGTGTAAGGGGAGAAGAAGGGGGGGAGGGGGAGGGGGGTAGCGAAAAAACACGTACATGTTTCAATGGCTAAATAATGAACTAGACATACGTCGGCAGCACGTGCATTGGTGAGCACTCAGCCCGATGAGACAGATTGCCATTAGTCACCGGCCTTGGGAGGAGGAGGGGAGGAGGAGTGGAGAGGAGGAAGAAGAGGAGGAGGAGGAGGAAGAGGAGAATGATGTTGATTTGATTTGATTTGATTTATTCTTTTATATCAAGGATAATGGAATAAGCACTCTTGTGCTTTTTTACATCCAGTCCCCGTGTGTATGCAGTTTTGTAAATGTCATCTGTTCCCACCGGCACACGATGGCTACTTTTACGAAAAGCGGAACAGGATTTAACGTGTGCGCAAGGTGTTCTGCGTGCGTTCGCACACGGGGCCTCGGTTTATAGTCTCATTCGAAAGACTGTTGGGAGAATGTGCAGAGAGGAGCAGAGGGGTGGGGTGGGAGGGGCGCAGGGGTTGGGTGGAGGCCGGGAGACGTGGAGGGTGGGGGGTCAGGGAAGGGGAGGGATGGGTTGGTTGTTCTGATGTTTTATAGGACAAGTATTTTTGTTTTTTATTTTGTTCCTTCCTCCGCTTTAGATCCGAGGTTTAACCAATGTTTGCATACGCGACCATTTTTGTCCACCGTTAAGGTGGCTGTATTCCGCCTTCGGGGGTGATGGGTGGTCTAGAGGTAACGCACCTGCCTAGAGAGCCAAAAGTCCGTGTCGGAGCGTGCGGTGTTTGGGCCCGAAACTTTTGTCTCATCTTTTAGACCATGAATGGTAGTCTAGGGAGCTAGTCTTACGGATGAGACGATAAACCCATGTGTTATACAAAAGTGTTTAGCGCACGTAAAAGAACCCACAGAACCAAGAGAGCTGTCCCTGGCAAAATTAGAAAAAGGCACTCTGATAGAAAAGCAAATACCGTTGCAGACAGGGAAAAAATACTGGGTGGCACTGCTCTTGTGGCAACGCGATCTCCCCGGGGAGAGCAGCCCGAATTTTAGGCAGAGAAATCTGCCATGACTTAAAGTGATATGAATTTATGTCCAACAACGATAATAGCAAATGTGCAGGATTTTAAAAACCTAGTGTGTGTAGTGTGGTGGGTGGGGTGGGTGGGATGTTGGTGTGGTGTGATGTGGTGTGGTGTGGTGTGGTGTGGTGTGATGTGTGTGTGGTGTGGTGTGGTGTGGTGTAGTGCGGTGTGGTGTGGTGTGGTGTGGTAGGATGGGGTGTGGTGTAGGGTATGGTAGAGTGGGTTAGGATGGGATAGACTGGTGAAGGGGTAGGGTGTGACAGAATGGGTGTGACGTGGTAAAAAGGGTGTAAATGCGAAAAGTGGCAGGAAAGAGAAACCAAAGGAAGCCAGTGAAAATCCTTCATCATGGACAACACTGCTGATGCCAGCAGCAAACTGAGGCCCCCTCCACACCATTCTACACAGGAGGGAGCAGACACAGACCGCGTGTATACCGTGTACACCCCAGCAGTCCTTCAGGACAGGGAGTCCAGCTACACCAGTCGTCCATAGTGATGGAGACAGATGAGAAACGATGCGGTATGTTTCACCCCCACCTCACCAATGTACCATCTGAAAATAAAAGTTTGACTGTGACTTTGACTTTGACCTATCCCGTAGTCCCCTAAACCGCGGGGGCACCACTGAAGATTTTGCAACCAGCTTCCTTCACTCCCCGCAGTCCTCAGCAAATTGCTCCACTTAAAGGCCACTCCACTTTCTGATGTTTTTTGCCATCGTTTTTTCTGTCTGAATCTTCGTCTTCTTCCTTTTACTGTTCCTTGCCCAGTCCAGATGTTATATTTATATTATATTATATTTTATTTTATATTTATTCTTTTATATCGAGGATAACAGAATAAGCAGTCATGTGCTTTTTTTCATCCGGTCCCCGTGTGTATGCAGTTTTTGTAAATATTATCATCTGTTCCCACCGGCACACGATGGCCTACTCTTACGAAAAGCGGAACAGGATTTCACGAGTGCGCAAGGTGTTCTGCGTGCGTTCGCACACGGGGCCTCGGTTTCAAGTCTCATCCGAAGGACTTTTGGGGAGAGTGGAGTCGGCACTGATGTTAACTCCAGGAGAAAAGTTTCCTCGACCGGACTCGAACCCGGGTCGTCAAATTGCCAGCGCAATGTTCTGACCACTAGGCTGTTTGTGTGATGTGCCCGCATTACTTTAGTTTGCGTTTTTTCCACTGAAGGCAAGACTCGTCATAGGACCGATTGCGGTTTTTGGTTTAGTTTTTTTTAAACAGCCTCATCTTTTCTAACGTTCCGGTCCTGCTGTCCCATGCCGCTCATTTCAATCTCCCGCCACAGCAAAACACCCAGATTGGCTCTGTCTCATCCCCAGAGTTAAGAGTCCACAGGGGTCCCATCAGTGTTAGGCCGACGTGGGGCCACCAGCCAGAGGGGCCCTGCACTTCTGCTGGGTCACTTTGGTTGTGTTCAGGGGTGCCTGTTCTGAGCTAACATACGCAGGTCACCACCCACTAAGCCCCCTACAAACTACAGTATTAGCTCAGTCGCGGAACCAGACTGAGTGAGTCACCCACTCCTGATCGCGTTTTTAATTCTGGTGTTCACTTCCTCAATAGTGAGGGAATCACTGTATGAGAAAACGAGGAGTTTGGGGAGAGATATAGAAGTTGACTGTAGACAGGTCACTTACTTCACCTTCACCTTCACCTGTCCCGTGGTCCCGTGGACTGTGGGAGCACAACTGAAGATTCACTTTTACTAATTACAATCAAACCAGGGTAGTGTGACAAATCTGCCGAGAAAACACAGCTAGATGAAGACAAGTCTCCTGACCCCTCACCCCTCTACCACCCCCCTGCATCACCTTTCTGACCTCTCAGATAGATGATACTGTCTACACGCAAGTTCTGGAGTAACCGTCATTTGGAAGATTGGACCAAACATCATATTCCCTCACAGAACCCAATCACCTTTCGTCTAATGTGGACACTGGACCAATCACGTTTCTTCTTACATACAACATCGACACCACAAGCGCAATTCAACATGTAGAAGACAGTATTGGTTTGGTGAAGTACAAGCTTTATTCAGGAATGATTTACAGGTGAAAAGGTTGTTATTTTTTTTTTGGTATGAAAAAGTAGAATAAGTTTGCAAGTAATTTGTACACGTTTCCTCTTTTGCCATTATCTGGGAACATTCCTCAACCCTCCCTGAATCGTTTTGGTTCCCATAGTTGCTTTCGTATTTTGTTATATTTAACCAGTGGCTTGCCATCATTTCCCTCCCCCAGTTTTAGGGAGTCTTTTTATCACAACCAATTCAGTTCTCTAACCCTCTCTATTCCCTTCATTTCTCTCCCCTTTTCCGTCTCCCTCCTGCCTTCTTTCACAAAGTTGCATCAAGTAGACTGAATCTAGGCTAGAACATGTAATTAAGAAAAAAAGGTCACAACAGTAACATGGAAGAAATTGATGAAAATTAGAATGGTGCAATAAACAGGAGCAGCAGCAGCTTACAAAAAAGCAGCCACTGCAGTAGTAGTAGTAGTAGAAGTAGTAGCAACAGCAGCAGCAGTAGTAGTAGTAGTAGTAGTAGTAGTAAAGCAGCAGCAGCAGCAGCAGCAGCAGTAGTAGTAATGATAATAATGATAATAATGATAATAATAATGATAATAATAATAATAATAATAATAATAATAATAATAATAATAATAATAATAATAATAATGATAATAATAATAGTAGTAGTAGTAGAAGAAGAAGAAGAAGAAGAAGAAGAAGAAGAAGAAGTAGTAGTAGTAGTAGTAGTAGTAGTAGTAGTAGTAGTAGTAGTAGTAGTAGTAGTAGTAGTAGTAGTAGTAGTAGTAGCAGCAGCCACATCAAATTATAGTATCAGTTGCGCACAATTATTGCTGCTAACATGGAAACAGAGCAATTCAGGTAAATGGGTTTTCATCACACTAGCTCTACAAAACTACTATGAATGTACTTAATTCAAGTTTGTTAGCAAAACATCATAAACATTTAGAGAAAAAATGCAAACCACACAATGGAGCTCTTCTATGTCAAAACACATCAGTACAGAAGCAGAAGAAAAAGCACCCCTGTTTTTTATTTCTTGTTAGGGTCACGTCTTCTGACGATGTCATATTTTTTTCCCGTGCTTTGGCTAAATTTTGATAGCTGAAAATTGGTCGATCTGTTCATTGGTTGGCTGCTTGCTTTCTTTCTTGCTTGACTGGTTGGTTGCCTGACTGGCTGGCTGACTGGTTCGTTGATGGTTGGGTAGGTGATTGGTTGGCTGCTGAGTGGAAAGATTATCATTGGTTGGCTGCTTGCTTGCTTACTTGCCTGCTTATCTGCTTGATGAATTGCAATGATAAGTCCTTATCTTAGTTTATTTGTATTGGTTTTTCTTTGCCTTCTTTCTTGAAAATACCTGAGGTTTTGGCTTTTGAAAATCTTCTGGTTCCTCACAAGATGTAACTTTTTATTTTTTTTTTATTTACTGACGTTGATTCCTTTCTGACATTCTTTATTTTTATGTGTCTTGGAACGCATTCCCATACATAAAGCAAACAACCGTTATGACGACTGAATACTACGGTCTTGTATCATATTATAATTAATCTCTAATGATTAATCAGCGCAATGACACAACCATCAGTATATCAATCTTTGTCAAGGGACAAACTAGCTGAATTCAAGTTTATCACCATCATATTTAGCGCACGTGAAAGAATCCACGGCAACAAGAGGGTTGTCCCTGGCAACATTCTGTAGAAAAATCCACCCTGATAGGGAAACAAATACAGTTGCAGACAGGGAAAAGAAAAAACAAAAAGGGAGACGTGGCACCTGTGGTGACGCGCTCTCCCGGGAAGAGCAGCCCGAATTTCACGCAGAGCAATATGCTGTGACATAAAGTGAAATAAATAAATAAATAAATAAATAAATAAATAAATAAATAAATAAATGATATACCACCAGGAAAAGTTGGAATGAGCGGCGTGGGAACTACAGATCCGGAGCATCACAGAACAAGACCCAGCACAGACCAAAAGTGCCAGCATCACCGCGTGTTTGAATGCTTGGGAATGACCATTACATTTTTATTTTATTGTATTTTAGTTTATACCACTTTATGACACAGCAGATTTCTCTGCGTGAAATTCGGGCTGCTCTCTCTCCCCGGGGAGGGCGCGTCGCCAAAAGTGCAGCACCTACCCATTATTTATTTTTAAAAAAATATATAACAGCCCCGAGCCGCCCTGGGGACTCAAACTCCCCAATTTTTCATCAGGGATGGCGTCTAAACACGATACCTGTGTGCATGCTGGTTTTTAAAAAATTGCCATCCGCTCCTACCGGCACACAATGGCCTGATCTTCCGAAAGGTGGAACGGGGTTTTAACGTGTGCGCAAGATGTTCTGTGTGCGTTCGCACAAGGGGCCTCGGTTTATAGTCTCATTTGAACCAGAGACTGGGAATATCTTCTAAACTGAAAGCTTTTGCTGTCTAACTAACAGACCGTAGCACTAACAATAGAAGTAACAACAACAGCAACAACCGCATAATGATGATAGTAATGTATGTTACTGGCAATAATAATGATGATGATAATAACGATAGTAATGAAGAACATTATAGTAGTAACAGTAACTGTAATTACAATAATGATTGTAATAACAAAACTAATGGTGATAATAATGATGATGATAACTAAAATAACAATAACAATACTGACGATGGTAATGATAAACACACAAAAAATCCTAACAATAAGGATGATCATGGCGGTGATGATGATGATGATGATGATGATGATGATGATGATGATGATGATGATGATGATGATGATGATGATGATGATGATGATGATGATAGCTTTTTGCACACTGCAGTAGCCCAATAATAGTAACTATATTCTCGAAGCACATCAACACGCACATACACACAGTCCCATAACACATCTTCACGGTTTATGGTTAGAGTATAGCTTCCTTAGAATAAGATCATGAGAGTCTTCAGATCAGTTTGGAAAACACCCAAGGCTTTTAACATTTCAGATAGAGCATAGAAGATAGTTCCAGATAACAGGAGCTTAACAGTGGAAAGATCATTGGATAAACGATTTAAAGTGGGTTGGGATTACTCATAATGATAAAAAAAATACTTGAACTGAGAGATTGAGAGGACTGACAGATATGAAAGAGAGAGGGAAGACAAGATGGACAAGGTGATTCAAACAAAGAAATGCTAGAACCGAAAATTGGATTTGACTTGATGTAGGATTGACAGTGGCGCCACTGAAGATTGACTACATTGTGAATCACATACCTCTTTCATTATCATGAGATTTCTCTTTCTGAGCTTCAGATGGCTCTCACAAAGGGACAATGTGTGACACAAGAACAGCGCCACCTGTTTGAAAAAAGTTTGGTCAGCATGTGTACTCTTGCAGACGGGAAAACCTTTTCTTTTTTTGGACCGAATTTTAATTTACAGCTTAGAAGAAAAAAAAGAAACTAGGGACAAATAGACAGCAAAGAAGGCCACGCACTGTCAGTTTTTCTTAGAATTTGCACATTGCCTACACAATAAATCAACCAATAATTTTGCAAACGTAATATGAATTGTGTAGCTATAACAAGACAATAAATCAGCCAATTTTGCGAGCGTAGTATGACTTATGTAGCTATAGCAATGCAATGAATAAACCAATTTTGCAAACATAATGTACATTCTGTAGCTATAACAACACAATGAATCAACCAATTTTGCAAACGTAATATGAATGATGTAGCTATAACAACAAAATACATAAACCAATTTTGCAAACATAAGGTAAGTTCTGTAGCTATAACAACAAAATAAGTAAACCGATTTTGCAAATGGAATGTGAATTTAGTTCTCCAGTAAAGAGACACAAACAAAACTGCAGTGTGATTTCAAGAAATGCTAGATGTGCAATTTTCAGGCAGTTCTAATGTAGTGCTTACATAGTTTTGTTTCAGGTAGAGGATGTCCAGTGCTAGAGCAGCTACAGACATACTGACAAACTGTGCCATACTAGAACATACAAGTGGGCGAGACAAAAACAAAAACATTCAAAAAACTGAAATTGGAAAGAAAATTCTCAAGAAAATGCATCATTATTCATTAAAAAAAAACCACAGGATAATGGCTATTGCTTCCCTCCCTAAGAAAATACCCCCCAAACTTGACAATAGAATAAACTATAAATCATAATAGAACAAACACAACAATGTGAAAATCGTACGTCTAAAAATGATTTGGTTTCAAATTAAACTATATTACACTGTTTTGAGAGCAAAGTATTTTTTAAAAAAAATGTTTAATGTGAGAAGTGCCACGTGCATTTTTTGGTGATGAATGTGTAAATTTGGCGTAGAGTCGTAGTTATTATTAGTGTCTATTTTGTCAGTACTTTTGTAGCGATCCTTTTAGGATCCTCAGCAGTATACAGATCTTGATGCACCTGTATCTTCAACGTTAAAGGAAGTGTTGAAAAGCAACAATCCGAACAGTGTTGCAAAATGTGTATAAGCAGTTTTTGATACCTGGCTGTGATATTAAAAAGATGGTTATTTTTTAAGTCATGTTACCTGCCACTTACTTTCCTATGGGTTTTGAAAAAACAAAATCTAAAAAGACATAGAACACTTCATAACGATTTACAAACTACAAGCTTAAACTGAGGCAAGCATGAGGTCAGTAATGCAAACAAGATACATAAAACTATGTAAAACCTGACACTCGAGTCTGAAATTATTGGATAATGACATAGTTATAAACATTTTGATAAACTAAAAGCTGCGCTTTGTACTAAGGTGTTAACAACGATCTTACATTCCGCGTAAAAATAGCGATAGCCTATCTTTGTGATGACACAGATCACGGGCCGTTGGAAAAGTTTAACTCTTTTCAAACACAACCTTTCAACTCGCCATCATGCAGTGAAAGGCACCAAGAGAACATCATGCTACCTTTCTCAACAGATTACTCGTATGCCTACATTACTTTTTTTTTTTAATGCTTTGCATTTTAAAATATATGTTCATATCCATCGATCACTTTCTTTTTGCCTATTTCTTTTTTTTGCTTTGGTGAGTTTTGTTTTGAAACTGTAACTGTGGTTTCAGAATTAATGATAGGCAGGCAATTAATTTTCAAATAGCAATTATTGACAAATTTGTAAGAGCTTTGATTGTTGTGTATCAACAAAATAACACAATAATAAAACATGCTGTTATTTAGTGTTCCTGTATGTATAGCTAAACTTTGTAAGAATAAGATAATACTTTACACACGATGCAATTCATTTTACATGAAATGTTATGTAAAGTCTCTTGCTTTGAAGCGTCTGTCTTTTTTGTCTGACAATCTGTCAACTTGAATCAAAACACAGCTCTCGTTAAACTACTCTTCTTCTTCTTCTTCTTCTTCTTCTTCTTCTTCTTCTTCTTCTTCTTCTTCTTCTTCTTCTTCTTCTTCTTCGTCGCAATCTTTCGCAACTCTTTGCATTCTTCTTCAAATTTGTCTTCTTCTTCTTCACATTCTTCTTCGCATTCTTCTTCGTATTCTTCGCATTCTTCTTCGCATTCTTAGCATTCTTCTTCGCATTCTTCACAATAGGTGGTGTAATCTTTTGGAAACATATTAAGCTAAAATGTCCAATTGTTAGATTTACATCCTAAAATGCGAGACATTCACACTCTCAGTTTTTCAGCTTGTGTAGCATACAAGAGGTAAAAAGCGAAAAATCTCAACACAAAATGCATCCCAAAACTAGTAAGCTTAATAAAGTATATGCAACATATTATTGCTAATACACTTTAAAATGTAAATATTTGAAAGCTTGGCTTTTGTCTGTCTTTTGCATAAATTATCTGAAGTGTATTCCAAATTGCGACAAAGATCGTTAAAATGATAAGATATTCGCACAAACAAACAACAGACAAAATAGCTCGACACTACAGGATCACGTGAATCAAACTGCTTCCTTCTCAATGTGAGATTGAAATAACACAAAAATTGCCAATGACAGGAAAAAAGCTATTAAAAGTATGTGTTGTATGATAATGATCAAATAGAAAAAAACAAACCGTCGTACCTGTTAAACAATTAGATAAAAGATTCCACAGCTGAGAAAGCAGGCTAATACATTGCAAAGATATCGCGTATTGCTCTGAAAAGTGTGTACAGTCTACACTGGTAATAAAATTTTGCATTTATGCCCCGTAAACACAGCCAAAAGTTAACGTCAGTATATACAGCTGCATTTCTTCGGTGGCTGGGATTACAATCACGTCACGAAATATATCTGTCATTTTCATTATCATGATAATCATGACTTAAGGTTAATAACAGTATGCTTTTATCACATATATAATTTACAACAAACGCCATCGCTTTCACTCGCCTCAATGTTTCATGAACAATGCACAAGATTTAAAAACCACGAATATCAAGTACACTGTGCATCCGTCTATAGAAGTCTGTTAGCCCTAAAACAGGTTATTTTGCTGATCCAGTGAACAAACACCATGGTGTGCATTACACGACTGTTTATGTCCACAAAAATATCACGTTGGTCTCTCCAAACACTGGTTATTTGTAATCAGGAATGAAGGATGCATCAGTTTTTGAATATCAATGTTACTAAAGTGTAGCAGTTTTGATAAGAAAGTAATACTCCACACCGTGAAGGTCTTGAAATCAAAATGATTAACATGACTTTGGTTGAGGCTGTGTTACCAGCCATCTGCCATGAACTGAATAATTTGATATTGTGAATGTAGAAGTAGTTCCTATCAGTCAGACGGCCGGGTTTATTCAAGAGTTAAAATGAAAATTAAAAAAACATAATCAGTTGTCCCAGTAACTAGATTCCTCCTCCCTATTCTTAAGCTAATGCACATTCTTCCTGACTTCACCAGCATAACACAAGGAATTTTGTTTCATCTGTAGACAATACTCATCACAGAAAACTCCTTTTATTTGGAACTGTCATTTCTGAATTTGGTTTTGTTTAAAAAAACGCAGATATTTTGCACTTGTTTACACGTTCTTTTGTTATTTCCAAAAATGTTACACACTGCCTTTGTGAAGCCTACACATTGTTTTCTTTCAATCTTTTCAACACTGTCTCCACCTTCATGTCAGTACGTTTGTGACTCTTTAAATAACACGTGTCATTCATCAGCAAAAAAAAAGAAAAAAAAAAGATCCTAAAGTTTACGACTTGTGTTATAATCATAATCAGAGAGGAAAAAAATTATAGAACTAAACTTTTAATTTTCTGGTTGCCTTTCTGCAATACGCGGTGTCCTTTGCACTGATGATAACGCTGGTAACAGGGAGTCCGCTGATGCATAAAGTGACGCCAAGTGACGTCTCCCCCCTGAAGTGACGTCTTCCCCTAAGTGACGTCACCCCCTAAATAACGTCGCCTACGAAGTGACGTCATCCCCACGAAGTGACATCATTCCCCCTGAAGTGACGTGGCTCCCCCCTCAGGCGTCCTGGCTGATCTGGGGAGCTCCCCTCAGAAGGGACATGGCGGAGTCCCCCCGTCCTGGGGAACTGTCCATCCCCCAGTCTGAGGTGGTGAGCAGCGGGGAGGGGACGACCCCCAGCAGGCTGTGCCCGCCCTCTGACCTCTGCTCCCCGGACAGCACGCTGTCGATGTCCTCCTCCTGCTCGGACAGACGGGTCAAGGTCGGGGGCAGCGCACTGTCCTGATACAGCGCGAAGTCCTCCACGTCTTCCTCGCCAGGGTCTGCAGCAGACACCTCGTCACAGTCTATGTCGCGAAGACTCGGGGTCCGCTTCAGGGAGACTCCAACAGAGCGTTTTCCTTCTGTCTTCGGGGAGGTGTCTGAGCAGGGTCCTGGTGTTTTGTGGGCATCTGACGAACCTCCATCCTGGCTCAGGTCGAGAATCCCGGGTCTGGATGATTCTTGCCACGCTGACTTGCTGCTGAGTACAGCTGGTGTGGTGGAAAGGTCAGGGATGTCAGAAGCGCGTGTCTGCAGAACGTGGCCGTTGTGGGAAGCTGCACGGGAGGTTGGTTCAGCATCCTCGGGTCCCTCCTCTCCTCCTCCTGGGGTCTGCAGAACCGTGTTCAGACTGGGGTTCTTCTCCTTGCCGCGCTGTGGGATGAGAAAGTCAGCGTTGACGGAAACCTCGTTCACGGCACACGCGGGTGGAGAGTCCAGGTGCCCGCTGTCTTCAGAGCCCAGGGACGTGGTGGAAGACTGCATGCTGGTGATGCTCAGGGAACAGCCTAGTCCTGTCAGGCGCCCTGAGGTGCTGCTGCTCCCCGCTAGGTCAGACTGACACACGTCCTGCACTCTCCTGGACTGCAGGGAAACCTCTTGCGTCTTGCTGACAGGGGTGAGTTTCTTGCTTATCTTCATGGACGATGCTGTCTTGTTGCTGTCCTCCATAGCACTCACCTGGGTGACGACAGCCGTTCGGTCAGACCCAGGAATGGCGGGAACGACATCGTTCGCTGGGGTCATCTTCTTGGGCAGCTTCCCGCCATCCTGATCCTCCTTGAGACCTCGAGGCTCTTTCAGCTTTCGGCCCGTGATGAAAGTGGACGCGTTCAACCCTGACTTTCCTCCGGACTTTCTCGGAGACGCGTGCCGGAAACTGGTGGACCCGCTATCCACCGTGGACTGCCGGATCACGCTCCCGCCCCTACTTTGACCCGCAGACTCCACCGCCTGAGACTTGGACCTACTCAAGGTGACCTTGGCACGACCTTTGAGGATACCTCCCACGCCCCCGCCGCCGCCACTCTCCGCAGACTTGCTGGGCGACACCTTGGACTTGGCATCCAGACTGAGCGACCCCACACTGGCTCGGTTCCTGGACAGCGAGGTGGCGAGTTTGGCCACGCGGTAGAAGCGCGTCTGGGGCTTGAGGAAGTCGACGTCGTCCTTCTCGTAGCCTTTCTTCAGGCACCAGTCCATGGGCGTCAGGCCCAGCTCCTTGTCCTTCAGGCTGACAGAGGCTCTGCCCTTCTGGGCCAGGATCCTGGCGCAGTGCAGGTTGGCGTTCTTGGCGGCCAGGTGCAGGGCCGTGTTGCCCTGGCGGTTGAAGTGGTCCACCTGCAGCCCCAGGCGCCGAAAGCTGCGCGTCAGCAGTTCGATGGCCACGTCATTGCCTACAGCCGCGCTGTACATCAGGGCCGTGTTGCCTGAAACAGCGGAATAGTGTGCATACAGTAGGTATACATGGGATCGTGCATATGCAATTTAGATGTATACGTACAGGATTGCATGCATTTATACGTGTGCATGAATGCGCGTGTGTACATGCGCATGCACGCATACAGGCACACAAAGACAGACAGACACACACAAACAATCATACGTTGCTTTAATTCTTTTTAGAAGAGAGAGAGAGAGAGAGAGAGAGAGAGAGAGAGAAGAGAGGAGAGAGAGAGAGGAGAGAGAGAGAGAGAGAGAGAGAGAGAGAGAGAGAGAGAGAGAGAGAGAGAGAGGAGGGAGAGAGAGAGAGAGAGAGACAGACAGACAGACAGACAGACAGACAGACAGACAGACAGACAGACACACAGACAGAGGACAGACAGAGGCAGAGACAAAGAATGACAGAGAGGAGTGAAAGAGACGGACAGACAGACAGACAAACTGAGAGAGAAAACAATGAAATCGATAGGGGTAAAGGAACAAAATATTGTTTTCTCTCCAGTTCCCTCAGAAACACTCAATCAAATAATGTCTCAATAACATCAAAGTGAGCATGCAATACATCTTTGCTAGACAGTTATCGTCTGTTAAATTAAGAAAAGCGGACAGACAGTAGAAAGAAGAAGAAAGATGGAAGATAACACAAAGAAAAAGAATAAGAAGTGATGATAGTGGCGCCAATGAGGAGGAAGGAGAGGAACCTTTGCGAAGAAGAAGTAAAGGGGGGGGTATGACGTAAGGAGTAATAATACGGATAGGAGTGAACAGAGAGAGAGAGAGACAGAGACAGAGAGAGACAGAGAGAGAGAGAGACAGAGAGAGGGACAGAGAGAGAGAGACAGAGAGAGACAGACAGAGACAGAGAGACAGAGGCAGACAGACAGAAAGACAGACAGACAGGCAGACAGACAGAAAGACAGACAGACAGACAGAGTCAAATATAGACAGACACACAAACAAGCATACAAACAGATAAAGCAGTAAAAAAAAAAAGAAAACAACAAAGCACAGGACAAGACCAGTATTCATCTCAGTCTAAGTGGCATCTAGTCAGAGAGACAGAGAGGGATTACTGGAGAGGCAAGGGTTGTCAGTGTTGGAGGAGACATAGCCTTCCACAACCCCACCTTCCCCTACCTCCCTGTCCATGCACCGGCCACCACTTCTCTGCTGATAATGATTTATCACACTGGTCACTGTAAGACCTCTAATTAGCTAGCTAGCCACTGCTCACTAATTATCTAGCTAGCTACTACGCACTAATTATCTAGCTAGCTACTGCTCACTAATTAGCTAGCTAGCTACTGCTCACTAATTATCTAGCTAGCTACTGCTCACTAATTAGCTAGCTAGCTACTGCTCTCTAATTATCTAGCTATCTACTGCTCACTAATTATCTAGCTAGCTACTGCTTACTAATTAGCTAGTTAGCTACTGGTCCAGAAGGCTGGAATTTCGTACCTAGAAAGGTTAAAAAAAACGTAACAATGTTCCAGAACCTATATGGTCGTCGAGGAGCGAGGCATCAGAGACATCAGCTTCTCCAGGGGCCAGCATATTGAGGGCGGCGCCCATCTCCTCTCCCTCGCTGCTTTACCTTTCCTGACCCTAAAGAGGGCAGGTACCCATTTACAGCTGGGTCAACTGGGGGACCAGACTGAAGCAAAGACACGCTAACGTCACCCATCCAACTGGTAACCATGCTCAATGCTGCTTAACCTTAGCTTGGGGAAGGGAGTGCTCTGACCGCTGAGCTATCCCGTCCCCCATAAAGTGACGAGAAATGATATAGTGCACTGTTCAAAAATAAAGAATGTGTCATTTTATATACAAAATCACACTAGATAAAGGAGCGTGATGGCGAGTGGTGCGAGTGTTGAAATCGTGATTTGGAGGTAATTAAAGGCACAGGTTTGCCTGTCTCTGTCTCTATCTCTCTATGTCTGTCTGTCTGTAGGCATGCCTGTCTCTGTCTCTGTCTCTTTCTGTCTGTCTGTCTCTCTCTGTTTTTTCTGTATTTCTTTTTCCTCTGTCTGTCTGTCTGTCTGTCTGTCTGTCTGTCTGTCTGTCTGTCTGTCTGTCTGTCTGTCTGTCTCTCTCTCTCTCTCTCTCTCTCTCTCTCTCTCTCTCTCTCTCTGTCCCCTTAAAGGGAATATTGTTCTCTGCAGTTAGCATCAGTGCCGATTCCACTCACCCGAACAGTCCTTCGGATGAGCCTATTATGGATGGATGGATAGATAGATAGATAGATAGATAGATAGATAGATAGATCGATAGATCGATAGATCGATCGATCGATCGATCGATCGATAGATAGATAGATAGAGAGAGAGAGAGAGAGAGAGAGAGAGAGAGAGAGAGAGAGAGAGAGAGAGAGAGAGAGAGAGAGAGAGAGAGAGAGAGAGGAGAGAGAGAGAGAGAGAGAGAGATTGGGATTGTGTGTGTGTGTATGTGCACGTACGTACGTGCGTGTATGCATGCCAGTGCGTGTGTGTGAGTGGATGGGTTTCTGTCCTATGGTGTTTTTTGTAACTAACACACATATATATACACATACACAAACACGCATACACATACACAATCACAAACACACACACAAATATGAAAAAAATATGTCTATATACAAATATATACATTCATGTATGTGATATATAGATATAGATGTATACACATTATGTGTGTATACGTGTAATTGTTAGTGTACGTGTAATTGTTTGTGTGTATGTTTGTGTTGCGCGAGCGCACGTGTGTGCATGTGCATGTGTGTGTGCATGCTTTTACAGAAAAGTTGTTTTTACAGAGCATGTAGGGTAGGTAGGTAGGTAGCACAGAAAGAAGCCTACACTAAGCAGACCTCTCTGTGGGCCTATGAGGGCTATCTGCCATTGCACCCCTAGGGTCCACTTCCACATCTATCATTCTTTATCCCTATGACATAGTCCTCTTGCCTGGCTGTCCAGTGAGGAGAAGGTTTTCTTCAAGGAAAACACACACACACACAGTGTCGTTGATGGATAGATGATATGGGAAAATGCACTGGGTGCAAAAGTTTGTTGAGTGGCGGGGGGGAGGAGAGTCTCTGATCATAGATGACTGAATGGTTTGTTTGTTTCCACAACAAAGTCTTCGCCTTGTGTAAAATGCTGCTTCTAGTTATCTATGAAGAAAATGAATTGTTTGAAATATCTCATATGGCTTTTCAGTTGGAAAGACTTTTTTTTCGAAATTTATGTAAGCTTATTCGGATTTATTTTATTCTGAAGGTAATGAAAAAGCATTCGTGGGCTTTGCTACATCTAGTCCCCGTGTATATAAAACTATGCAAGCTTTGTTAATTTTGTCATCTGTTCTCACTCTGTTATCTCATATGTAGGTTTCCATAAAGCCACAAACTATGATTATAAAATTTGTACCTAACAACCATAATAGTTATAGATGCACAAAACACTCAGAAACAAACACACGCTCACACACGACACAGACACACACACAGACACACACACATACACACATACACACACGCGCGCGCGTACGCTCGCGCGCGCGCACACACACACACACACACACAGAAACGCGGGCTAACAACAACAACAAAACTAACCATCAACCTAAACAGATTGAGATACAAATCATACTCGTATTCTTGTTCTATTTGCTCATCCACAAGGCATCTGGGAACGCCAGAGACAAACATCGGTACATTCCACTGACATCCATGTCTCATTTCTACCTCATCCTCATAACCTGTCTAATATTACTTTTAGTGGATAGACGTTAAAACGAGCACCCACATGTTATATACGGGGACATTCATAGATTTGTTTTGATCCTTCACAAGGGAACATCACAAGCTCTACTATTGTCATAGTTTGCCACAGATGAAGCGAGAGCATCACAATCGACAGAGAACTAAATAAGTAAAAAGACAGACAGACAGACAGACAGACAGACAGACAGACAGACAGACATTAATACATACATACATACATACATACATACATACATACATACATACATACATACATACATACATACATACATGCATGCATGCATGCATGCATGCATGCATGCATGCATGCATGCAGACAGACAGGCAGGCAGGCAGGCAGGCAGGCAGGCAGGCAGGCAGGCAGGCAGGCAGGCAGGCAGGCAGGCAGAGAGAGAGAGAGAGAGAGAGAGAGAGAGAGAGAGAGGGAGGGAGGGAGGGAGGGAGGAGAGAGAGAGAGAGAGAGAGAGAGAGAGAGAGAGAGAGAGAGAGAGAGAGAGAGAGAGAGAGAGAGAGAGAGAGAGAGAGAGAGAGAGAGAGAGAGAGAGAGGAGAGAGAGAGAGAGAGAGAGAGAGAGAGGAGAGAGAATGACAATGACAATGACAATGACAATGACAATAGTTTATTGCGATATAAGCTTTTCAGCCCATTCACAAGGGGACAGCGGGAAGGGGATTGGGCACAACACAAATAACCATATTGAACAAAAACAACAAGAAAAAACAAAATACGGTTGCAGCCCAAATGATCTTCATGGCATGGATTCCACATCATGGTACAAAGATAGAGATCCAGAGTCAGGTACATGATTACAACAAAGTGCTCAGTACGGTTGGGCCTCTGGCTCTTGCTAATTTTTGCTACAGTCCACGATTCACAAAATGCATTGTGTAAAGCTGACGAGGGTGGAGATACAACAAACATACAATCCACTGACAACACAGCACAAACGATGAAGTCCGTGGTAAGCTTTCCATGTCACTCTGCTTTCTGTCCTCAATGCCCACTGGCTCGTGTTATTATGTCACAAGTATGTGTGCCACAGATATGCATGCAAAAAGTTCGCTTGGTGTCTCTCTCTCTCTCTCTCTCTCTCTCTCTCTCTCTCTCTCTCTCTCTCTCTCTCTCTCTCTCTCTCTCTCTCTCTCTCTCTCTCTCTCTCTCTCTCCTCCTCTCTCTCCCCCTCTCTCTCTCTCACACACACAAACACACACACACGCGCGCGCCCTACACACACACACACACACGCACGCACGCGCGCAAAGACACACACACACGCGCGCGTGCGCGCACACACACACATACACTCACACACACACTCACAGAAACACACGCACGCACGCACGCACGCACGCACACACACTCACACACATACATACACACACACATACACATACACACACACACACACACACACACACACACACACACACACACACACACACGAACAAACTTAGCTAACCAAGGAAAAATCTCACAGCCTCCATGATCACATTCATAACACGAATTCCAGCACTGATTTTATCTTTAAACTTTTTTTGATCGGCGGGTGTCCACTGTTGTAGCTTGTCGTAGACTGTCCGTTCATCCTGCGTCATGTGCCGTGGACTTCGTTTAGCCAGCCAGAAGAAGTCGGATGGTTCGTCACCTGCTGCTGCTGTCCAACTGAACTCAAACACCATGTCCTCGCTTTCACAGATCAAAGCTTCAGGGTTGTCATTGGAAACGAAAACACGGATAAAATCCTGATTTCTTCTTGTGTTTCTGAGCTTTCTCTGTAGCAATCGGTCTGTCAGTCCAGCAACATAGTCCCGTATTAATTCCACCCCGTATCCAGCGTCACGTACCTTGACCAAGCAGGGGTCACATTCCTCTTCCAGCGCAGCGTCAGTGGCAGGCACGTCAACAAGGTCGATTCCGCTCTGCTGATCAGCCGCTGTATCTGGGTCGGTAGGCATGGTGACGTCAGGGGATGCAGGGCGAATTTCACGTGCGTAACACAGGCTTGGCCGTGGTGTGTTGTCTGGTGACAGGGGTGTGTCAGTGACAGAGACAGCGCCTGTTGCTGGGGGAGTAGGCATAAACAATTGCCCAGAATTGCCATAATTGGTCAAATCTCTTGATGCTTCACCAATTTCTGGCATCGTAGCTGCTTGCCTCCTCTCCTCCAGTCGTCTCCTGTCCCTCCTCAGCTGGCTTGGCGGCTTTTTTCGGTAGCACTGGGAAGAAGACTGCTGCGTTTGTGTACTCGCCATGTTGTCAGCTTCACTACCAGTTCTCAGTCGCAGTACGACTGTCAAATTTTCGCCTTCTCCTGTCACTTTCCAGGAGGTTAGGCGACTCCCCTCTAGTAAAGCACTTAGGGTCTTCTCCAGCGCTGTTGGAAGGCCGACAACGGGCATGGTGCAGTAGAAATTGATGTTTTACTACAATTTAACACAGCTGCAAAATTCTGCTTGACTTTATCCAAGGGAGATCACCCACCACCCCCCAGAGAGAGGAGAGAGAGGAGAGAGAGAGAGAGAGAGAGAGAGAGAGAGAGAGAGAGAGAGAGGAGAGAGAGAGAAGAGAGACAGACAGACAGACAGACAGACAGACAGACAGACAGACAGACAGACAGACAGACAAGACAGACAGAGACAGACAGACAGACAGATAGACAGATAGACAGAGCGAGAGAGACAGAGAGACAGAGAGACAGAGAAGAGACACAAAGAAGAGACAGACCCAGAAAGACAGAAACAGACAAAACAAACAAATATACAAACAAACAGACACACCTTCAGACAAGAGCAAAGCAGACAGAGAACCGACGGACAGACAGACAGACAAGATCGATCTATATAATAATAATTATGAACTCGAGAACAAGAGTGCAAGTCGCGCTAGATCCCTTTCTCTGGAGCATCATCATCATCATCATCATCAGCAGCAGCAGCAGCAGCAGCAGCAAGAGAAGCCTTATTGACACAGGATGCTGCGGCCTTATCAGCTTATCAGCGGCCTAGCTGCAGTGTAGTGCACTGTCTCCTGTCTCCTGTCTCTGCCTCATTCATCTTGTTCCTCCTTCAGGCAACAGGTCTAACACAGCGACAGCAGGACAGCCACTCTCCTTTC
>CM060324.1:5029439-5036939 GCA_030674155.1 Stramonita haemastoma
TGCGTACGCAAGCGACAACAATATTTTGTGTATGTGTTCGGGCGACACACGCCCTAAAACATGTGCATGTGTGTGTGTGTGTGTGTGTGTGTGTGCGTGGTGTGTGTGTGTGTGCTTAAATTCTTCTATTTCGAGGACCACGAAGAATCACTAGAGGGCCAGCTTTATATTCGTGTGATTTAGTTTTGCACAATTTACACAAAACTGTTTTCTTTCAGGCATTCATTTTTGTTGGTCTTTCTATTAATACCTACAAAAGAAAAACATGAGAAAAACACGAATCTACATATGTATTTATCTGTGTATTGATCCTTGTATCTATACATACATAAACTTATATAATTTATATATATATATATATATATATATATATATTATATATATATATATATATATTATATAATCACATGTGTGTGGCGCGCGCACGTGTGCGTGTTAATCTAATTAGCTCATTAATTTTTAAATCTGTAAACAGTACATCTGTATATATAACATAATTTTCATACAATGATTTCATACGCATTTATCTAATGATCAATACCTATAGTCGGAATCTAGCTACTTTACTATTGGGCAACAACCGTCTCGTACGAAAAAAACCCACTATCGGTAAACCTCAGACTCGGCAAAGGAAAAAAACAACCCCGTATTGTCCATTTAACTCAAGTGGAGACTGTGTGAAGAAACATTCATTTAAAATGGTTTCGATTTAAATCGTTTTATCTAAGAAGTGATTTTTTTGTTCTGTGTTTGTTTATGGTGGATATTTTGTTCCTAGGCTAGGATGTCGAGGTTAACCCAGGGTGAGATTTTTGTGTATGCAAAAGTTTTTTTATCCACCGTTTAGGTAGCCGCAGTCGGACTTCGATAGTGGTGTCTACGACACCTGTATAAATTCTTCTTCTTTTTTTTAAAAAAAATGTCATTGTTGCTACATGCTCGAAATAGCTTACTCTTGGATGAATTTTAGGCAAGGAAACAGAACAAATGTGTTCCAAATTTTAGTGTCAAGGTTAGAGCTAAGGTGGATCGCGGTCTAAAGGTAACGCGCCTGTGCAGAAAAGGGAAAACTCCGGGTTGAAGTATGCGGTGGTTCAAATCCCAAAACTTTCCCCCCGTCCATTAGAGCATGAGGGGCTAGCCTTTCGGATGAGATGATAAACCAACGTCCAGTGTGTTACACAATTATTTAGCGCACGTAAAAGAACCTACGGCAACAAGAGAGTTGTCCCCGGCAAAATTCTGTAGAAAAAAGCTACTCTAATAGGGAAACAAATACAGTTGCATGCAGGAAAAAGAAAATAGGTAATGGGTGGCGCTGTTCTTGTGGCGACGCGCTCTCCCCGGGGAACTGTCCGAATTTCACGCAGAGAAATCTGTTGTGATATAAAGTAGTATAAAAAATAATAGACATGAGATGCAGGCTCGGGGACTGGCCAGAAATGAGAGCACTAGCACAACAGGAGCTGCTGTACACAGTGATGATGAGGAGGTGCACAAAACAGGGCAGGGAGGGAAAGAGAAGGCAAGGCAAATTCTTTTATTTCCATGATGATTAATAAGCACTCGTGTGCTTTTTTACATCCAGTCCCCGTCCTTATCAGGGATAAGATCAAGATAAAAAAAAGAACTCCTCCAACTGAACAACAGCAATGATAATGATCTAAGTACCAAAAACAAGAGACCATACCCGATAGCAGACAGCTGTACATTCCACAGAGGCTGGAGTATTACGTTCGACACGTGCCAAAAATGGCACAAAACCAGGTCAACATGACCCCCAGACACACACACACACACACACACCACACACACACACACACACACACACACACACACACACACACACACACACACACACACACAAACGCTTGCAAAGCCACAGCGATAAAAAAAAAAAATGGCGAAGGCTTGAAATGAGGAAAAAGTTACTTACTCCGATCCCAAAATGACAACTAACACTCCACAATAGGTATCCATATTCCCTTAGTGTACAACCAGTGGTGTATCACACACATCCCTGCACTGTCTCAGCAGCACACAAACACTTCATCCACATCAAATTCATTATTTAGCTATAGAGCACACTAAGCACTGCCTTACATACCCGCCATCTTCCTTCTGTCACCACGGTAAACATCACAGCTGAATTTACTGCAATGCTCTGAACTATATTCTTGATTTTTGTCATCTTTCGTATCTTGCTTTGTGTAGACTCTATGTCGATATCGTAGGCTATAAACTCCCAACATTTCAAGAATATTAAATCTGTAAAAAGAAATATTAACTTGACAAGATTTACAAAGCTGCATACACACGGGGACTGGATGTAAAAAAGCACAAGTGCTTATTCCATTATCCTGGACATAAAAGAATAAAACTTAATGTCTCTCTTTCTGTCTCTCTCTCTGTGTCTGTGTGTCTGTCTCTGACTCTCTGTCACTCTCTGTCTCCCTCTGTCTTTCTCTGTCTCTGTCTGTCTGTCTGTCTGTCTGTCTGTCTCTCTCTCTCTTGTATTTTTGTTTTATGTATACTCTGTAAGTTGGAACGCATGAGATCGTGTTTTACCTAAAATTAATTCCTTTGACATTGACTGGATAGCTATGTTTCACATAACTTTGACATACACTATCCTAAACTTATCATTAAATAGAAATGTTTTGGTTCTTATGTTGAGGTTGAAATTGTATTCTTGTCGTCTAAATAACAACAGGCTGGGCCTTTTTCGCCCCCCTTTTTCCCCTATAATACATGTTACGCCTTTTTGGACTTTTCAAAACTTTTTAACACGAATGGAAAAATGTTACGTTTGGGAATTATACCATAATGTTGTTAACTTTTTTTAATATTTGTTGTTTTTTGTTGGTTTTTTTTTTTTTTTACATAATGTTGTCTTAAAGTAAGAATTATTTTTAAAGAAAAATTCGAATATGCTCTCTTCTCTGCTGTCTTATCTCTATTTTAATCTATTTGATTTATTTTATTATTATCAGTGTATCTGTCTTGACATTGATGCTCGGGTCAGTTGGGGATTATGTGTTTATTTAAATAATTATCAATGTATCCAGTGGTGGATTATGCGCTTTTTGAATGTATACCTATCTTCTTATTTAAATCATAGGTTGAACTTTTATTGTTGGTGCTGTTTGTCTGTTTTTCTTTTGTTTTTGCTTTAGTCATTGTTCTTTTTGCTGTTTTGCTATTCCCTAATTAAGGCAAGGGCCGGATGAAAGAAAAAGGAATGTGAATCTTTACCCTGTTACCCTGAAAAATAAAGAGTATTCATTCATTTATTCATTCATTTATTCATTCATTCTCTCTCTTTCTCTATTCCTCTCTCTCTTCATCTTCTTCCTCTTCTTCCCTCTTCCCATCTCTCTCCCTCTCCCTCCCCCTCTCTCTCTCTCTCTCTCTCTACCTCCTGATTTTTTCTTTTCATTTTCAAGTGATCCGAATAAACCCTGTATATAGTGACGGTTGGGTCATACAGAATTTTTAAAAACTGCCGTGGTTTCCATATTACACCTACCTCTGTCATGGCACAACGCTAAGCACAGATCGTACCCTTGTAGCCCGCAGTGGGCTGTGATAGGTTTAAGGCACTAAATCTCGTTGATTTGATTTGATTTGATTTATTTGATTTATTTTATGCCACTTTATGTCACAGCAGATTTCTCTCCGTGAAATTCGGGCTGCTCTCCCCGGGAGAGCGCGTCGCCACAAGTGCAGCGCCTACGCATTTTTTCCCCCTCAGGAATGGTGTCTGAACACGACATCTGTGTGCATGCTGTTTTTTAAAAATAATTTTGTCATCCGCTTCTACCGGCACACGATGGCCTGCTCTTTTGAAAGGCGGAACGGGGTTTTAACGTGTGCGCAAGATGTTCTGCGTGCGTTCGTTCAAGGGGCCTCGGTTCCTAGTCTCATCCGAATTACTTTGACATTCAGTTCGATTTTTTCGTCAAACTGGGAAGAAAGGGCGAGGCTGGGTACGAACCCAGAAACTCGCGGTTTACATATTGGCAGGCGAACGTCTTAACCCTTCTTCCACCGTCCTTCCTAATGGACGAAGCGTTTGTTTGTTTGTTTGGCTTGCTGTTTTTCTCCAACATGACTGCTCTTTCCACAGCAGCGTTAAGGTGAAAAAAATCATCACATTTCTCGAATGTTCATGTCTCTTGATTTTGTCCACTTTTTCTCCTAAAGAGCAAACTTCGCAGCTCTGTATTTGATTCTTTCCGTTCTTGTTCCCTGTTCAATGTCAGCTTCTGCTGCTGCTGCTGCCCGCTCTCTCTCTCTCTCTCTCTCTCTCTGTGAGAGATATTATATGTCAAAGCCACGTGGATGTTTTGCGCACACATCCGTGACCCTCTTACCGGTGACGTAACATCACGAGCCAGAGGGCATAAAGGACAGAAGGCATTGACTTGGAAACCCTGTCACGGATTTCATGGTTTGTGCTGCGTTGTCCATGGATTGTGTCTCTTGTAGCTCCACCCGCCCCAGCCCCGTCCCTTTGGAATGGGTGAAAGCTTTACGCAATACATTTTGTGGATCTCTCTCTCTCTCTCTCTCTCTCTCTCTCTGTGTGTGTGTGTGTGTGTGTGTGTGTGTGTGTGTGTGTGTGTGTGTGTGTGTGTGTGTGTGTGTGTGTGTGTGCGCGCGCGCGTTAGTTATTCTATCATTATCTTCTGTCTTCATTTCTCGTCTTCTGTTTGTTACTGTTCTTGTTGTCTTGTTTTCGTTATTTGGTTTATCATTGTTGTTGTTAGAGGTGTTTTATATTGATGTAATCCCTGATAAGGAAGGGGACTGGATGTGAAAAAGTACATGAGTGCTTGTTCAATATCCTCGAAATAAAAGAATTTTACTTGACCCCCCCCCCCCCCTCTCTCTCTCTCTCTTAGAGGATTTTGAATGCGGTATTACCTTTTTTTTCGATATGTGGCCTAACATGTATCTCTCCTTTAGCTGTTCTATTTGGAGCGACAGAAAGGAGAGAGAAAGAGTATTAGAGGAAGAAAAACAATAGAATTGATACAAGTGAAGATTGAGAGAGAGAAGAGTGTGTGTGTGTGTAGGCCAAAAGTAATAAATCAGAGGTGTCTTGCTATGTCTTTTGGCAAAGGTAAAGACAAAGAGTGTGAAAAAGTTATACAAATAAACCAACTTCACAATTTCTCATTACTGTGCATGTATGGGCAAAAAAGTAGTTCTTTGCAATGAAAATATAAGGTGCTATTTTGCAAACACAAGCGTGACGGGGAATCTTGTGTGGACATCATTTTGGTGACTTGAAATCTAAACTAACGGTAATGTCTCACTGTCTTGAAGTTGCAAAGGATGATGTACCATTACATCAGTTCAAAATACTACCCCCTAATAGCTAAATCTAAATTTAGTTTCGCACATAACATCACATAATTAAACACGAGCTATCGAGATATCATCCTTTACAGAATAATGACTTGTGCGGGACATAAAACAGTTTTCTTTTTTATTTGTAACAGTTAAATGACGTATCTATCTATCTATCTATCTATCTATCTATCTATCTATCTATCTATCTATCTATCTATCTATCTATCTATCTATCTATCTATCTATCTATCTATCTATCTTCTGTCTGTCTGTCTGTCTGTCTGTCTGTCTGTCTGTCTATCTATCTGTCTGTCTGTCTGTCTGTCTGTCTATCTATCTGTCTGTCTGTCTGTCTGTCTGTCTGTCTATCTATTGCAAGGTACACATACCTTAGTGATCAGAGCACCCACTTTCCCCAAGCTATTGACATCAAGCATCGAGTCTGGTTACCAAGTGGATGGGTGACCGTTTGCGCGCATTGGCTTCAGTACAGTCCCCCAGTTCACCAATCTGTCAATGGGTACCTGCCCTCTTTAGCGACAAGGAAGTCCAAGCAGTGAGGGAGAGGAGATGGACGCCGCCCTCAATATGCTGGCCCCTAGAGAAACCGAGGTCTCTGACACACTGTGACCTACGACCACAGGGTTATGGCTAGTTCGGTGTTATGTTGTGGTTGTTTCTTTTTTTACAGTATATTTACTTTTGCCTCTACTGCAAGATGTATTAAAAACGTTCGTTTTTATTAACAGTTTAATGACGTTATAGCTTCAGCTGTTGAAAGCGTGTCTCACATTCATCACATGAATCATTTAAGAAAAAATAAAACATTTTGATAAGTGTTTTTTTTTATCAGACTGTTGATAAAATTTTAAAAATTATAACTATTCCTACCTGCTCTTTTTTTTAATGCAGTGCCAGAAGAAGTCCATAGCGCTAGAGATAACTAGGAGTATCAAAACAAAGTAACAATTTTAATACAGTGAAAACCTGTTGTTCCACCTTTTGCAAGATTAAGCTATGTGTACCGCGGGAATGGATAACAACATTTTGCAAACTGTATACACACACGGATACTGGACGTAAAAAGAAACACATGAGTGCTGGATCCATTATTCTCGAGACAAAAAAATTGAACAAAAACTAAAGAAAGAAAAATCTAATAATACGAATCAATAGGCAATGTTAACATTATTGTTTGTTTTTATTTTTTATGACTGTTTTAACACGTCTGGGTGATTTTTGACACGTGTGTTTATACTTAATCAACACGGTAGCATTTCCACCACACCACTAGCACGAGAATAACGTAAACGTATAACACAATTAATCACACAGCCACAAAGTTCACCCATTAGCCGAGTTCTCAGAACATTTTCATGTGTCCCACTGTCGCTGGAAGATGAAGAGTGGGGATTTTTTACGATCTCCCAGTTCCCCTTATGTGCAGACCTGACCGTGCCTACACCCCCATTTCTGTGTCTATGCATGCAGACGATCCAATATGAGCAAGATAAAGATCGCATGAATCATGGCAGTGTTCAGTAGACTGCAAAAAAAATACATGAACGTATCCAGTGTACAGCAATTATGTCAGAGTCATCAGCACTGTCAGTGTCAGTGGAAGATTATGATTATCATGTAGAGGTGTTGATGAATGACATTGACTGGTTTTTAAAAATGTAAGAATGTGCCTTCTAGCTTGAATGAAATAGTGTGGTATAGAGTGGTATAGTGTGGCATAGTGTGAGGTAGTATGGAATAGTGTGGTATAGAGTGGTATAGTGTGGCATAATGTGAGGTAGTATGGTATGGTATGGTATGGTATGGTATGGTATGAGGTATGGTATGGTATGGTATGGTATGGTATGGTAGAGTAGAGTAGAGTGGAGTAGACTAGAGTACAATAGAGTAGATTAGACTGGAGTATTTATTAATTTATTTATTCTTTTAAATCGAAGATAATCGAATAAGCACTCGTGTGCCCTTTTACATCCAGTCCCTGTATTTCTGCAGTTTTGTTAATTTTGTCATCTGTTCCCACCGGCACGCAATAGCCTACTCTTTCGAAAAGCGGAACAGGATCTAACGTGTGTGCAAAATGTTCTGCGTGCGTTCGCACACGGGGCCTCGGTTTATATT
>CM060324.1:5039439-5041939 GCA_030674155.1 Stramonita haemastoma
TTGTATTGTTATGTAGTACACACACCACAGCCTGGCCCCACTCTTTTCCTGTCCAGTCCTGTGTGTATATTTGATTGCCTGCACATTTTTTTTCTCTAAGGACAACTTGTCTTGTTGTCAGAAAAACCACAGTCAAACACATAAAACATGGAGGATTGGGAATACCATCTCTAAAACAATATACTATGGGGTTAAAACTTATGTGGATAAGAAAACTTAAACTAAGTAATCCTAAATGGAGTTCCTTAATTGAAGTGATTTGCCCTTTTTTCAAAGATCTGGACAAATATAGCTACTTTATACCCATTAGCAGAAAATGTTCAAACACATTCTGGATTGACACATTCCATGCATACAAAATGTTTGGCAGGAAAGTCAAAATTGTTAATTCTGAAGATCTTTTGGCTGAAAACATATTTTATAATGAAAATATTAAAGTTGGTGGAAACTTTTTTCATGTAAAGGAATGGATAGAAAAAGATATATATCGAATTGCAGATTTAGTTGACGAAAATGGAATTTTTTTGACGTACGACCTTTTTAAGGAGAAATATAATATCAGGACAAATGTTATTACATATCTAGGCTGTGTTCAAGCAATTAAAAGGTATATTCGTACAACGGGTATTAATATAGATAATAATACATCAAACAACCTCCAAAAGGCTTTGAACTTGATTTTGACTGTCAAAAAAGGAACACGCCCTTATTATGATATTCTGGTTGCAGACAACATTCTGCCAAAGTGTTGTGACAAGTGGAACAAAACAATACCAAGGGAATTGGATAAAGGTTTTTGACAAGGTACATAAGATAAAAGAAATTAAAATGAAATGGTTCCAGATACGACTGATCCACAAAATTCTAGCAACAAATAATATTCTTGAAAAAATGAAAATTGTTGAAAATGATAAATGCACATTCTGTACTTCTGAGAAAGAAACTGTTGACCATCTATTCTATGCTTGCAGCAAAACTTCTTATTTTTGGACAGAATTGCAAAACTTTCTTCATAAAAATTGTGCCAATACACATGGTCTAGTGCTGTCAAAAGAACAGATTTTATTTGGATTTGATTCTCGATCAAAAGGAGATGAAGTACTAGACGAAATACTAATCACTGCAAATTTTTTTTATATACAAATGTAGAGTACAAAAAGCGGCACCTATGTTTTCGGTTTTTAGAAAATATATGACAAAACAATATCAAATTAAAGAATATACTGCCAAAACAAACATGACTTATAGTGCATTTGCAGCTAAATGGCAACATTGCAAACAACTAGTTGATGATGGGTAGATACATTTTGAAGAAACTGTTTTGTTTTTTTGTTTTTGCATTGTTTTTTAATGTAATACTTAGCATCGCTACATTGCTTATTTTGTAAAACAACTAAAAATTCACTTGGGGTATTCTCGAATGTAATCAGTGTACTCTCTTTTATTTTCATGTTTTTTTGTGGGTTTTTTTCGACTGTTTGTTTGGTTCTATCTATTTTGTTATATCCATACTCTGAATACATTGCAAATTGTTGCTCTATGTCATGCAAACAAATAGTAAAAATCTTTGTGTGTTTGTTTTTGTTTTTTTGTTTTTTTTGTTTTTTTGTTTTGTTTTTTGTTTTGTTTTGTTTTTGTTTTTGTTTTGTTGTTGTTGTTGTTTGTTTGTTTTGTTTCTTTTGGAGAACATTATAACTTGGCTCATTTGCAATGTTCAAATCATTTAGAATGCAAAGTACATTTGAATGTTTGAATCACTTAGTAGTATACGATTAATTCAATTGGAAAGTTTTAATAGTTTGGAATGTAGTATATATTTGGTTTATTGCAAATGTTGCTATCATTTGAAATGTAATGTATATTTGGATTATTTAAAAACAAAACAAAAAAAAACTTGTCTTGTTGTCGTGGGTTCTTTTATGTGAACTAAAATAAATGCGTGTGTGTGGGCACAGGACCTCAGTTTTTCATTTAGGGGAATCGTACCCAAACTATCATTCAAGGTATACTCTAATTAAAGGTTAAGGCAAGGGTGTCTCATAACCTGTGTGGTTGTAGGGGAGCAAGGCGTCAAAGACCTCAGCTTCTCTAGGGGCCAGCATATTGAGGGCGGCGCCCATCTCCTCTCCCTCGCTGCTTTACCTTCCCTGACCCTAAAGAAGGCAGGTACCCATTTACAGCTGGGTGGACTGGAAGACTGTACTGAAGCCAAGGCGCGCAAACGGTCACCCATCCACTTGGTAACCACACTCATGCTGCTTAACCTTAGCTTGGGGGAAAGCGAGCGCTCTGACCACTGAGCTATTCCGTCCCCTAAATTCTAATCCCAATTCCAAATACTTTACTACCTCAACAGTGAGAACTTCTGGAGGGTCAGCTTAGGAGCAGGAGTGTCAGCGTCTTCATCCCCCGAGTAACTGAACACATGCACATGGTGAAAGATGCACACTGAAATATCTCAAATAATTATGTCATCCTCTTTTTTCTTTTTTTCTTTTTT
>CM060324.1:5046939-5074439 GCA_030674155.1 Stramonita haemastoma
GTGTTTAGACACCATCCCTGAGGAAAAATCGGGGAGTTAAAGTCCCAGGGCGGTTCGGGGCTGTGTATGGCAACGTTCTGGTGGCTCCTGCGACGGTACTGAAACCATTCGTATCGGTCATTGCCTTTCCAATGGATCATTCCAGTGGCGTGGAGAGGAGGGGTCTGCTGCATGGGTAACAGCTTGCCCTCCATACTTACTTACTCAGGCTTTGCGCTATAAAGACTAGATCGCAACTCCATAGTCTTCCGAGACTGATGGGTGCCTGCCACTTCTACCACTGCTGTTCCTAATTCTATAAACTGCCAGTTCTGGTTTGACTTACACCAACCATCCACAATAGGTCCAAGTGATGCCAAGATTTTCATAATGAAAGAGGTCGGGGAGGGGGGAGGGGGTCAGACTGAGTACCCCTCCATATCCCTGTTCATTTACTTCTCTAGGTCCTCCTATTTCCTGCTCGGAGCTTGTGGTAGGGGAGATAATCAATGCGTTTTCCTGAACGAAGGTTAGGGGAAAGCTCTAACCCCCAAAGGCCTTGGTACTCAGTCACGACAGCAGTGAGAGAGAGAGGGATGCCAACAGTAGGTCACTGGGGCTGGAGAGGAGAAGCATGGAGGATGTAGAACCAGGCCTTTGGGGACTCATTTATTCTTTTCTTAGTGGAAAGTGATTCTAGGTTTTTCTTCTTGGATTGGTTGTGTGTCAATATGCCAGTGTGATGTGATGTGTAATTGAATGTGTGAATTTGTGTGTGTATGTGTGTGTGTGAATGTGTGTGCATGTTTGCATGTGTGTGCGTGCACGCGCGTGTGTGTGTATGTGTGTGTGTACCTCTCGTTTCTCTCTCTCACTCAACATCCTCACCTTCCCCCTCTCTCTTTCTTTGGTTCTCTTTTTTTCTCCCAACACCAACACACAGAAAGAAACAACAACACTACCCCCCCCCCCACTTTTTCATTGCCAAACCTGTCAACACCACAACATGTATCGACCTGCACTGGGCCCAATTCCCAGACCGACATTCTTTTTTCAAAGAAGCCAGTCCTTGCCAGCAAAATCTGGCTCCCACCCAGTGTAGAGAAGAAATCACAGGAGTACCAATCATTGAATGGGGGAGGGGAGAGGGAAGGGGATGAGGGGTAAGGGAATCAGGGAGGTGGGAAGAAAGGGAGGGGTGATGCTATTGGAGGGAATGGTAAAAGTCATTGCGCAATGTCTTGTGAAGTCTGGCCATGCTCTCCATGTGTTTGTTTGATGTTGCTGCTTCAGGTTTCTCTGTTCGTCTTTGTTGGTCTGTGTTTATTTTCTTTCCTGGATCTAACATCAGTACCAACTCCATTATCCAAAAATTCCTTCAAGTGATGCAATAACCTGAGGTCCCATAATTTAATTTGAACACATGCATAACATTGCAAAGATGTCATATACCATATTATTTTTATATTTATTTTATTTTATACCACTTTATGTCACAGCAGATTTCTCTGCATGAAATTCGGGCTGCTCTCCCGGGAGAGCACGTCACCACAAGTGCAGCGCCTACCCATTATTTTTTTTCCCTCAGGGGTGGTGTCTAAACACGACACCTGTGGGCATGCTGGTTTTTTTTAAAATATAATTTTGTCATCCGCTCCTACCGGCACACACGATGGCCTGCTCTTCCGAAAGGCGGAACGGGGTTTTAATGTGTGCGCAAGATGTTCTGCGCGTGTTCGCACACGGGCCTCAGTTTATAGTCTCATCCGAATGACTTTGACATTTAGCTCGAATTTTCGTCAAACTGGGAAGAAAGGGCGAGGCTGGGTACGAACCCATAACCTCATGGTTTACTTGTTGGCAAGCGAACGTCTTAACCATCCTGCCACCTTCTTTCCATACTAGACTTCCATGGGTTATGGGAAATGAAAAATGCCTTTAACACAGTAATTATGCCATATTCAGTGACAATAATTGATAGAAGAAAGAGTATAAGAAGAGCACAAAGAGAGCTGTTGTTGAGTGTAATCTTAGCTGGTTGTAGTTTTTCGGATGGTTTTTCTCCGTTATACTGTTCTTGGGAAGGGGCTTACCAATGAAGATTCTGCAACTCACCAATATACTTAATCTTTTCTACCAATTTTTAGAATTAGTCCCATCATCCTTATTAACATGTGTTTTTAATTATCTGTATACATATACATGTAACAATGAATAAAATGTCATACACATACACATACAAACACTCATACACACACATTCAAGCACACACACACACATAAACACACACGCACGCACGCACACACACACACACACACACACACACACACACACACACACACACACACACACAACTTCTGTGTCCTTTGGTCTGTGATGATTACACATCTCTCTGTGACCTAGTTTTGGATGGCCCTCTCAGGCTTGTAATGACTTAGCACCAAGGTCTTCAGAGGTTAGTGGACTCCTGTAACCTTCATCCAGAAAGGAGTATTGATTATCTCCCCTACCCAAGCTAGGAGGAAATAAGAGGACCGAGAAGAGAAGATGAAGAGGAAGACAAGAGGCCATACTCAGTATCAACCCTTCCTTATAAAATTTGGTGGTGTTAGTATATACTATAGTGGATGGGTGGTGTAGGTAAAATTACAAATGACAGTTTATGATGGGTGGTGTAGGGAAAATCAGACTGACAGTTTATGAAATAAGTCACCCTAGAGAAGATGTTTTACGCTTTTAGTGAAGAAATTCGCGTACCTTCAGACAGGGTTACATTAGTGTATGACTAGCTTATGGGGTGTGACACGGATAGGTTTGGGTGGGCTCTTAGTCCTCATATTGAGACTGAAACTGCCCAGGATCTGAAAGAGGAACAATGACGGAGGAACATGGTGTTTAAGGTTGTATTTTTTCTGTGTTTATATAAGAGTATTTGCAAACACTGAAAAAAGTGTTTAAAAATGTTGGAGTAAGCACAATTATCTTTAAAAGAAAAAGAGAGCGCAATGAATTTCAAGATTTTAAAAATTCTTGTGGAAATCTCATACACAGCAATAGCTCTGAGAAGGATGCATTTTTCTATTGAATTACAATGAGGTATCCTGTTTTTTATTTTAAAACTGTATATCCTGCAAATATGAAAATCTCATTATCTTACTACGTCTATGAGGCAAGTTCTTAATTGATACACTTTATTTTAAAATTCGTTTTAGGTTTACTCTTTTCTTTTTAAATTAACAAATTTGCACAACATAATAATCTTAGATTAAGTTTGCCTGGTTGGAAATGTGAAAATCCATTCCAAGCCAGATTAAAACTTTACCCACAAAGAATCTACCTTTCTTCAAAATAAATTGTAAAAGAGAGAGAGAGAGAAGAGAGAGAGAGAGAGAGAGAGAGAGAGAGAGAGAGAGAGAGAGAGAGAGAGAGAGAGAGAGAGAGAGAGAGACAGACAGACAGACAGACAGACAGACAGACAGACAGACAGACAGACAGACAGACAGACAGACAGACAGACAGACAGACAGACAGAGACAGAGACAGAGACGAAGACAGTTACACAGAGAGAGACACAGAGAGAGAGACAGAGAGAACGCGAAAGCTTTCCTCTTGAAGAGTACTTTAATTTTGTATGTTTCATTTTGAGTTTCTCTTAGGTTAGTCATAATACCTAAAAGAAAATAAGCAGTGGCTTCTACAAATGAATAGGTTTTCCAATCCTATCGTTCATCTTCTTACAACTGCTAGTACTATTGCAACAATAATAACACCTATGTCGGCTGCTGCTTCTGCTGCTGTTGCTGCTACTACTGCTGCTGCTGCTGCTGCTGCTGCTGCTGCTGCTGCTGCTGCTGCTGCTGCTGCTGCTGCTACTACTACTACTACTACTACTACTACTACTACTACTACTACTACTACTACTACTACTACTACTACTACTACTAACTTCTACTTCTTCTTCCATCACTACTTCTTCTACTGTTGCTGCTGCTGTGGCGTTCTCTCTACACTAGGACATTGAACATCTCTACACTTGCAGTCACATCGATTCCTCTTATAGCCAATTGAAAAGTACAACACCATAATAATATAATATGATATGACAATAAATGCCCGTGTAATTGACGATTTTTCATGTTTGCAAGGTTACTCCAACTCCTGTTCCTAAAGGTAAAGGTGAAGGTGTCCCATAACCTAGGCGGTCGTAGGGGAGCAAGGCATCAGAGACCTCACCTTCTCTAGGAGCCAGCATATTGAGGGCGGCGCCCATCTCTTCTCGCTCGCTGCTTTACCTTCCCTGACTCTAAAGAGGGAAGGAACCCATTTACAGCTGGGTGGACTGGGCGGAAACTGTACTGAAGCCAAGGCGAGCAAACGGTACCCATCCTATTGGTAACCACGCTCGACGCTGCTTAACTTGGCGACGCTCTGACACTAAACTATCCCGCCCCCAGCTCCTTTTCCCATCCACAGCAATAGACAATACATTTTAGTTCCGAGCAAGGTTTGGATTCAAACCAGCAAGTACAAGAATCTGGCCTCTATGTTGTTAGGAAAAGTAATCTTACCAGATTTTGCAAAAAGACTTGATAATTTTAAATCATGAAGGTTGCCAGCAGGAAAGAAGCTGTGCTCTTGCTGGTGACTTTTAAGCTGCTTTCAAACCTGATGAAACGATGCTGCTGTGAACAGATTGATTGCCCCCAAAACCCAACAAACAAACAAGACCAAAACAAAAATGGCAGTTCTGAGAGGCACATCTCATATTGCCACCTTACAAGTAGCCAATGTACTGCTCTTAAAAGAAAGAAAGAAGACAAACTGAAAGAAAAACTAGCAAACAAAATGATTTATCAGATTCTTCAAACTACAAAAAATAAACTGTATTATCTCTATTTGTGATCTCCGTCTCTCAGTTCTGAAAAGGTTTCACTGAGAACCTTCTTTCATTTATCATAATATCAGATGGAAGGAGTGAGGGATGGCAGGAAGAAAACAATGAATACTCATATTTTCCAAGGGTAAACAGAGTAAGCATGCATATACTTCTTTATCATCCGATCTGGCCCTTGCCCTGATCAGGGAATAGCACCCCCACCTCCAAAACCACCAAAACAACAACAACAACAAAAACAAACAAAACACCCCCGTAAGGAAAGGGAAAAGCAACAAAAGACCCAGAACAAAACATAACAAAAAAAAAAGAAAACCACTATCACCAACAATAAAGCTTAACCTATGGTTTAAGAAAAAGGAGAGAGAGAGAGAGAGAGAGAGAGAAAGAGAAGAGGAGAGAGGAGAGGAGAGAGAAGAGAGAGAGAGAGAGAGAGGAGAAGAGGAGAGAGAGAGAGAGAGAGAGGAGAGAAAAGAGATGAACGATGATGAAGATGACGATGACAAGGACAACGATGATGATGATGATGATGTGCAGGGAGACAAGGATAAGGAAGAATACAATGACAATAAGCATAATGATGATGATGATAATGATGATGATAACAAACCATAATGATGATAGCGGTTGTGTGATGATGATGGTGATGATGACTACTACAGCAATGATGATAGTGATGAAAATGGCATGGCATTAATGATGACAACAATGATGACGATAATAAAGACAAAAAAACAAAACCAAACAAAAAACAAAGCAGACACAAATTACACAGGAACATCAACAAAAACCCCGAAAGCAAGCATGTCCAAAGTTCACGAGACATTGCGCAATGACTTCTAGCCTTCCACCCTTCCCATTCCTTCCCCCCCCCTCCTTTTCCCTCCCCTTTCGTCTCCCCCCTCCCCCCCCCCACCCATTCAATGATTGCAACTCCTGTGATTTCTTCTCTACACTGGGCGGGAGCCAGATTTTGCTGGCAAGGAATGGCTTTTAAAAAAAAAAGAATGTTGGTCTGGGAATTGGCCCGTGCGAGTTCGATACATGTTGGTGTGTTGACAGATTTGGTTACAAGGGGTGGGGGAGTATTGTTTTTTCTTGTGTGATTGGAAGAGAGAAAGAGAAGGGAAAGAGAGAGGGACGAGGGAGACAAGACAAGGACACAGACACACAGACACACAGACACACACTCACACACCACAACCCCAAACACAATAAGACATTTACAAGGAAAAACAGAGACATAGAAATAGACTAGAAATTGATTTAGAAAGAAAAACTGAAAAGGGCATAAAATCTTACGTCTTTGCTCAAATTTGAAAGAAATGGAATACAACAAACAAACAAACACAACACAACAAAACACACACACACACACACACACACACACACACACACACACACACACACACACACACCACGCACGCACGCACGCACACACACACGTCCGCCACATAGCCATTCTACTATTCCTTTTTTTCGGAAGGGTAGGCCATTGTGTGCTGGTGGAACGGATGACAAATTTTAAAAACTGCATGCAACGGGGATAGGATGTAAAAAAGCACACTTAGTGCTTATTTCCATTATCAGCAAAATAAAGAATAAAAGAAAAAAGGAAAAGAACACACACACACAAGCAAAAGCTTCATTCTTCATTTGCCTAAAACAGGCAAAGTGGCCTTTTTGTTTTACGTTCTAATAAGAGAAACAAGGGGTGAACTGGAAACCTAAGTAGAGGGATTTCTGGGAGAGAGCGTGGGATGAGGGTAGGGCAGGGGTGTCCATTTTCTATAAGGGTTTGTCACTCATAGCCTCAACAAGGTTAAAAGACTGGTTTTGAAACCTTTTTAGCCAATGAAGTTTTGTTTCAATGTGGATATTTCTTTGTTATTATTATTTTTTTTTTTGTTTGCTTCGATTTTATTTTTTTCTTAGATGCAAACCCTTTCCCTGGCATGTCTGTTTTGTCTGAAGGAAATCAAACCATCACGTGCACAAGTAAGACTTTAATTCTTTATTTTCTTAAAAGCCTTGAATCTGCACTATTGTTCCACAATTTCTTTTAATTTACCCAGTATCTCTCTGCGCTTAAAAGCATCCATGTTGTCTATCTATATTTTGCAAGGGGGACGGGATAGCCTAGTGGTCAGAACATTGCTTTCGCAATTTGACCACCCGGGTTCGATTCCCGTACGAGGGGATTTTCCCCCTGGAGTTAAAATCAGTGCCGACTCCACTGTACCCAAAAGTCCTTCGGATGAGACTATAAACCGAGGCCCCGTGTGCGAGTGCGCACACGTTAAACCCTGTTCCCCTTTTCGTAAGAGTGTGCCGGTGGAAACAGATGACAAAATCTACAAAACTACATACACAGGAGACTGGATATAAAAAAGCACATGAGTTCCTATTCCATTATCCTCGATATAAAAGAAGAAATACATAAATACAAGAAATAACAAAGCACTCGCTTTCCCCAAGTTAAGGTTCAGCAGCATTGAGCGTGGTTACCGAGTGGGTGGGTGACAGTTTGTGCGGATTGGCTTCAGTACAGTTCCCTAGTTCATCCAGCTGTAAATGGGTACTTGCCCTCTTTAGGGTCAAGGAGGGTGAAGCAGCGAGGGAGAGGAGATGGGCACCGCCCTCATATCTTGGCTACACCACACACACAAACACAACACACACACACACACCACACACACACACACACAACACACATACACACACACATACACACACGCGCGCGCGCGCACGCGCACGCCACGCACGCACGCACGCACGCATACAATCACAGCAAATAAAAAATAGAAGACAGTCATACGTTGCTTACACAAAATAGACTAGAGAAAACAGTTGTCTGGTTCTTTATGCCAGTCCCCCCTCCCTCTTCTCTCTCTGCCTCTGTCTCTCTCTTTCTCTGGTCTCGTCTCTCTCTCCTCTCTCTCTCTCAGTGACCGAGTTTGTTGTGCCTCTTTCATGCCAGTGATGACTTAGTACCAGGGTCCTAGGAGGTTAGTGGACTCCTGCAACCTTTATCTCAGAGCAGATATTGATTCTCTAGCTCCTTCACAGAAATCCGGAGGTCTGTGGTCTAGAGGTAAAACACACGCCTAGAAAGGAAACATTTATGTATATATTCTTTCCTATCGTGCATAATGGAATAAGCACTCATGTGGTTTTTTACAACTAGTCCCCGTGTGTATGCAGTTTTGTAAACCTTGTCATCTGTTCCCACCGGCATACAATGGCCTATTCTTACGAAAAGCGGAACAGGATTTTCGTGGTACGCAAGATGTTCTGCGAGCGTTCGTACACTGGGCCTCGGTTTATAGTCTGATCCGGACTGTTGGGGAAGAGGAGTCAGCACTGATGTTAACTCCAGGGGAAAGAATCTCCTGACTGGAATCGAACCGGGTTGTCAATTGCAAGCACAATGTTTTGACCACTCGGGTACCCCATCACCCTGATTTGAAGTGGGGATGTTGATCTTCGTTCGTGCTGAACTTTGCCCATCAATAGACCGTGAGTGAGGGTGATTGGTGCTAGTCTTTCGGATGAACAACCAAGATCCTGTGCAAACACATTAGTACGCGTACATACCCCGCAGCAAGAGATTTATCGTGCAAATTTGTTAAAAACCAAACAAGTCCACATGGTAAGGACAGAAATGTACATGCACATAGAAAAGGAAATAAATAAAGAGTATCTGCTGCTCTTGTGGCAACGCACTGTCCTCGGGGAGAGCTTTCCAAATTTTATGCAGGAAAAATTTCATGTGCCATGACTTAAAGTGATATACAAAACAATACAATGCAATACAAAACACTACAATACAATACAAGGAGAAATATGAGGACCCAGAAAGTGGTTGAGAGGGGAAGATAAGTCTGTACTTAATCTGACTCCTCATTAGAAACAAAAAAAATGTTATCAGTGTGTATATACCCTGTAATGAGTGAATGGCGTAAGTCAAATCAGAACATACAGTTTACAGACTTGGTCAAATAAGGGGAAAAGACATTTTAGCAAAGTAGTTTATCTCCAGGTAGGCTCATCTGTTAAACGTCTTATGGTGTATGACACCTGTTTTTGCTTAAACTGAGACCAACATCCTCGTGGGAAATTTTGTTTAAGGAAAAACAACATGGAAAGTTATAATCATTAATGAAAAATACAAAAATAGGAACAACAACGTTAAAGTTTTCAAATAAAGTGATAGTCATTTGCATAACAAAATCGTTTATGACACAAATGTAGATTTTGAATTGTGACTGCAATGAGGTAACTTAATTCTTTCTTCATTTTTAAAAAACCTAGAACATTTTCAAACTAAAAATCCTATGCTTTGTCTAGCATTATTGCATAAATAACTATCATCAATTACATAAATACTATCATCATGGTTTTAGGCTTTCAAATTTGAACTCCAACATTTACATTTGCTTTTTACACAAACTGACATACTCTTAAAAGATCAATAACCATGGAGAAAGACTAAGAGTCTGAAAAAATTGAAGTCCCATATCAAAATGACACGGTAACTTTTCCATTTATCTTTCTTTAGGTTGTATTTTAAAAGAGAGAGAGAGAGAGAGAGAGAGAGAGAGAGAGAGAGAAGAGAGAGAGAGAGAGAGAGAGAGAGAGAGAGAGAGAGAGAGAGAGAGACGAGAAGAGAGAGAGACGAGACAGACAGACAGACAGACAGACAGACAGACAGAGACAGACAGACAGACAGACAGACAGACAGACAGACAGACAGACAGACAGACAGACAAAGACAGACAGACAGAGATCACAGAGAGATACAGAAAGACAGACAGACAGACAGACAGACAGACAGACAGACAGACGGGCAGGCAGGCAGACAGATAGATAGATAGATAGATAGATAGATAGATAGATAGATAGATAGATAGATAGATAGATAGATAGATAGATAGATAGATAGATAGACAGATAGATAGATAGATAGATAGATAGATACAAAGAGAGTTTTCCTCTGTCTTAAAGGCTTCACAAGCTGCATAGCCCGGTGACTGGGGTTCACCTGCAGTGCATGCTGGGCATGTTTGTAGTTCTGTATCTCACTTGCAATGACATGACTTTCGGGATCTGCTGTACTTAATCTTCCCTTTGCAGATTGACACAAAGACACAGACACGCAAAAATATGCGCATGTACACACACTCACGCACACACGCGCACTCTCATACACACACAAATACACACGTTTTTTAAATCTCTCTCTCTCTCTCTCTCTCTCTCTCTCTCTCTCTCTCTCTCTCTCTCTCTCTCTCTCTCTCTCTCTCTCTCTCTCTCTCTCTCTCTCTCTCTCTCTCTCTCTCTCTCTCTCTCTCTCTCTCTCTCTCTTTCTCTCTGGGGGACGGATAGCCTAGTGGTCAGAACATTGCGCTGGCAATTTGAAGACCCGGGTTCGAATCTGGTCGAGGAGATTTTTCTCCTGAGTTAACATCAGTGCTGACTCCACTCTCCCCACAAGTCCTTCGGATGAGACTTTAACCGAGGCCCCGTGTCGAACGCACGCAGAACATCTTGCGCACACGTTAAATCCGTTCCGCTTTTCGTAAATAGCCATCGTGTGCCGGTGGAACAGATGACAATTACAAAACTGCATACACACGGGACTGGATGTAAAAAAGCACAAGAGTGCTTATCCCATTATCCTCGATATAAAAGAATAAATCAATCAATCATCAATCATCAATCAATCAATCTCCCTCTCTCTCTCTCCTTCTCCTCTCTCTCTCCTCTCTCTCTCTCTTCTCTCTCCTCTCCTCCTCTCTCTCTCCTCTCTCTCTCTCTCTCCCTCTCTCTCTCTCTCTCTCTCTCTCTCTCTCTCTCTTTTCTCTCTCTCTCTCTCTCTCTCTCTCTCTCTCTTCTCTTCTCTCTCTCTCTCTCTTCTCTCTCTCTCTCTCTCTCTCTGTCTTCTCTCTGTCTCTGTCTCTCTCTCTCTACTGTCTGTCTGTCTGTCTGTCTGTCTGTCTGTCTATTTACCTACTATTGTCTATTATCTACCTGCTGTTTGTGTATCTATTGTGATTTATCGTGTGCGCAGACGTTTTCGTGCGTTAAACGGTTATGTTTAGTCCAATCCGAAGGATGATGTAAAGAAAAGAAATATCTGGCATGAGTATGTCGATTTATCTGAAGATACATCCTCGTTTATCCTCTTATCTAGTTCATTCTTCATTTCCTTCTGTTATCTCTTTTTTCATCTTGAGATGGCAATCGATGATCTGGATCTTTTCTTCGCCAATATTCTGTTCACGAAATGGGTCATTTTCAGGAAAGAGATTCTAAAACTAATTGTTTTTACTTTGTTTCGTTATCGTTTTGTGTATTTGGGTTTTCTTTTAGGGGGTGACTGTATCGGGTTTCCTGTCTCTCTGTTTTTATCTCTGTCTCTCTCTTTTCTCTTTAGGTCTCTTACAATCGAGATGCATATACTTATGTGTCATGCAAAAACACACGCTGGCACGCATATGCTTACAAACACACGAACACACACATACACACACGCACATACACGCGCAGGCCTGCGTACGCGTACACACCTACGCACGTATACACACACATAGATGCACATACACACACGCATTCACACACACAGAAGCCTGCGCGTATGCACACACACATACACCCACATACACACACACAGAAGCCTGCGCGCGTGCATACATACCACACACACACACACACACACACACACACACACACACACACACACACACACACACACACACACACACACACACACACACACACACACACACACACACACACACACACATAAAGAGCCCAGCGAATGACAGATAGCTTCTCCATAGATTGTCATCTTATGATGAGAATCGGAATAACAGAAGAAGAAAAAACGAGTTAAAAAAACATGGTTAAGAGGATAAACAAGGATTTATCCTTTAAAAAATCTGCAGACAGAATAATACACATACAAACAGAAAGATATAGAACGAGAAACACACCAAGAATTGATTTGAGAAGAAACAACTCCCTTTATTTAGCAAGAAACTATCGACTCCGCACGAATGAGACTGAAGGAAATTGAATAACCACGCACACAAACAAGAGTTTAATTCTTCATTTCCCTAACACTGTCAGAGTGGCTTTTTCTGTTTTAGATGCAGTGAAGAGAAATGAGAGGTGGGGGGGTGAAATGGAAAGGGAGGCAGAGGGGGGTTTGTTAGAGAGAGGGTTTAATTCTTCATTTCCTTTAACACTGCCAAGAGTCGCCGGCCCTTTTGTTTTATGTGCCGCAGAGAGAAATAAGGGGGTGAAACAAAATAGAGACAGTGGGGGGTTTTAATCTTTTTTTTTTTTTGAGAGAGAGAGAGAGGAGGGACGGAGGGAGGGAGGAAGAGAGAGAGAGAGAGAGAGAGAGAGAGAGAGAGAGAGAGAGAAGAAGAGAAGACGAGACGAGACAGAGACAGGACAGAACAGAGACAGAGACAGAGACAGAGACAGAGACAGAGAGAGACAAGAGAAGAGACAGAGAGAGACAGAGAGACAGAGAGACAGACGAGACAGAGGACAGAGACAGAGAGAGACAGAGAAGAGGTACAGAGAGAGATCAGAGAAGCATTGAAAGGGTATGGGTGTTTAGTTGTTAAAATGGTTTCGTCACTCCGAAGGTGATGGGACTGGCGTTAAAACTATCTTAACAAAGTGACCCTCTCTTTGTTTCAGTGTTTTTCATGTCACATTTCTTCTTTTAATCTTTTTTCCAAGTCTAAATGTCAATGGTGAGTCTTGTCAGCTTTAAACTGGGAATTAAGACCTTTTTAGAAAATGGAACGAATTTTATTTGTTATATGCTTTTCGTTTTTATTGTTTTTATATCAGTTTTTTGTTTTGTTTTGTTTTGTTCTGTTTGATTTTTTTAGATCTGAATTCTTTTGGGCGGAGCTCTCTTGTGGGTTTGATTGCTCATTTTCCCAAAATTTAGAAAATTTCCATAAAAAAAACAAAAAGGAACTTTGCTTTTTTTCCCCAAAAAGACGAACAAATGCTGTTTGACCAAGTTTATTTTTTTGGGCGTTTTTTGGTCTAAACTCTTGTAGTTTCATTGAGGGGAGAATTGGGTTAAAACCCGTTCATTTTTTTCCTCGAAGATAGCCCGCCCTAAAACTTTTGAAGATGTTCAAGACACCATTAAGTTGCCCGGGTTTTAAAAAATCAAAATTCATCCCCAATCCTCTACCGCAACGAAAAATGACCAACATCCCCAAACATTTACCCTTTTAACTTGCCGACAGAAAACCGTTCGCCGCAACCAACCAAGGAAAAACCCCCCGGTAAAAAAAGTAAACAAACAAGGGAAGTAAGCCGGGTGGGCCAATTGACATTAACTCCAGGGGGAAAAACGCGTTGAAAGATTAGGTACCCCCAAACCCGGCCCGCCCAAGGTTTAAAGCTTAGTCCCTCTAACACTAATATTCCCTCAACAACTGGCAACAAGCCTTAATTTTAATATACCCGCCTACAAGATTTTAATTTTTTCAACATAAGGAAAAAAAAAAAAAAAAACCCAATAACTGTATAGAGGGGAAGAAAAAAGCTCCTTTAAATTTTTTATTTCAAAAAAATGCGAAAATACATAAACAAAGACTAAACCCCATTCCCCCTTTTTTTGGTTTCCAAAAAAAGGAAAAAAGGGTATTAGGAAAAAATTGGGGTTTGGGCCCCCCTGGTGGTTTAGGGGGGGTTTTGGGTTCAATAAAATTCCCATTTTCAAAACCATGGGCACTGACTTCGAACTAAAATTTATAATTTCTTTCCTTTTTTTTGTTGTTATTTAATTAAATTCCGCCTAAATTTTTTTTCTTATTCAAGACAAAAATGCTTTAAACATGTATATAAAAAATTTTTAAAGTGGCGGCCAAGGAAAAACTATACAAAAACACAACAGACAATTTTTTGATTTTAAGGAGTAAAAGAAAAATAGCGGACCCTTTTTAATTACAAAGTTAATTTGTTTTTTGGCCAAAGTGCATGTAATTTTTGCCTTTACACATAGGTTTTTTGTGTGGGTTTTGTTTTTTTGGTGTAAGGTTTTTGTTTTGAGTTGTTTTTGTGAAATGTTGGGAGGTGTTGATGTTTTCACTAAACAGCGTAAAACGCTATTTAAGTAAGTTTCCACTTTTTGCATAAGGAAGCCCAACCTTGTTCCTTTTTTCCCTTTTTCCGTTTTAAAACCTTTTGTTTCCACCAGAGACAAGGCCACCCTTCCACAGGAAAAGGGGAGGGCCCCAAGGGTTTGTGTTAAGATAACCCGGGTTTGGGATAAGGCCCACTAAACCCCCAAAAAAAGCTTCCTCCGGAAAATTAAAAAAAACGAAAAAATTTTATTTTTAAAATCCATAACACCTCCAAACCAACACAAAAAAAACCATCATTAACCAAGCCCAAAAACCCAACCAAACATGCAAACCCAAACAACCAAACCAACCAATATTCCAAAATTGCCTAAAAATCCACCCTCCACCCAAACTAAACCCCCCACCCCCCAACCCCCCAGCCAACCCAAAAAACCAACTCCTAACCACCAACCAACCAACCAACCAAACCCAACCCCAACCAACCACACCAACCAACCAATCAAACCCTCAACATACCACCATCCAATTTAATCAACCCTAACTAAACAAAAATAAAACCAACACAGACAAAAAAACCTACCCCACCCCCAACACACGAAAGCACAATCCCCACCCCACAAACACAAACAACAAACAAACAAACAACAACAACAACAATAATAAATTTTAATTATTGAATCCAATACACAATTAACTATATAAATTTGTTTTCTTCAACCAAACTCAAAAAACAACACTTAATGTCTAAATACACATCTCTACTACATTAAATCTTTTTTTCTGAAATTTTATAAAAAAATAAACAGACACAAAAAACAAACAAACATAAAACAGACGGACCAGACCGAATGACGAAGAAAAGACGCCCCCCCCCCCCGATTGTCGCAGAAAGCAAGAACAACACAGACAACCCAAACCCACCCAAAACCAAACCCACCCACACCAACACAAGAAAAAAGGACATGGAGTGGTGGAATGGGAGGGAAAAGGGGGGAGGGGGGGGGTGGAAAAAGCAGAAGTTTGGTTGTGGCGAATGGGGAGGGTGATTGGGGGTGCAAGGGTTTAACAATTGGGCGCCATTCCTGGCCTGTGGAAAGAAGAAAGGGACGAGAAAAGAAAAATAAAAAGGTTTTTGTTGTTTTTTTTTTTTGTTATTTTTTTTCAAGTTAAATGATGACTTTGTCTTTTTACTTTTTAGTGGATTAATCAATTTTGTAATATATTGCAAACCGTAAATGGATTTACTCTTTACGGAAAAGGGAACAAAAGATTTAAGTGTCGAAAGGTTTTCCTGCAACGGGCTTTTTTATCTCATTTTAATAATTTTGGGAGAATGCATGCAGAACAAGGGGGGGTTAAAGGGGTTCAGGGGGTTTTGGGGGGCCGGGGCTGGAGGTGTTTGTTCAGGAAGGGAGGGAATTTAGTTGTTTTTTTTTTGGTTTTGTTTTTTAATTGTTTCCCCTTTCTCCGTTTAGAGATTTTAAAAATTTTGAAGGAATTTTGCACCGAAGTGGGTTAATTTGGTTCGTTGTAAAAGTGGCTAATAAATGTAGAAACCAAAAATTCCTTCGGAAACTTTTTCCCGAAACCTCTTTTTAACATAAGGATAAAGGTTAAGGAGCTATTACAATCGATAAAAACCCTGGTTTAAAAATGTTTAGCCCACCCACAGCCGATGGCTCCCTCAAATTTGAAAAAAGGATTTTCTGGTCGAAAAGAATCCGTTCAACAGGTCGGGTGCAATCTCATGGAAGCATTGGGGGGGTGGAGCAGCCGAATTTAAGGCAGAGAAACTTCCTGAAAAAGGAAGAATTTTTCCAAAAAAAAAAAACAAAAAAAAAACCCCCCCAAAATGTTTTTTTTTTTTAAGGTGGGTGTTTGGGTTGGGCCGGAAAAGGGGGGGTTTTGGTTGGAGATGGGGGTTAAAAAAAGATTTGGGTATAGACTGGAAGAATTGAAAAAAGTGGTTAAAAAGAAAAGGGTAGAATGCGGGGTAGGAAAAGAGCCCAAAAAAAGCCATTTAAAACCCCTCATCAACACACTTCCCAACCTGAAACTACCCCCTCCCCCCCCCCAAAACCAAACCCAACCAACCCCCCCTCTTAAAATCCATCACCCTCATCCAATTATCAATAAACACATCATTTTCACCCCACCTCACCATCCATCAAATATTTCTACCGACCGACCACCAACCCCAAACCCCACCACAAACAAACCCCCCCCACCCCACCACCCACAACCCCTAAACAATCATCCACTTCAATTTTTTTCCCTCATCATCTCTCAATCTTTTCACCTCCTTTCATTTTAACATCTCATCAACGTGACAACCACAAAACATACCCACAATCAAACTCCCTATTGTCCATTCCTTTTGGGGTAATTTTTGACATCTCATCTAACACCCTCCTCACCCCACCCCCACACTCCCACCACACCAACCCAACCCCCACCCAAACACACGGATATTTAAATTAAAAAGGGTATTTTATTTTTTATATAATTCTATAAATTAAATCAAAACACCAACACAAAAACCCCCCCTAAAACGGTTAATTTTCCCTGCAACCAGAAAGAGAGAGTCACACCCCGATGGCGAAAACTGGAACCCCCCAAAGGAGGGGACCGAGAAAAACCAAAAAGCGGGGAAAACAAAACACACACACACCACACCCCCACCCACACCCCGACCCGTACCGAAGCAAACATACAAATACCCCCATTTAAATATTACAAAACACACACAAACACCCAAAACACCGCAAAAAGACAACCCGACCCCCCCCCTCACCCCCCCCAAACCACTTCACCCTTAGAAAATGTCGCACACTGCGTTCCCCGTGAAGGGAAAAGGAGGGGGAGGGGGGAATATTTAAAAAACACCCCGTCATGTTTCATGGCCCAATAATGCTAAACAAAAATCGGCACACGGCAATTGGGGGACATAGGGTGAAAACAAAATTCCAATATTTTCCAGTTGGAAAGGTGGAAAGGAGAAAAAGAGAATAGTTTGATTTAAATTTTTAATTTTCTTTTATTTTGGGAAAATTTAACCTCCTGATGTTTTTTCCCCTAGTCCCCTGTTTGGAAGTTTTTTAAATGGATTCCTTTTCCCCCCCAGAGGCACTTTTTACAAAACCAACAGGTTTAACTTTCCCCAATTTCTCTCCCTTTTGTCCCCCCCTTTTTAATAAATTCTCAAGAAGACTGTTAGGAGAACATGTAATAAAAGGACAAAGGGTTGGAGTTGTGTTAGGGGGCAATTTTGGGGGAGGCCAAAAAGGGTGGGTAGGAAGGGAAAGAAGATATGGTTGATTAGTTTTAAGGCACAATCTTTTGTAATGATAATTTATAATTTTTTAATATATAAAATTAATCAATAATGAAAATATAAAAGGTGGTGTATTGTTGGTGGTGATGGGTGGGTTTTTAAGGTAAGCATGCCACAAACCAAAAAGTCATCAGTTGCGGTATTTTGGGCCAACTTTGGAAAACAAATTTTTGAATAATGGGTTCTACTAGTCTTACAAAAACGAATTTAAACAATTGTTTAAAAAAAGTTTTTAGGAATAAAAGAACCACAAAAAAGGGGACTTCCCTGGCAAAAATAGAAAAAGGGAGAAGAAAAGCAAAAACCCCCTTATAAAAAAAACTTGGGTTGGGCACGCTCTTTGGCAGCAATTTTTCCCCCGGGGGGCAAAATTTTTAGGGAAAAAATCTGCCCTTTTTGGTGTTGTTTTTTCCAAAGGTTTGCCATGGTGGCGGATTTTTAAAATGGGGTTTGGGGAGTGTTTGGTTGGTGTGGTGGGAAGGATTTGGTTGGTGTTGTTGTTGTGGTTTGTTTGAAGTGTAGTTTTATTTTGTTATTGTTTGGTTATCTTTGGTTTTTTGAAAATTGAGGTTGGGTTGAAATAATTTTGGTTTAAGAGGTAATATTTTCTGGTGAATTTGACCAAAATGGGTTGGAAAGTTTAAAAAGGGGTGAAATCGAAAGTATCAAAGAAAACCAAAAAGCCCAATGAACAACCCATCAAGGAAACACTTTGTTAGGGCACAAACTAGGGGTCCCCAAAACCCTTTCTAACGGAGGGTAAAGAACCACCCGGAAAGTTTTCCCCCAAAATCCCTTAGAAAAAGCCACTCACAGGGCCCAAATAATGAGACAGAGAAAAAAATGGGTAATTTACCCCCATCCCAATGACAAACGAAAATAAAAGTTGCTGTGACTTTGACTTTAAAGAATATCCCGGAAAGGTTAAACGCGGGGAAATCAATGAAAATTTGAACCAGCCCCACTCCCCTGCACTCACAATTGCATCCTTAAAGGCCATATTTTTTATTTTTTTATTCATTTGTATTTTTTTCAGCGAATTTCTCTCTAATTTCCTACTTTCCTTCCCCAGGGGGCCCGAAAATTAATATATATTAATTTTATTTTTTTAATTTTTAACAGGTAACCAGAATAAACTCCCCATTTTTTCAATCCGACCCCGTGTCAGTTTTTTTAAAATTTCATCCGTCCCACCGCACACAAAGGCCCGCTCTTCCCAAAAGGGGAACGGTTTACGATGCGCAAGGTGTTCTGCGTGCGTTCGCACACGGGCCTCGGGTTTAAGTCCCCATTTGAACCAGAGACGGGATTTAACTCCAAAGAAAAATTTTCCCCGCAACTCGAACCCTGCACAAAATGAGCCAATTCACCCAAAAGCTTGTGTGTAATAATATTTATTTGGTATTAATGAAGGAAGATTATAACCCATAGGTTGGTTAAATTTTTAAACAGTATCTTATTCTAAGTTGGTTCCTGTGTAATGGATTATAACTAAAAACAAAACACCGATTTGGTATGTCCCAAAAACCCCAAGTTTAAAGGGGTCCCCTGGGGTATATAGTGTAGGAGTGGGTGAAGAAGAGGGGTGATTCTGGGGTACTTTTTGTTTCAGGGTGCCTGTTTCTGAAACAACAAACGCATCACCACCCATAACCCTCCTTTATGAAATACAGTTTAGAATGCTGGGAACCAGACGGTTTTGGAAACACCCAACTTTCCTGATGCGGTGTTTAATTCTGGGTTCATTCTCAATATGGGGAATCAAAAAATAAAAAAAAACAAGGGGTTGGGGAAGATATAAAGAGTTGGAACAAGAACAAAGGGATTACTCTAGACCTTATTACCTTTTGTGGGTTGACGTGGGCCAAATGAAGATTACTACTTAATTCACATACCCTTATACAAATTCTCCGAGCCCCAAGGCCCAAAAGGGGCAAGTCCCGAACCCCACCCCTTTAAAAATTTTTCACCTTTGACCTTCAGACAGGGAAACTTTCTTTTTACCGAATTTTAATAAAAGCTTTGAGAAAAATTTAAAAAACAACAATATCACAAGAACCCATCATTTTTTTTAAAATTTTTACACTGACCAATTTCAACGTTTTAATTTACATAACAACACAAAAAACAACCAATTTTGGAAGAAATATTGTTTTAAGTAGCTATACAAGAATGATTTACCAATTTTAAATAGTTTTTTTTTTTTCTTTTGGTATAAAAAATGAATAAGTTTTGCCAAGTAATTGAATATTCCCCTTTTCAACAAAATTCCTAAACCCAATTTTTGGCATAATTTTAATTTTGTTATATAACCATTTGAACCATCTTTTCCCCGTTTTAGGAATTTTTTTATCCACAAAAAAAATTCAGTTTCAATCTATTTTAATTTTCCCTTTTTTTTGCTTTTACCCCTTTTTTTCAAAAGTTCCCTCAAAGACTAAACTACTACGAACATGTAATAAGAAAAAAAGGCAAAAAAAACAAAACATTAAGATGAAATTGGGAAGAAAAATTTAAAAAAATGATCAAATAAAAAAAAGGACAAAGCAGCGCTTAAAAAAACCCCCCCCTCATAAAAAAAAAAACAAACAAACTCACCAGTAATCTATAATTATAATAAAAGAAAGCAAAAAAGTAAAAATGATAAAATGAAATAATGATAATTTAATTGAAATATAAAATAAATAATAATAAAATAATAATTTTTTAATAATTAATAAAATAATGGATTAATTTGTAGTAGTAAAGAAAAGAAAAGAAGAAAAGAAAAAGGAAGTGTAGATATAGTAGTAGTAGTGTAGTGTATTATAGTTAGTAGTATTATGTATAGTTGACAAGAATCAAATTATAGATCATTGCCACAATTTGCTCAAAGGAAAAACTTAGTAAATGGTTTCATCAACAAGTTACAAAATATATGAATGTACTTAATTCATTTGTTGCAAACATCATAAACATTTAAGAAAAAATGAAACCACAACAATTAAACTCTTCTATGTCATCACAATACGAGCGAAGAAAAATCACCCTGAATTTTTATTCTTTTAAAAGGTCAAATCATCAGAAGAAAAAACCCGATTTTCTCTTGGCAAAATTATGATACAAAAATTTAATCGGTGTTCATTGTTGGCTGCTTCATTTCTTTCTTGCTTATGGTTTTGTTTGTGACTGGTTTGGATGACTGTTCGTTATTGGTAGGGAATTGTTTCTAGTGGAAAGATTATCCCTTGGTTGTCTTGTTTCTACCTTGCTGCTTATCGCTTGAATGAATTTCAATGATAAGCCAAATCTTATTTAATTTGTATGTTTTTCTTTTCCTTCTTTTTGAAAATACTGAGTTTTGCTTGAAAATCTTCTGTCCTCCGATTTCCCTTTTTTTTTTTTATTTTCTTCGTGATTCCCTTTTTGCATTCTTATTTTATGTTTCTTGGAACATTATTACAATAGACAACCGTTATACAACTGAAATATACGTTTGTATCATATTAAATTAATCCCCTATGTTATCAGCGCAATGACACAACAAGTAAGCAATCTTTGTCAAGGAAACCTAGTAATTCAACGTTTATCACCAACATATTTACCACGTGAAAGAAAACTTAACAAAGTTGTCCCTGGCAAACTTTCTGAAAAAATTCCATATTGGGACAAAACGTTCAAAGGGAAAAAAACAAACAAAAAAGCGTGCACCTGTGTGACCGCTCTCCCGGAAGACAGCCGAATTTCCACAGACAATATGCTGATATAAATGAAAAAATAAATAAAAAATATTAAATAATCAATAAAAAATAAATAAAGATTACCACCCGTGAAACAGTTGAATGAAAGCGCGTGGAATACAATCCGGACATACAAAACAAGACCCAAAGCACAGACCAAAAGTGCCATCATCACCGCGTTTTTGTGCTTGGAATACCATTACAAAATTATTATTTTATTTATTTTGTTTATACCAATTTATGACACAGCATATTTTCCCTGAAATCGGGGTCTCACTTCCCCCAGGTGCTGCCAAAAGTGCAATCACGCTACCCTTATTTAATTTTAAAAAATATTATACAGTCCCCAGCCCTTAAATAAATATTTTTTATGGGGGGTTTTTAAAAAATTTTTCGGGTTTTTAAAAAAATTGCCATTTCCACCCGAACAGGCCTAAACCCCAAATGGAAGGGGTTAAAAGTGTGGAAATTTTCCTGTTTGAAAAAGGGGGGGGTTAATTTATTTAAAGAGGAAAATTTTTGAAAGTTTTTCGTCAAAAAAAATTTTCATAACAATAAAGTAACAAAAACAAAACCCCTTTTTAAAAAATAAGTTAAAAAAAAATGTTTTAAAAAAAAATTTTTAAAAAAAATTTAAAAACAGAATTAATTCAATTTTTTGTAAAAAAAAAAATTGGGGACTTCTTCTCGCATTCTTCTTCGCATTCTTTTTCGCATTCTTCCTCGCATTATTCACAATAGGTGGTGTAACCTTTTGAAATCATATCAAGCTAAAAATTATAATCGTTAGATTTACATCATGAAATGCGAGACATGCACACTCTCAGTTTTACAGCTGGTGTAGCATACAAGAGGTACAAAGCGAAAAAATCTGAACATCAAATGCATTCAGAAACTAGTAAGCCCAATGACGTATCCGCAACATATTATTGCTAATACACATTAAAATGTAAATACTTGTAAGCTTGGATTTTGTGTCTGTCTTTTGCATAAATTATCTGAAGTATATTCCAAATTGCGACAAAGATCGTTAAAATGATAACATATTCGCACAAACAACAAACTAGCTCGACGCTACATGATAACGTGAATCAAACTGCTTCCTTCTCAATGTGAGATTGAAATAACACAAAAATTGCGAGTGACAGGACAAAAAGCTATTAAAAGTATGTGTTGTATGATAATGATCAAATAGAAAAAAAAGCTGTCGTATCTGTTAAACAATTAGACAAAAGATTCCACAGGTGTAAAAGCAGGCTAATACATTGCAAAGATATCGCGTATTGCTCTGAAAAGTGTGTACAGTCTACACTGGTAATAAAATTTTGCATTTATGCCCCGTAAACACAGCCAAAAGTTAACGTCAGTATATACAGCTGCATTTTTTCTGTGGCTGGGATTACAATCCCGTCACGAAATATATCTGTCATTTTCATTATAATGATAATCATGACTTAAACAAGGTTAATAACTGTATGCTTTTATCACATATATAATTCACAACAAATGCCATCGCTTTCACTCGCCTCAATGTTTCATGAACAATGCACAAGATTTAAAAACCACGAATGTCAAGTACACTGTGCATCCGTATATAGAAGTCTGTTAGCCCTAAAACAGGTTATTTTGCTGATCCAGTGAACAAACACCATGGTGTGCATTACACGACTGTTTATGTCCACAAAAATATCACGTTGGTCACTCCAAACACTGGTTCTTTGTAATCAGGAATGAAGGATGCATCAGTTTTTTTTTAATATTGATGTTACTAAACAGTAGCGGTTTTGTTTGTAAAGTAATACTTCACACCGTGAAGGTCTTGAAATAAAAATGAACATGACTGTAGTTGAGGCTGTGTTAACAGCCATCTGCCATGAATTGAATAATTTGATATTGTGAATGTAGAAGTAGTTCCTATCAGCTATACAGCTGTGTTTATTCAAGCGTAAAAATACTAATCTAAAAAATAAAACCACCCCAGAGTCAGTTGTTCCTGTAACTAGATTCCCCCCTCCCTATTCTTAAGCTAATGCATTTTCTTCCTGACTTCACCTGTACAACAACAGGAATTTTGTTTCATCTTGAGATAATTCTCATCACAGAAAACTCCTCATTTGGGACTGTTATTTCTGATTTTTAAAAAAGCAAAAGATATGCACTTGTGTACACATTCTTTTTTTATTTCCAGGAATACCGCTCACTGCCTTTGTGAAGCCTGCACATTTTTTTCGTCAATCTTTCAACACTGTCTCCACCTTTAAGTGTATTTATTTTTATATATATATTTTTTCATATCGAGGCCATGTCAGTTCATTTGTGACTGTTTAGGTAACTCGAGTCATTCATCAGCAAAAAAATAAAAAGAAAAGATCCGAAGGTATACGACTTGTGTCATAATCATAATCAGAGTAAAACAATCTAGAACTAAACCTCTATTTTCATGGTTGCCATTGTGCAACAACACGCGATGTCCTTTGCACTGATGATGATAACACTGGTAACAGGGAGTCCATTGATGCATAACGTGTCGCCAAGTGACGTCTTCTTTCCCCTGAAGTGACGCCATCCCCCTGAAATGACGCCATCCCCTGAAGTGACGTCTCCCTCCCCGAAGCTATGTCTTCCCCCTGGTGACGTCTTCCTTCCTGAAGTGACGTCTTCCTTCCTGAAGTGACGTCTTTCCCCCGGAAGTGACGTCTTCCCCCTGAAGTGACGTGACTCCCCCTCAGGCGTCCTGGCTGATCTGGGGCGCCCCTCTCAGAAGGGACATGGCGGAGTCCCCCCGTCCTGGAGAACTGTCCATTCCCCAGTCTGAGGTGGTGAGGAGCGGCGAGGCGACGACCCCCAGCAGGCTGTGCCCGCCCTCTGACCTCTGCTCCCCGGACAGCACGCTGTCGATGTCCTCCTCCTGCTCGGACAGACGGGTCAAGGTCGGGGGCAGCGCACTGTCCTGGAACAGCGCTAAGTCCTCCACGTCCTCCTCTCCAGGGTCTGCAGCAGACACCTCGTCACAGTCTATGTCGCGAAGACTCGGGGTCCGCTTCAGGGAGACTCCAACGGAGCGTTTTCCTTCTGCCTTCGGGGAGGTGTCTGAGCGGGGTCCTGGTGTTTTGTGGGCATCTGACGAACCTCCATCCTGGCTCAGGTCGAGAATCCCGGGTCTGGATGATTCTTGCCACGCTGACTTGCTGCTGAGTACAGCTGGTGTGGTGGAAAGGTCAGAGACATCAGAAGCGCCTGTCTGCAGAACGTGGCCGTTGTGGGAAGCTGCACGGGAGGTTGGCTCAGAATCCTCGGGTCCCTCCTCTCCTCCTCCTGGGGTCTGCAGAACCGTGTTCAGACTGGGGTTCTTCTCCTTGCCGCGCTGTGGGATGAGAAAGTCAGGGATGACGGAGACCTCGTCCAGGGCACACACGGGTGGAGAGTCCAGGTGCCCGCTGTCCTCAGAACCCAGGGACGTGGTGGAAGACTGCATGCTGGTGATGCTCAGGGAACAGCCTAGCCCCGTCAGGCGCCCAGAGGTGCTGCTGGCCCCCGCTAGGTCAGACTGACACCCCTCCTGCACTCTCCTGGACTGCAGGGAAACCTCTTGCGTCTTGCTGACAGGGGTGAGTTTCTTGCTTATCTTCATGGACGACGCTGTTTTGTTGCTGTCCTCCATAGCGCTCACCTGGGTGACGACACCCGTTCGCTCGGACACAGGAATGGCGGGAACGACATCGTTCACTGGGGTCATCTTTTTGGGCAGCTTCCCGCCATCCTGATCCTCCTTGAGACCTCGAGGCTCTTTCAGCTTTCGGCCCGTGATGAAAGTGGACGTGCTCAATCCTGACTTTCCTCCGGACTTTCTCGGAGACGCGTGCCGGAAACTGGCGGACCCGCTATCCACCGTGGACTGCCGGATCACGCTCCCGCCCCTACTTTGTCCCGCAGACTCCACCGCCTGAGACTTGGACCTACTCAAGGTGACCTTGGCACGACCTTTGAGGATACCTCCCACGCCCCCGCCGCCGCCACTCTCCGCAGACTTGCTGGGCGACACCTTAGACTTGGCATCCAGACTGAGCGAGCCCACACTGGCCCTGTTCCTGGACAGCGAGGTGGCGAGTTTGGCCACGCGGTAGAAGCGCGTCTGCGGCTTGAGGAAGTCGACGTCGTCCTTCTCGTAGCCCTTCTTCAGGCACCAGTCCATGGGCGTGAGGCCCAGCTCCTTGTCCTTCAGGCTGACGGAGGCGCGGCCCTTCTGGGCCAGGATCCTGGCGCAGTGCAGGTTGGCGTTCTTGGCGGCCAGGTGCAGGGCCGTGTTGCCCTGGCGGTTGAAGTGGTCCACCTGCAGCCCCAGGCGCCGAAAGCTCCGGTGAGCAGTTCTATGGCCACGTCATTGCCTACAGCAGCGCTGTACATCAGGGCCGTGTTGCCTGAAACAGGGGAGTAGTGAGCATACAGTAGGTATACATGGGATCGTGCATATGCAATTTAGATGTATACGTACAGGCACGCATGCATACATTCATACGTGTGTATGAATGCGCGTGTGTTCATGCACATGCACGCATACAGGCACACAGAGACAGGCAGACACACACAAACAATCATACGTTGCTTTAATTCTTTTTAGAAGAGAGAGAGAGAGAGAGAGAGAGAGAGAGAGAGAGAGAGAGAGAGAGAGAGAGAGAGAGAGAGAGAGAGAGAGAGAGAGAGAGAGAGAGAGAGAGAGAGAGAGAGAGAGAGAAGAGAGAGAGAGAGACAGACAGACAGACAGACAGACAGACAGACAGACAGACAGACAGACAGACAGACAGACAGACAGACAGACAGACAAACAGACAGACAGACAGACAGACAGACAGACAGACAGACAGACAGACAGACAGAGGCAGAGACAAAGAATGACAGAGAGGAGTGAAAGAGACGGACAGACAGACAGACAAACTGAGAGAGAAAATAATGAAATCGGTAGGGGTAAAGGAACAAAATATTGTTTTCTATCCAGTTCTCTCAGAAACACTCAATCAAATAATGTCTCAAGAACATCAAAGTGAGCATGCAATACATCTTTGCTAGACAGTTATAGTCTGTTAAATTAAGAAAAGCGGACAGACAGTAGAAAAAAAGAAGACAGATGGAAGATAACACAACGAAAAAGAATAAGAATGATGAAAGTGGTGCCCATGAGGAAAAAGAAGATGAGGAACCTTTGTGAAGAAGAACTAAAGGGGAGGGTAAGACGTAAGGAGTAATAATACGGATAGGAGTAAACAGAGAGAGAGAGAGAGAGAGAGAGAGGAGAGAGAGAGAGAGAGAGAGAGAGAGAGAGAGAGAGAGAGAGAGACAGAGACAGAGACAGAGACAGAGACAGAGACAGAGAGACAGAGAGACAGAGACTGAGACAGAGACAGAGACAGAGACAGAGACAGAGACAAAGAGACAGACAGACAGAAAGACAGACAGAAAGACAGACAGAAAGACAGAGACAGAGAGACAGAGACAAAGACATACAGACAGACAGAGAGACAGAAAAAAGGGAGGCAGAGAAACAGGATAACAGCTAGACAAACAAACAAACAGATAAAGTAGTACCAAAGCAAAGCACAGGACAAGGCCAGTATTCATCCCAGCCTAAGTGGCATCTAGTCAGTCAGACAGAGTGGGCTTATCGGGAGAGGCAGAGATTGTCAGTGTCAGGGGAGACATAGCCTTCAACAATCCCACCTTCCCCTGCCTCCATTTCCATACACCGGCCGACGCACCTCTTGCAGATAATTTTTATTCATTTATTATTTATTTTATGCACCTTTATGTCACAGCATATATACAACCCCGAGCCGCCAGGTAACTCCAACTCCCCGATTGATAATAGTTATCAAACTGGTCAGTGACAGACAACTAATTAGCCAGCTAGCTACTGTTACAGAACACTGGAATTATGTACCTATTAAGGTTTTAAAAAAGTAAAGGTGTTCCATAACCTATGCGGTCGTAGGGGAGCAAAGCATTAGAAACTTCAGTTTCTCTAGGTGCCAGCATATTGAGGGCGGCGCTCATCTCCTCTCCCTCGCTGCTTGACCTTCCCTGACCCTAAAGAGGGATGGTACACATTGACAGCTGGGTAAACTGGGGGATTGTGCTGAAGCCAAGGCGCGCGAACGGTCACCCATCCAATTGGTAACCACCCTCGAAGCTGCGTAACTTTAGCTTGGGAAAAGTGAGTGCTCTGACCACTGAACTATCCCGTCCCCTTATAAAGTGACTGGCAAATGGCAGAGTGCCCTGTTTCAACATAAAGGATGTTTCTTTTATATATATATATTATATAATCACACTAGATAAAGGAGCGTGATGGCGAGTGGTGTGAGTGTTGAATTCGTGATTTGAAGGTAATTAATAGCACAGGTTTCTCCGTCTCTCTCTATCTCTCTATTTTTCCCCCTCTCCCTCTATGT
>CM060324.1:5079439-5094439 GCA_030674155.1 Stramonita haemastoma
GTCTGCTCTCTCTCTCTCTTCCCGGAATCGAATGCAGCTACCTTAATGGTGGGGAAAAAATGGTTGCATTCGCAAAATGTCACTATTAGTAAACCCCAGAGCTCTAGCTGTGGAACGAAAAAAATAATGAGATATTCCAGTGGATTCATCTTACCTGTGGAAAACCTGTTCACGATAATCATCATAAATAGACACTATCCAACAACACCTTGTGAATATCTGCCGACAGAAAGCGGGATGACAAGTCTGGCAGATACGGATAGAGAGACAAAGAGGCAGATAGAGAAACAAAGAGGCAGATGTAGAGAAACAAAGAAACAGATAGAGAGACACAGAGGCAGATAGAGAAACAAAGAAACAGATAGAGAGACAAAGAGGCAGATAGAGAAACAAAGAGGCAGATGTAGAGACAAAGAGGCAGATAGAGAAACAAAGAGGCAGATGTAGAGACACAGAGGCAGATAGAGAAACAAAGAAACAGATAGAGAAACAAAGAAACAGATAGAGAAACAGAGAAACAGATAGAGAAACACAGAGGCAGATAGAGAAACAAAGAAACAGATAGAGAGACACAGAGGCAGATAGAGAAACAAAGAAACAGATAGAGAGACACAGAGGCAGATAGAGAAAAAAGAGGCAGATGTAGAGACAAAGAGGCAGATAGAGAAACAAAGAAACAGATAGAGAGACACAGAGGCAGATAGAGAAACAAAGAAACAGATAGAGAGACACAGAGGCAGATAGAGAAACAAAGAAGCAAAGAGGTAGACAGAGAAAGAGACAGAGAGACAAGTAAGCGACCAGCTTTACAGACAGACGCAGAAGAAAAAAAGCAAAAGCCAATCATTCACTTATCACTCAACCACTAAACCAACCAGTTATCCAACCAGCCACATGGCCAGCCAACCAACCAGCCAGCTAGCTAGCCAGTATCAGAAGACAAGACGATGATCAAGACTTCTTACTGATAGTACCAGACATGTTCCGCCTTTCCTCTTTCCAGCACTGACGAATGATGACCCCAGTTTTCGCGGTGTGGTGGCCATCTCATAATTATTATCATTGCTCCCTTTTTTCCTCGTTATCGTCACAGGAAGAGGTCTGACAGGCCAATCCCTTTCTGTCTTCCTTCCAGCATCACTCTTGTTCACTGGAGTCTGTGGTCTTGAGGTATAGCGCCTGGATAGAGGCGAGGTGGCCTAGTGGTTAGTGCGTTGCGCTTGTGATGTGACAGCCATGGAACGAGCTACCAACGAGGAGAGGCATCCGTTTGAAAGGATTTTTTCCCTCGGAATTTTTTATTTATCTTTTTAAAAATTTATTTCATAAATAAAAGGAAAGGATTTTGTCTGAAAAGATTTTTCTCTCAGAGTTAACTTCAGTACTGACACCACTTCCCCGTAAGTCCTTCGGAAGAGACTATAAACCAATGTTCCCGTGTGCGAACGTTCGCACAACATCTTGCGCACATGTTAAAAACTCGTCCCGCCTTTTACATGAGTTAAACCGTTCATGCCGGTGAGGACGGATGACAAAAAGTTCCTTAAGAAAAAAAGAAAACCGTATGCACACTGCTGTCATATTTAGACATTATCCACGGAATCGGAATGTAGCTACCTTAACGGTGGGCAAAAACTATCACATACTCTAAAACTTTGCCATTGGGGAACCTCGGAGCTCTAGCCGAGGAACAGGGAGGAAAAAACTACGGGAAGGAAATTATTCTCTTTTAAAAGAAGAACTCATGTGTGCAAAATTATTTGTTATGAAAAGACTGCCATGTATGAAAGTGTTGCTTTTAGCGTTTCTATGTCCATACAAAATTTATGTCTATGAATAACTGACTCCTAAAATGAAATTTGCAAATAATCCAGACAAGTTGCTTTTCTTGGTAGTAAAGGGACATCATTCAGTTAAATGCTGCTTGTAATATGCCTTCTCTGTCAACAAAAGTGTCGCCTTGCTAATAAAAACAAAACCAAAAAAAATCTTTAATTCATAAAACATAAAGGACTGATAGCGGAAATAAGTGTTCGTTGCACAAAAAAAGTTCCTTTTTCCTGTCCACAATGTTATAAACAGACTACAGTGCCCCATGCCTATAGCTTCCCACCAGTATTTCTTAACTACCGAAAGTCTCCGACGTCGGAATGCAGCTACCTGAAAGGTGCAATTGTATTATTCATCAGTGTTAGAAGCTTGTAATTGCTTTTCCTGGGAGGATATACGTAATTTTGACTAGACCTGACCAAAAAACCCAGTCTTATATGCAAAATTCTCACAATTTTTGTGAACTTTCGAGCTCTATCCAATGAACGGAAACGCAAACACCCCAGACTGACAAACAATAACGACAAATTAGAGACACACAGGCAGACAGATGAACATGGAAACTAAACTGATAGCCAAGAAGACACACGACGATACAAAGACATACAGGCAGGCAGAAACACAGGGATACAGACTAGCAGTCTCAAAAAGACATACATCAAGATACACAGACCCACAGGCAGACAGAAATACGAGGAAATAGGTTAACAGTCTCAGGAAGACAGACATGACGATGCACAGACATACAGGTAGACAAAAGCACAGGGAAACAGACTAGCAGCCGAGAAACCAGACATAAAAATATGCAGACATACAAGCAGACAGAAACACAAGGAAACAGACCAACAGTTTCAAAACGACAGACATAAAGATACACAGACATACAGGAACACAGGGAAATAGGTTTTAATATTCTTAGAAGACAGACATAGAGATACACACACATACAGGTAAACAGACACACGGGGAAATAGGTGAACAGTCCAAGAGGACAGACAAGAAGGTACACAGACAGACATACAGGCAGACAACAAGACATACAGACAGACCCAATTACACACAGACAGACCCGATTCTTTCAGGAATCAGGACACACGAGCTTTAAGTCGTGTTGAATCCCCTTCCTTTGGCAGGACAAAACCCCTATTGACATTGGATGCAGCCTCGTCAGACGTGAGGACCGCTTTAAGTCCCAGCCTCATTCATCTTTTTTCTCTGTAGACAACAGGTCTGACACCACACTCATCCTCCCCCCTCCCCCTCCTCTTAAAGGTAGCGGCGGGCGAGTCTCCTGAAACGTCAGGTTAGGGCAAAACAGATAAGAAATGATCCCAGAAGCCGGAATACAGCTACCTTCTTGGTGGCATACGCAAAATCTCACTGTCAGTAAACCCCGGAGCTCTAGCCGAAGAACGAAAAAGAAAATTCAACATTCTAGAATTTTTCATAACTCCTTCAACTCATGATTCTGTGACAAATTTACCAAGTTTTGTGAGTCTGCATAAAATGTCATGGTAACCGTCATAATTGCAAACTTTAATAATATCTTTTGAATACCAAATCATATTATATGGCTACATACAAGTAATACATACTGCAGGATGTATTAGAACTATCTTGAGAAAGCTTTAACCAGAACTCAGTGTGATTAGGCATCAACACAGAACGCAGATGGATAAAAGAAAGACAGGCTGAATGGCAAAGATACAGACAAGAGCCAGCTTACCAAGAAATGGAAAGAGAAACTACAGATGGCCATTCATTCCTCGTCACAACCAGACGACCAGCCAAACAGGGACACACGGATAAAAAGGTAAAGGTAAAGGTGTCTCATAACCTGTGCGGTCGTAAGGGAGCGAGATGTCAGAGGCCTCAGCTTCTCAAGGGGCCAGCATGTTGAGGGCGGCGCCCATCTCCTCTCCCTCGCTGCTTTACCTTCCCTGACCCTAAAGAGGGCAGGTACCAATTTACAGCTGGGTGAACTGGGGGGGGGGGGACTTACTGAGGTCAAGGCGTACAAACGGTCACCCATCATTTTGGTAAGGAGGTTCAATGCTGCTTAACCTTAACTTGGGGACAGGGAGTGCCCTCACTACTGAGCTGTCCCGCCTCCCCAAGGTATATAAATCATTAAATCATATGAGTACATTCCATGCATGCTCAATCTCTCTACTTTCCAAAACTGACAAATATACAGACTGACAGACAGACAGACAGACAGACAGACAGACAGACAGACAGACAGACAGACAGTAAACAAATCTGTATTGGTTTTGTGGCTCCCTCATATCCTCGTTTCATTCATTTTCTTCTCCCCAGACAGCAGGTTTGACATCACCATCCTTCTTCCTCTTCCTTCTGCCATCAATCTCCATACCCCCCTCCCCCAAACCTATGCCACCACTACCACTACCATCACCACCACTACTGCCATTATTGTCATCGTTATGTTTGTTTCATCTGTTTTGTATACAATTGCATATGTTTTTTTTCTTAATGAATACTTTTACAATTTTCATGAAAAGAGTAGCTTTCACATGCGGAAAAGTGGACGGGTAGTAAATGGCTGCTGTCTCAAGACAAACTGATAGCTTTTTCACACTTTGCTCAAATTGTGTGAAGAAGAACAAAAGTATAGTTGTTTGTTTACATGGAAAAGGTTAACTCATTATTAAGAACTAGTGATACTATGTAAAAACCACCCATGTTATTTTCTGAAAAAATTACTCTATATTTAACAACATTATGGTTTTTCGCTTTCTTTGATGACTTAACATGTTTTGTATATTGACACATGAACAAAACAAGAAACTATGAGCTGTATACCACATAAAGATTTCACACCCAGCTGAAATTGAAGAAAAGACAATAAAATTGAGGAGATGGTGGAATGGAGAGAGAGGATAGAAAAATAATCGAATATTATGAAATAGCAAACTGGACAAAGCATCCTTTTTATTTTTAACTGCAAGTTTCCCGCTGAATTTCTTTTCATTGATGTTATCTTAACATATATTTTAAAATATAGATGAAAGAGGACAAATATGACAATTACCCAAAATTAAGAACTCCCTACAAAACCCATTATCTATCAAGCACTAATGTGCACAGATAAAAACTCTTGCTCCAGAAAATCCTCCAGTCCATAAAAAATAGTTTACCGTTAATTTTTTTTTTTGAAAGTTCTTCATTTGTCGATAATCACACTCCAGACTATTGTGCCCTAAGACCACACATTAATTTTAGATATAAACAACTATTATAATCAGAATTTAAAAAAGAAAGAGTGGACCAACCGAGAGAGACCAACACACAGACAGACAGACAGAGACAGACAGACTAGACAGGTATACAACTCTACAGACAAGTAGCCAGACAGACAAGCAGACAGAGAAATGTATAGCAGCAGATTACGTAAGTAGCAGCCATGCTGAATCTCTAATCCTTGGTTCAACCTACTGACGCTGGGTGCTGCCTTATCAGCGCTGTACCCCGCCTCCCTCTGTACCCAGCCTCATTCATCTTTCTCCCTCCTTAGGGCCATCACACACAGGCCTGCCTCTCTCTCTCTTTCTCCCTGCATCTTCCCTCCGGCATCAATATCTTCACCACAAGTCATTCATCTCCTGTCCCAAGATCACTTCTGCAAACATGGGCGCTAGAGTTGAGTAGATAATGGCTTTTTTCTTCTTGTCTAACAGTCCTCAAGTTGTGGCCATGGGTTTCAGTCTCTGTCACGCCAGAGAGATTACAGACAGGACGATCTGCGGTTCCTAGGTTAGCTTATGCATGGACTTGTCACTGCTCCACTCTGTCTTAAGATGAAGTATCCAGGGACGGCATAGCTCAGTGGTCAGAGCACTTGCTTTTCCACAAACTAATGTTAAGCAGCCTCGAGCGTGGTTACCAAGTGGATGGGTGACCGTTTGTGCGCCTTGGATTCATTACAGTCCCCTAGTTCACCCAGCTGTAAATAGGTACCTGCCCTCTTTCGGGACAGGAAAGGTAAAGCAGCGAGGGAGAGGAGATTTTTATTTTATCTATTCATTTTTTTTATCGAGGATAATGGAATAAGCACTCATGTGATTTTTACATCCAGTCCCCGTGTGTATGCAGTTTTTTTCAATTTTGTCATCTGTTCCCACCGGCACACGATGGCCTACTCTTTCGAAAAGCGGAAGAGGATTTAACGTGTGCGCAAGACGATCTGCAATATCTAAGTTAGCTTATGCATGGATTTGTCACTGCTCCATTCTATCTTAAGATGAAGTATCCAGGCAAGGGATAGCTCAGTGGTCAGAGCACTCCCTTTCTCCAAACTATGGTTACGCAGCATCAAGCGTGGTTATAACTGACAGATAGTTATTTCCTTTTGAATTTATGTGTAGTTCCTCTCAAATATGTCTCCTATCTGTTTCAGCCTAAGGAAGTATAAGACATGCATGGCGGTGTTTGTATCTTTCTCGAGAAATTGCAATCTGCGAGCGATAAGAAATGTCATAAGGACTACAAGACTTTGCCTCCATCCGCATACTGGTGTCCAACTAAATGACTTCCCTTTTATCATGTCTCAAACTTGTAGGTGAACACAATGTCTACACCCCTCTGTTGTCCATGGTATAAATTCACAATTATTTTGAAGACATGTACTTTGTTAATCTAAAGTGTTTTTTTTTCATCTTCTAATCAAAAGTCTTTAATACTAGTACTTTACAAAACACGAATATGATTATTCCAAATGTTGGCCTCGTGATAGGCAAGACAGAAAGACTGAAGACTTATTGTTGTCAGAAAAAATATATAAGCAACAAACAAGCAGGTAAACAGGAAAATAGATATAGAAAGACATGAAGGTAGCCAATGACACAGATACACAGAGAACTGACACTCCATTCCCAGACAATCATGTTCAAACCCTTCACCCCCTGATCTGTCTGTCTCCATCCATCCATCCATCCATCCATCCATCCATCATCCATCCATCCATCCATCCGTCCACCCACCCACCCACCCATCCATCCATCCATCATCCATCCATCCATCCATCCATCCATCCATCCCTTCCTCCCTCCCTCCCTCTCTCTCCATCCCTTCCTCCACCCTTCCCTCCATCCACTCACCCATCCACCTCCCTCCATCCTTCCCTCTCTTCATCCCTCCCTCCACCCATCTCTCCCATCAGTCACCCAGCCACTGAACCATTCTGATCCATCCCGAAAGCCAAACAGCAGTACAGTACAGAGCCACCTCACACAGGACAGGACAGGACAGGACAGGACAGGACAGGGCTAGGCACATACATGCACAGAAATCGGATCCTGCCACTCACTCGCTCACTCACTCCAGTCCCAATCATGTTCAAACCCTTCACCCCCCCCCCCCCCCAACCACCTCCCACACCCACTGCGCCTTCCCCCAAGACAGATGGATGGTGTGGTTACCGCTCTCTGTTTCTCTGTCTGTCTGTCTGTCTGGCTGTCTATCTGTCTCTGTCTGTCTGTCTGTCTCTGTCTGTCTCTGACTGTCTGTCTATCTGTCTCTCACTCTCTTTCTCTATCTCTCTGTTTCTCTCTGTTTCTCTCTCTCTCTGTTTCTCTCTCTCTCTGTTTCTCTCTCTCTCTCTCTCTCTCTCTTCTCTCCTCTCTCTCTCTCTCCTCTCTCTCTCTCCCCTCTCTCTCTCTCTCTCTCTCTCTCTCCTCTCTCTCCTCTCTCTCTCTCTCCTCTCTCCCTCCCTCCCTCCCTCTCTCTTACTCTCTCTCTCCCTCCCTCCCTCTCTCTTACTCTCTCATCCCCTCTCTCTCTCCCCCCTCTCCCTCCCTCTCTCTTACTCTCTCTCCCCTCCCTCTCTCTTACTCTCTCTCTCCCTCCCTCTCTCTTACTCTCTCATCCCCTCTCTCTTCCCCCCTCTCCCTCCCTCCCTCCCTCTCTCTCCCTCCCTCTCTCTCTCTCTTCTCCTCTCTCTTCCCCCTCTCCCTCCCCCTCTCCCTCTCCCCCTCTCTCTCTCTGTCTCCATCGGCAGACTCCATCTCCATCTCCAGTGGCAGTGTGTTTGCGTGTGTTCGTGTGTGTGTGTGTTATCTTGACTTTTGGGAAGAACTGTTTGTTTAGGGTAGGGGGTGTTAGAGAGGGTAGTTTTTTCGTGTTTGATTGTTGTTTAGTAACTTGATTGGTTCACTTATGTGGTACTTCATTGATTTTCTGATTTATCAATAATTGAATTGTAATATGACTGACTGATTTTCTGAATATGTTACATTTATTTGTTTATTAATTCATTGATTTATTCATATTTCTTTCATTTTGTCCCCATGAGGGCCTGGTGTAAAGAAGCCTCTGGCTTACCCAATTACCCTCATTAAAAATTTCGAGTTCGAGTTCGAGTTCTCTCTCTCTCTGTCTCTCTCTCTGTCTCTCTCTCTGTCTCTCTCTCTGTCTCTCTCTCTGTCTCTCTGTCTCTCTGTCTTCTGTCTGTCTGTCTGTCTGTCTGTCTGTCTGTCTGTCTGTCTGTCTCTCTCTCTCTCTCTCTCTCTCTCTCTCTCTCTCTCTCTCTCTCTCTCTCTCTCTCTCTATCTCTCTCTATCTCTCTCTGTCTCTCTCTTCCCGCTCTCTCTCTAAGTCATGTCTCCTCTCTTTCTCATCCATCTAGATCTTGCTATCTCTTCTCAGGCCAGCAAGAGACCTGACAAAGACAGTCTAGTCAGTCCAATCCCTCTTCCTTCTTCATCTTCTCCTTTCTTTTTCTCTTCCTCTCTCTTTTCTTCTGTCTGTCTGTCCAAGCCTTCATCATCTCGTCACTATCCTTGCTCTTATTCATATACAGTCTGCCTGGTTTCTGCTGCTGAATTAGGCTATATTGCTGTTTGTGTGTGTGGTGTGTGTGTGTGTGTGTGTGTGTGTGTGTGTGTGTGTGTGTGTGTGTGTGTGTGTGTGTGTGTGTGTGTGCGTGCGTGTGTGTGTGTGTGTGTGTGTGTGTGTATGTGTGTGTGTGTGTGTGTGTGTGTGTGTGTGTGTGTGTGTGCGTGTGTGTGTGCGTGTTGTGTGTGTGTGTGTGTTTCTGTGTGTGTGTGGTTGTGTGTGTGTGCGTGTGTGTATGTGTGAGTGTGTGTGTGTGTGAGTGTGTGTTTGTGTGTGTGTGTGCGCGCGCGCGCATGTGTGTATATTTGTGTATGCGTGCTATTTTTTAAGATAGGAAGGATTAGAGACAGGATAATGAAGGGATGGAAGGAAGGCAGGAAGGAAGGGAGGAAGAAAGTGGGTGGGAAAGGGAACAGAAATAAAAAGAGTGATAGAAGAACAAAAAGAGGAAGACAAGATAGCAAGAAGTAAGAAGACGAGAGAAAGAACGACAGGAAGACAGAAAGGATAGGAAGGAAAAAATGAATAAAAAGAAGGAAAGAAGGAAGAAAGGAAGGAAGAAATAAAGAAAGGAAGAAAGGAAAGAAAGAAGGAAGGAAGCCTGGATGGAAAGAAATAAGTAAGAAAGGGAGAAAAAATATGATAAAAAAGAGACGTGAAGGTGTAGACTGCAAAAGAACAAGGGAGATATTTCACTTATTCTCAACACAATACAAAAAAGCAGACGAAAGGAAAGAAAGAAAGAAAGAAAGAAAGAAAGAAAGAAAGAAAGAAAGAAAAAGAAAGAAAGAGAGAGAAAGAAAGAGGAAAAACATATATAGGTATGTTTACAGTTAAAACATAGCCATTATGGTAACAATAATGTCACAACTTTGTATTCTCTTTTCAAAGAAGAAGAAGAAGAAGAAGAAGAAGAAGAAGAAGAAGAAGAAGAAGAAGAAGAAGAAAAACAGCAACAACAACAACAGATCAGCAACACCAACAGCAATAACAAAACAACAACAACAAACAATTTTGTGGAGATCGTATTTCTCATGCTGTGATTGTAGAACAGGATAATGATGCAATGAATCAATCAACCAATCAACTAACCAACCAACCAACCAACCAACCAGTCAGTCAATAATTCAACAATCCATATCTCCTCACCATACACATCCTCCAGGTCAGGTTTGATCTTGTGATGGTGGATCAGAAGGCGGACTATGTCGTTACATCTTTTTTCACAGGCATGGATCAAAGGGAGCGACCCTCGCGGTCCACCATGTTGACGTCAGCCCCGCCCTCCAATAGGATCTGCACGATCTGGTCACGTGGTCCCTCCTCCTGAAACCGACAACATGGAAGCGTCTAGAGTGAGGATTAAAAAAAAAATGATTCGCCTTTTTTGGGTTTTTTTGTTTTAATTTTTCTTTTCTTTGTTGTCTGTGTCTGTGTCTGTGTTGTTGATTTTTCTATGTCTGTCTGTCTGTCAGTGAGCCTCTGCCTGTTATTTTTCATTTTGTTGTTGTTGTTGTTGTGTTTTTTGTGTGTGCTTTTTTTTACTGGTGTCTTCCTGTCTGTCTATCTGTCTGTCTAACTATTCATTTACATGTTATGAACGCAATATATGTACAGAGAAGTATAATTGTGTATAAGGTAGTAAAGGTAAAGGTGTCCCATAACCTTCCCACACCCCAAAGAGTGCAAGTACCCATTTACATCTTGTTAAACTGGGGGACTGTACTGAAGCCAAACGGTCAACCATCTACGTTGGTGTTGATGAGCATAGGCAAAAAGTTTGCTTTGTTGTAAACAAAAGCATTTACTTATTATTTTATTAATCTATTTATTTATTCTTAAATTTTGAGGACAACGGAATGAGCACGCATTTACTTTTTTAAGCTCTAGACCCCGTGTACAAACGTGGTTGTAAATTTTATCATAATTTTGCCATGTGTAAAATGTATGTGACGTAGACAAAAAAAATATTGTCTACATTGGGCTTTGAATATCTGCAAGAAAATTAAAAGGAAAACAACAAATGTTAGAAAGATAATGTTATCTAAAAAATACGTAGAGTTTAGCCGGACTTGTTGCAGCAGATTACACATAAACATTTAAACCTCCATTAGGAAAGTATGCAAAACCCAAAACAAACCTAACAATGAAGCCTTCTAAGTCAACTGGAGATAGCACAAATCCCTAAGGAGCCCTTCCAACTGGGAGCTACAGACATGGGATTTGTCTGTCAGGTTATAGACGGGAACGCTACGATACCTAACCTTCAAAGTTTCAGCTAAAGACATGGGATTTGTCTACCAGGTTATAGACGGGAACGCTACGATACCTAACCTTCAAAGTTTCAGGGAGTAGTCCCTTTAGTCTCTAAAATAGGAACGCTCCGCTGGGACATAAATACATTTATGACGACGAGAGTATTCTCTTGCTTCTGCGCTGAAACTGTAGTCATAACTCGTTGGATTAAAACGAATTCCACAATACTGCCAGATCCTGGAAATTCAAGATAGTGTTCTGTGGACCGTCCATGGAAAAGTGGATAAGGCAGCTGGCTCTAGACGTGAGGGTGAATCAGTCATAGCTAGTGTGTGCAAGTTCTGTTTCCACATAGCTGAGAAGTGAAAAAGGAGAGACTATGAGAACTAATTAAATAAAGAATAAATGGATAAACAAATTAACAAAATAAATAAATGGATAAATGATAAATAAATGGATGAATAAATAAATTAATGAACCAATAAATGATTGAATACACTATAGCTTAACAGACAGATTTACAGACAGAAAGATTAAATAAAGATGGGTAGCTAGCTAGCTAGCTAGACAGATAGATAAACAGACAGACAAACGGCAAACAGATAGATAGATAGATAGATAGATAGATAGATAGATAGATAGATAGATAGATAGATAGATAGATAGATAGATAGATAGATAGATAGATAGATAGATAGATAGATAGATAGATAGATAGATAGATAGATAGATAGATAGATAGATAGATAGATAGATGGTGGAAAAAAGAACGCACGCACACACCCTCTCTACATCTATTCCTCGGGTTACAGGCAGGTTTCTACAAAATACTAACACATCGATGTTGAACAACATTTTCTTTATGCTGAAACAGCAGAAACAAAAAGTGAATAATGTATGGATGTTAAAATGGCAGTTTGTTCTCACTTATACGCACACATTGTCACAAAACAGCCGGTTGTTTCTTTACCAAAAATGATCAAGGCAAGGCGATTACGTGATCACGAACTAAAATCCTAATCAGAAGCTCTTTCTGTTTCAAGAGCTTTGTATATCAACACGATTTTGTCTGGCTTTCTAAAGCATATTTATTTATTTTTATTTGGCTTTGTTTGATGTTTTGTTTGTCTCCCCACTCTCTCTTCCTCTGCGTTTCTTTTCTCTGTTTCTGTGTTCCCTGTGTCTCTGTCCCCCTATCTATCTATCTATCTATCTATCTATCTATCTATCTATCTATCTATCTATCTATCTATCTATCTATCTATCTATCTATCTATCTATCTATCTATCTATCTATCTATCTATCTAATCTATCTATCTGTCTGTCTGTCTGTCTGTCTGTCTGTCTGTCTGTCTGTCTATCTATCTATCTACCTACCTATCTATTTATCTATCTATATTCCTGCCCTCTTTGTGTGTTAGTGTTTGTGTGTGTGTGTGTGTGTGTGTGTGTGTGTGTGTGTGTGTGTGTGTGTGTGTGTGTGTGTGTAGTGTGTGTGGTGTGCGTGCATGTGTGTGTGTGTGTGTGTGTGTTGTGTGTTGTGTGTGTGTGTGTGTGTGTGTGTGTGTGTGTGTTGTGGTGTGGCGCGCGCGCATGCATGTTTTATACGCACATGCTTAAATGCGTGCTCGCGCGCGCGTGTGTGTGTGTGGGTGTGTGAGCACGCGCACGCCAAGGTTCCTGCATATACTTGCACGTGCATGTGCACGTGTGTGTCTGTATATATGCTTGTGGGCGCGCCCACACGCGCACGGGCATGTGCGTTTTTAGTGTCTGTTAGCCAGTCTGTCTCTTTGTCTCTCGCACGTTGGCTCAAAGGCTGCACTGGGTTTTATCCATCACGTGCCATTGACCAGGTTCTTTCTTCATTATTCTCCGTGTCACTCTGTCCACGAACCTCTAAAGAAGAAGAGGAGAGAGCAAAAAAGACCCCCACTAGCATGCCTGAAAAGAAAATTGACAGAAAATGACTACAGAAATAGAAAGGGACGCAACGACCTGTTGACAAGCAATAGCACATCCTTTAAACAAACCCAACAAAGGAAGAAACGAAACACACACAAACAAAGCCCTCGGAAAATGTCAAACAGATTGCATGGCTTCCAAATCATTGAGAGAATTAGAACGAGCTCGCTTCATAAAGACCTGATGAATGGGGAGATTATAGCGACAGGGGATAAAAAGAAGACTTTAAGGTATGTCATCATTGCTTCGTCGCTCTGCCTGTTGTTTTGTCTTTAAATAAACAATGATCTGTTTTTGGAAAAAGATTGCAGGATTTTTTTTCTGTTTTGTTTTTTTTTTTGCACAAAAAAGATCAAAAGTGCAGTTTAAGCGTGGCAAGGATGCTTGCCAGACATTTTCTTTCATGTTATGCTGTTTGTATAAAAATAAATTCGTTAATGAAGTGTTGATTTCAAACGAGCAGAAAAAAATATCTCTTTGAGTTGAGGGATATTGTTCTCTGATCAACTGAAGGTTTCAACATTTAAAAAAATGCGAATCAAATTATGGCAAACCAAAGGTGCTTTTGAACTCCTTTCCTCAGTGAGATTTTGCGTGTGGAGCCATTTCCCCCTCTATGAAGGTAGCCGCATTCCGACTTCAGGGATTAACGGGGATATGAACTGAAAAATAATGAACTGTAATTGATGTAAAAATTAATTTAAAAAACTGACCTAACTGGGGTTAGATAAAGTATGAGGATTTCAGGGTGGGGAAAAATGTCAGGGATAAAAATCAGGTCAAAATGACTTTTGGAGAAAAAAGGTCTTCTTGGGATAGTAAAATGACAAAAACCACTAGACCAGAAAAAATATGTTTAGCCTTCAAGGGCAAGAACAAAGGCTAGGTTCATTTATATGTAACAGAGTGGACATATTCGCTGTCCCATCTCTGCACAAATCGCGGGAACACGGCACAGCTAGACAGTTTAGGATGTGATCTCTAAAAATAGGTTGCATAAATTCAACATTTCACCATGAAAATGAAGTATATGCAACAGAGTGTTTTCGACAACTACCCAAGGAAATAGCATCGACAATTCACAGGTGTGTCTCTAAATAGAAACACGATGCTACGATTGTCGCGCTCCCATCACATGGGAGATAATTTACTTACCACCCCATCACACATATAGGAGAAAATAATGAACAGGAGGTAAGAACAATAGCAAAGGTCACTTGGATAACTAAAGAATGATTCAAAAGAGACTGGAAAAAATAATGGCAAGAGCTACTTGACCAGTAAGACAAGTTATGAAGAGCAAGTAACATAATTGGGGTAACTTGAAGAGGAAGGAGTCTTCTTCTCTCGTTCGCTTTTACATTGTCAGATGTGTATAAAAAAGATAATGGCATGTCCTTTCCATTATCTACCATTGGCCGTGCAGTTTGGTTTAAAAAGTAATGACTGCTACTTTGAAAGATTCTTTCCCCATTTTCCTAATCCAAAGCAATAGAAGAAACCTGGCTGATCCTTGCCGTCAAGTCACTTGAAAGGAATACATGCACGTGTGCCGCTCACAAGGGGAAAAAAGGGGTTCCACCAGATCATGACTGTCTGTTGGCCGCCTGCTCACCTTTCTGCTAGTCTCCAGAGAAGATGTTTCGCTCTGGAATCATATGTTCATCTGTGTGTGCAGAAAGGTTTATGGCGTTTTGTTTGAATATTCATTCACAGTTTTTGTTGCTTTGTTGTTGTTGTTTTTATTAGATGGTTGGTTTGTTTGTTTGTGTGTGTGTTTATTTATTGATTGATTGATTATCTATTTGTTTTTGATGTGTTTTTTTCTGTCGAGGGGATTCCTGATCGATTTGACCTTACTAGATGTGAGTTGTCAAAGTCCCTTAAGTTTTTCTCTATGTTGCGTGTTGGGAATTTCTTTTCTAAATTCACATCCTATCTAGTGTTTGTTTTTGTGTTGTTGTTGTTTGTTGTTGTTGTTCTTCCTGTTCTTGTTGTTGTTGTTGTTGTTGTTGCTCTTCTTCTTCTTCTTCTTCTTCTTCTTCTTCTTCTTCTTCTTCTTCTTCTTCTCCTCCTCCTCCTCCTCCTCCTCC
>CM060324.1:5099439-5116939 GCA_030674155.1 Stramonita haemastoma
CCCCCCCCCCAAAAAAAAAAAAGAGAGCTCAATATCCCACGTCCCTTCCAACACACTGTGTGTGGGAGTTTTCTACGTATATAAAAATCACAGTCCATGAGATTAACGACCAGGATAGTTATAATCAATAAAAGGGAAGAATGTGCAGGGATATTGGGGAATTCCACATCCTATTTCATCATAAGAATATATGAGGGGGAAATCCTCTGATATTCAGAATAAAGGTCGTAGCAACAAAAAATAGAAAACCCCACCAGCTATGCTGCTTTTACCTTTGAGACTAAATTTGGGATTGGCTGTGGTGAGATGATCGCTTCCATTTATCTTCTTCTGGCTGATTTAGGGGACCAAAGTTTTCCACTTTGATTGAGTAGTGGCGAAATCCCCTCCATGTGACTTCTAAGAAATAAAGGGGGGAAAAAGCATGAATTTGTTCATCATTATTTTGTGTGTGTGTGGGGGAGGGGGGAAGTTTCACCGACAATTATCTCGCGCACACGTTAAAACTTTGTCCGCTTTTCGGAGGAGCAGGCCATTGTGTGCAGATGGGAATGGATGACAAAATATATAAAGCTGCATACACAAGGGAACTCGATGTAAAAAAGACACGAATGCTTATTCAATTATCCTCGAAATAAAAGAATAAATAAATAAATAAATAAATAAATAACATAACATAACATAACATAACATAACATAACATAACATAACATAACATAACATAACATAACACAACACAACACAACATAACACAACACAACACAACACAACACAACATAACATAACACAACATAACACAACACAACAGAACAGAACACAACATAACACAACACAACAGAACAGAACAGAACACAACACAACACAACACAACACAACACAACACAACACAACACAACATAACATAACATAACATAACATAACATAACATAACATAACATAACATAACATAAAATAACATAACATAACATAACATAACATAACTGCAGGTCTGCTCGCTGGCATCAGCCGACATATTCTGAGTTTGATGCAGCTCATTTAATTATATACGTTGCATGCTGGGTATATTCGTAATTCCGTAACCCACCAAATGCTGTCATGAATTACAGGATGTTTAACGAGCGTGTTTGATCTGCATGTGTCTATACACGAAGAAAATAAGATACTGGAAGGTTTGCACTTTAAACAGACCTAGGTGAAAGTAAACCTTAAACCATTAACAAGACACCACCGACGAGATTTGAACCAGCGACTTCATGGACCCACAGGATTGAAACAAACGGTTTTAACCGCTGGGCTGCAATGTCAATTAAACTATCATCCAAAAGGAAGCCCTGCTGTGCTGGAGAGCCCTTTTTTGTCTTTTTGATTTTCCTCATGAAATCGATGCTCCTTTTTCACATTCTACGTCTGTTTTTTTTCTCCTTTTTATGCACATGACAATACTATAGCCATAATGCAAGCGCTTTGATTTGTTCTTCCAAGATATGGCGCTATATAATTTCCATATGACTTTATCATCATCATCATTATCATCATCATCATCATCATCATCATCATCATCATCATCATCATCATCATCATCATCATCATCATCATCATCATCATCATATTATTATTATTATTATTATTATTATTATTATTATTATTATTATTATTATTATTATTATTATTTATTATTATTATCATTATTATTATCATCATCATCAATATTATTATTATCACCATCATCATCATCATCATCATCATCATCATCATCATCATCATCATCATCATCATCATCATCATCATCATCATCATCATCATCATCATCATCATCGTCGTCGTTGTTGTTGTTATTATTATTGATAGCAAAAACAGAATCAAAGGAAGGTTGGGCAAGTTGAGGAGTGTTAAGAAATTCCAGATCCATGTTCATAAGGGGCAGACACTGCAGGGAAGTGGTTTTGATGATGAGCATGACCAGTGTTGCGGGAACACAACACAAAGCACCTTAGAGACTGTCGCTTCCTGATGAGTGTCACTTTTTTTGGCAGGTAAAAATACCCTGGGCAACATGAGATTAAAGGTGGAGAAACAGATGGGATAAGATAAGCCAGTTTTCAGTTATATTTTTCACATGTAGCAAACTGCAGAATGTTCCTTATATGCTGCAAAAATATCCACTGAGGAGAAACTTAGTTGGCTGCATAACTCCAATACGATTCAGGGATTTGGGTGACTTTTACAACCCACTAAAACGTTTATCCTGTTTCACTCCGTTCTGTGATATTAATTCTGTATTGCCCATAGTATTATATACCTACAAGAAAAAAGTTACGATTCCTAGAAGCATGCCAGTTTTGTCCCTTTGCAGTAATTTTTTCCAGATACATTTCATTCAACTTTTCTTCAATACATAGATACTCGTAGGGCCAGTTATCACAGAAAAAGACTCCCTTTCAAGAAAAGGCTATTTTTCTGTTAGAGTCGTAAAAATGAGTAAAGAAAAACGTTGAGATCATTCAAAAACAGTTAATATAATCGTAAACAGCTAATCTGTGAATTTTTGTTTTATTTTCTCTTCCAGCTCCACGATTTACCAATGGTGAAATTTTGCTTTTGCCACCATTTTCACCCACCACTGATGGCCCTGCATCTTTCTATGAAGAAAACCGCCACGGCTGGTTTTTTTTTTTATTTTTTTTATTTTTTTTTTTTTATTTACATCTTTTTCATAACCAAAACACACATACAATGATGCCACGAAAAGGTAGATTGAGGTAAAGGGAGCGGGGAGAGGAGGGTGTGCTGTTTATATTTCCATCTCCATGGCCCTTAATGCTGACTGAATGAGCGAGGCTGTTTACTTCATTAGCTTCAAAGGCGTTTCCCTTGGCCCTCAGTATGATTCTCCTCGTGTGATGGCCATGTTATGTCCAGATGGGAAAGGCTTGATTCCTGATTCTCCCACACGCACGTGATGGCGCATTCAAAGTGGAGGAAAACACAGACTTCAAATTCTCCTTTTTCACTCCCACACACACCATTTTCTCTTCTTCCCCTTTCCGCTCGTCCTCCTTTTTCTCACCCACTCCTCTTAATTTTTTCCTTTCTTTTTCTTCGTCTGTGCAATTCTTGTTGTGTTGTTGTTGTTGTTGTTGTTGTTGTTGTTCTTCTTCTTCTTCTTCTTCTTCTTCTTCTTCTTCTTTCTTCTTCTTTGCAATTCCTCTTCTTTGCAATTCTTGTTCTTTGCAATTCTTGTTCTTCTTCGCAATTTTTTTTCTTCTTCGCAATTCTTCTTCTTCTTTCTCATCTTTATCCTCCTCCTTCTCCTTCGCCTTCTTCTTTTCTCTGTCTCTGTCTAGTTTGTCCCTGTCTGTCTGTCTCTCCGTCCCTTCCTTCACATCTGTCTCTCTGTCTGTCTGTCTGTCTCTGTCTCTGTCTGTCTGTCTGTCTGTCTGTCTGTCTGTCTGTCTGTCTGTCTGTCTGTCTGTCTGTCTGTCTGTCTGTCTGTCTCTCTCTCTCTCTCTCTCTCTCTCTCTCTCTCCTCTCTCTCTCTCTCTCTCTCTCTCTTGATTCCATATATTACCAACACAGAACACCACCTGTACACAGTGACTGTACTGTTGGTGGCTTTCATACTGAATGAGGTGAGGGTGCTTCTGCTGGCAATGGTGATGGTTGTGGTGACCTTAGTTCTTGCTCCTTTCTTTTCTGTTTTTGTTATGTAAGTCAGTTAGTTTGTATTAAACAGGATTTGTTTTACATTGCAAAATGCATTTATGAACACAAATTGTTATCAGCCCCATAGCACCCCCTGTTCATGGGTTTAAATTTCCATTATTTGTTTTGGCTTATACAAGATTAAGTTGATATATTCTTTGACTGTTTTACACGCAATTTTGATTTATCGCAATCTTCATTGTTTTGTGCAGAGGTTTAAGTAAAATCCATTTTTCACTGGTCAACACAGGTTTAAGTTAGCGTTCTTGTGTGTGCAGTTTAAAGCCGATATTGCTCTTCGACTGTGTTATACATAGGTTTAAGTCAATATTGTTTAGGCTGGTATTGGTTTTGACTGTTTTCTGCTCAGGTTTTGGTTATTAATCTTCAAGTTAGTATTGTTCCAGTCAGTATTAATCTTCGTATTTTTTGTGCACAGTTTTGTTTAATATTGTTTAAGCTGCTCTGGATCTTTGACTGTTTTGTGTACAGTTTTAATTAATATTGTTTAAGTTAGTATTGTGTTAGTATTGTTTAAGTATGTATTGATCGTTGGTTATTTTGTGCACAGGTTTATTATATTGTTTAAGTTGCTCTGGATCTTTGACGGTTTTGTGACCAGGTTTTGGTTAATATTGTTTGATATGGCAGTGATCTTGGATTGTTTTGTGCACACACAAGTTTAAATTGATATTGGTTTAGCATACATCGATTATAGGCTGCTTTGTGAACAGGTTTTATTTAATACTGTTTAATTCGATGAATATTATCTAAGTATTGATCTTTGATTGTCTTGTGCACGAGTTTAGGTTAGCATCACCCTATGAATTTTTTGTACACAGGTTTGAGTCCATACTGTATGTTCTTCGATTTAAGATAACATGATTCTTCGCCTGTTTTAAGATAACATTATTCATCGCCTGTTTTAAGATAACACTATTCATCGCCTGTTTTAAGATAACAGTATTCATCGCCTGTTTTAAGATAACAGTATTCTTTTACTGTTTTTAGAGAACACTATTTTTCGACTGTTTTAAGATAACAGTATTCTTTTACTGTTTTTAGAGAACACTATTCTTCGACTGTTTTAAGATAACACTACTCCTCGACTGTTTTAATATAACACTATTCTTCGACTGTTTAAGATAACCTTATTCTTCGCCAGTTTTGAGATAACATTATTCTTTGACTGTTTGGAGATAACACTCTTCTTTGACTGTTTTAAGATAACATTGTTCTTTCACTGTTTAAAGATAACATTATTCTTTTGACTATTTTCAGATTACGTTACTCTTTGACTGTTTAAAGATAACATTAATCTTTGACTGTTTTAGGGTAACATCATTCTTTGACTATGTTGTACACACGTTTAGGTGAATAGTGTTTTCCAACTGTTCTGCTGTTTCGCTTTTTCTAGATCCTTTCCCCCTTCCTTCTGATTTGCTTTTTTCTATTTATCCATTTATATCGAGAATAATGGAATAAGCACCCATGTGCTTTTTATATCCAGTCCCATGTATATGCAGTTTTGCAAATATTGTCATCTCTTCCCACTGGCACACAATGGGCTACTTTTACGAAAAGCGGAACAGGCTTTAACGTGTGCGCAAGACGTTCCGCGTAGCTTGACCGTGTAAGTGTATCTGTCAATCTAGTTTCAAAGACAGATCACATACTGGGGCCCTTTCATTTTGTATTTTTGGAGAACTGAAAAGTGAAGAGTTGAGCTGTTGGGGGTTTTCCAAGTGTTTTCCATTCTGAAGATTAAACAGAAGTCTCAGGGGTGGAGTGGGAGGGGGAGGGGGAGTTTTCTCTCTCGTGCTAAAAGAGGATCTAGTCTGTGAATGGGTGTCCAAGTTTCTAAAGTCTCATTGCTCACTCCCACGCACATGGAACTTTTCGTCTTTTCTATTTCTGTCCTATCTCTTCGTCTGTGTCTGTCTGTCTGCCTTCCTGCCTGTCTGTCTATATGTTTTTTTCCTCTGCTTCTCTCTCTCTGTCTCTGTCTCTCTCTGCATCTCCCTCTCACACATTCACTCACTCACTCACTCACTCACTCACTCACTCACTCACTCACTCACTTACACACACACACACACACACACACACACACACACACACACACACACACACACACACACACACACACACACACGTACACACACAAACAGAAACACACACTGTCTCTCTCCTTCTGTGTGTGTATTTGTGTGTGTGTGTGTGTGTGTGTGTGTGTCTCTCTCTCTCTCTCTCTCTCTCTCTCTCTCTCTCTCTCTCTCTCTCCCCTCTCTCTCTCTCTCTCTCTCTCTCTCTCTCTCTCTCTCTCTCTCTCTCTCTCTCTCTCTCTCTCTCCCTCTCTGTGCCTCTTTCTGTTTGTTTCTTTCTCTGTGTCCCCCCCCATACACACACACATGGACACACACTCTCTCTTTCTTGCTTACTCTCCCCCTCTCTCTCTAAATTGTTTCTGTGGCACCCAACCCTCAGGCAACTCTACATTCACCCCCCCCCCTCCCCCGCCATCCACACTTTTCTAGTCTACATAAAATCACAGTTAAATGTTGGAGATGGTAGAGAAGGGAAAAAAGAAGAAAAACCCTTCTATCCCTCCCTCTTCTGGGTAGGAAGGACGGTGGCAGGATGGTTAAGACGTTCGCCTACCAATATGTAAACCGTGAGTTTCTGGGTTCGTACCCAGCTCGCCCTTTCTTCCTAGTTTGACGAAAAAATCGAACTGAATGTCAAAATCATTCGGATGAGACTATAAACCGAGGTCCCGTGTGCGAACGCACGCAGAACATCTTACGCACACGTTAAAATCCCGTTCCGCTTTTCGGAAGAGCAGGCCATCGTGTGCTGGTAGGAGCGGATGACAAAATTATGATAAAAAAAACCCCAGCGTGCACACAGGTGTCGTGTTTAGACACCATCCCTGAGGGGGAAAAAAATGGGTAGGCGCTGCACTTGTGGGGACGCGCTCTCCCCGGGGAGAGTAGCCCGAATTTCACGCAGAGAAATCTGCTGTGACATAAAGTGGTATAAAATAATAAAAATAAAATAAAAAAGACCTGATGTCTGTTTTGCAGTCAGATAATTATAGAATTTGTTTGTGATTTGTTCTGGATCTGTCAAACCAAATCAACATTAGATAGCCAATCAGTTCTTCTCTGTCCCTCTCAGCCTGCATCAGAGTGTCCCTCTGTGTGTGTGTCATTGTTAATAATGGATTCATCCATTATTCAGTGACATTTAAAACTCAAGTTGCAACATCACTGTGAAAAATCAGTCAGGTCTGATCAATATAAAGGCAAGGATTGTAGCTAAATGGTCTCAACCCCTCAACTGTATCGTCTTTTTTTTTCCAAATGCACTTGGTTTGACGAATACTTTTTTCTATATTAAAAACGCAAAAAAATATTACATTCCTTCAGTTTGTATCAGCAAGAGAAAAAACGTTTGTGATTTATCAGACATGCGATTATATTTAGAAGAATAAGTAAATAATCCATTTCAGTTTTTAAATTCAAGCAGTAGTGTTTGTTTAAAGAAAATAGTAGTCTGCGTAGTATTTTGGTTCATATAGATAGTGTCGTTGTTTCAATATCTCTAGCTTGTCATAATGGTGTAATTACCGGGGAGAGCAGCCCAATTGTCATGTTGATAAACCTGTCCTGACTTAAAGTAGTATACAATACAATACTCAATACAGTATCTCCCCCCCCCCCCCCCTCTCTCTCTCTCTCTCTCTCTCTGTCTGGTAAGGATGAAATTAATTATCTGGTTTAGACAAACACTAAACTTGATTTAAACAATGAAATGCTAACGAAACAGTGCAAGCAGTTGTACTGTACACTGCATTATAGTTTGCAAATAAAACAACAAAATTTCAGATTATTGACTACTACAACACACCATCTCATGTGCCCATAATAAGAAATAACACAATACACAGCAATTTGTCTTGACGAAGTTTTCAAGCAACGCATTTTCACTCCTATGACAGACTAGACGGCAATAGTTGCTGTCTGAGAGTTCGACGAAGAAGAAACACCAGCCCTAATTCGCTCTTCAGTACAGAAACCTGCAGTAACACCTTCTAGTGGGTAACGTAAACCTGGTAATGAAAACGCTCCACTTGCAAGCAATACGCTGCTGTTTTCAAACCTGCCAAGAAAAAAGGGCAGACTGTATGTGGATTTCTGAATCAAATATTATGTCCACACGGGAGATCATGCCACAAGCAGGTTTCAGTTCAGCATCAACTTTATCAGGTTCTTCTTTCAGCCAAAACTCTTTTCTCCTGCCCCCCCCCCCCCCCCTCCGCCCCGCAAAAAAGGAAATTACTCTCGCAATGAGATTTCTTTCCTGGTTGGTTTTATGTAAGGATTTGAAAGCAGCTCTTCAAGTTGATGACACTCTAAGCGCATGGTTTATAAACCTGGTTTTTTGTATTTCTTTATCAGGGATTTTTTTTTAAAATGCTGAATGGATGTATATCCGTTTCTATTTCATCTGATTCAATAGCGTATCACTTGCGCTCAATATGAGATGACACGAGTTATTCTGGTCACGATGTGTCCAGTTTCTGGGATCTAGCTATTTTTTGTATTTACATGTTGAAAATAAACTAAAAATAAAATAGATAGCTGACGGTTTTCACTGCAGAAAATAGAAAAGAAATTCGTCTCACTTTTCCTGCTGGTGGATTGCAGGCCTACAAGTGTTTGCTGGTGATCAGCTGGAGACATCTCTGGCTCGTGTTATCTGTGTATGGGTCGACATCAGTTCTGCCTGCCACACTGTCTAAGGATTTGAGGATCTAGTCATTTTTTTACGACACGTGTTGAAAAGCTGAAATAGAATGTGAAGTTTTGAACTGTAGTTTTTATTGCAGGACCAGGCACGAAAGTCTTCTGCTTCTTTTTTTTCCATCCACCTTGATTCTTGTTGTTGTTGTTGTTGTTGTTGTTGTTGCTGTTGCTGTTGTTTTTGTTGTTGTCGTCGTCGTCGTCGTTGTTGTTGTTGTTGTTGTTTTTCTTCTTCTTCTTCTTCTTCTTCTTTTTTTCTTCAATTTTTTCAAATTCTTCAAATTCTTCTTCAAATTCTTTTTCTTCTTCAAATTCTTCTTCTTCTTCAAATTCTTCTTCTTCTTCAAATTTTCCAAATTCTTCTGTTTCTTCTTCTTCTTCTAATTTTTCAATTTTTCAAATGTTCCTTCAAATTCTTCTTCTTCGCAATTCTTCTTCCTTTATTGATTTCTTTTTCCATCACTTTCTCTTTCATCCCTTGTAGGTTGTAAGTGACAACACCAGACAGTCCCGTTCCGCTATTGATAGTTGCATTTCCGTATGTTTAATGACGGATGAATATACACTATCAGCGTACACTTCATTAGATTCAGAGATGTTTTCCTAATGCTGCGCCAGCTTTTATTCCTAAGTAATGGACAGAACATGCCTAGTTTGAAAGGTGGAGTTCTAAATACGTACGTGATTGTGCATTTAGAAGATTTCAAAATCGCATTTGTCACGTCCACACACTTCTTCTTCTTCTTCTTCTTCTTCTTCTTCTTCTTCTTCTTCTTCTTCTTCTTCTTCTTCTTTTTCTTCCTTGCAATTTTTCGCAATTCTTAGCAATTCTTTCTTTTTCGCAATTCTTCGCAATTCTTTTTCTTCTTCGCAATTCTTTTTCTCCTTCGCAATGCTTCTTCTCCTATACAATTTTTCTTCTTCTTCGCAATTCTTTTTCTTTGCAATTCTTCTTCTTTGGAATTTTTCCTCTTCTTCGCAATTCTTTTTCTTGTTTGCATTTCTTCTACTTCGCAATTCTTCTTCTTCTTCGCAAATCTTTTTCTTGTTCGCAATTCTTCTTCGCAATTCTTCTTCTTCGCAATTCTTCTTCTTCGCAATTCTTTCTTTCTTCGCAATTCTTCTTATTCGTCGCAATTCTTTTTCTTCTTTGCAATTTAATTTTGCAATTCTGGAGCGACCGAAATCAGCAGATAATTTCAAAGCTATCATTTTACTGTTTCAAAAAAGATGAAGATAAATTTAATTATTTGTCAATGTATTGGACCCTAAGGACGCGGCATGACAAAGCTGGGCAATGCAGGGGCAGGGAGGGAGAGACCGTAATGAACCGCTGGAAAATATTAATAAATAATAATAATAAATGGAATTTATATAGCGCTATATCTTGCAAAAACAAATCAAAGCGCTTAAACAGAAGAACACGACAGAAACGTCACAGAAGATGCAGAAACACACACACACACACACACACACACACACACACACACACACACACACACACACACACACACACACACACACACACACACACACACACACACACAAACACACACTCGAACACACACACACACACTCAAATTGAAATCAAACTTCACTGATAAGAGCATAACCCATCATGCAAAATTCATGAAGCAAAACTAGAATCAAATATCTTCCCAAGAGAGAAATAGCAGCGCCAGATCCTGTTAAACTCGTGATGGAGAGAGAACCAACTCGTGGTCGCTTCAAAGTCAAACCAAGCGTGGAAGATTGGCCTTAAAGAGGCAATCAGGCGTGGTCTGTGATGAGCAGCTTAATTCAGTAAAGCCACAATGTGGTCACTTTGATGGCTGATATTTCAAAGGAATGTCAGAACCCTGTTTCCTCCCATGTCGTGTTGGCGAGGATAATGATCTGTGAGGTTTGGTTAGCATGCAGTAGAGTTATGGTTGTGACTGTGTGGAGAACGTGCACAATGCTATCATCTTTAACAGTAAACAACATCATCGAAAAACGAAAACAAAGCTTTATGAGTAATACACTTGCATTAACCGTGACTAAAACATACCATGCTGTGTTTATCTTAAGTCTATTAACAAGTTGTTAGCGTACCTCCCTCCCTCTGTCTGTCTGTCTAGACGTCTGTCTATCTGTGTTAGTCTCTTTTTCTTTCTTTCTTTGTCTGTCTGTCTGTCTGTATGTCTCTGCCTCTCTCTCTCTCTCTCTCTCTCTCTCTCTCTCTCTCTCTCTCTCCTCTCTCTCCTCTCTCTCTCTCTCTCTCTCTCTCTCTCTCTCTCTCTCTCTCCTCTCTCTCTCTCTCTCTCTCTCTCTCTCTCTCTCTCTCTCTCTCTCTCTCTCTCGCTGTCTCTGTTGTTCTCTCTATGTTTTTGCTTGAGATGTTTGTTTTGTTTTGAACTTCTTGTTTTTTGTTCCAGTAGTTGTTTCCCTTCCCTCTCCATTTTACCTTGTATGACAGTCGCCAACATTTTATTGTAATTATTATTGATAGTATTTGATTATGGTGATCACTAATGATCTTCGTCGTATAATTGTGACAAAAATTTGTACTTCCATCCCAAAATCCTGCTTTTGTAGCTTGCACATTATAAGTCAAGATGTGGTTTTATGTGACGAGATTTGCACAATGTGGCGGCGCTAAGCAACAGCAAATCTGAAAATATGGAACCAAAACTAAACCCCAAACCAAACCAAACACGTATCTCCATGTTGAAGAGAAATCAATACTGATCTCTATCTGGCACCGGTCTCTTTCCATCATGGAAAACACGGACGTTTCAGATCAATTCTAATCATTTAAAGAACCGGCTGATGTCTCATCAAAGTCAACTCAAGCTTCCGAAATTGCCTGAGAAACTTATTGAAGCATAGTTCTTTAATGAAGCAATTATTGGCTGGTAAACCTTGGGTGATTTTTCCTTTCATGTCCAATATTTCAAAACGGCGGACAGAAAATCGTTGGCTAAATGCTGAGGTATGAATGGACAGGCCGACAGTGGTGTGATGGTCACGCAACTTCCCCACCCCTGGGGAGAGCAGGCAGCATGCAACCAGACTCCCGCCCCCACACCGCCATTACTGCTGTCATGAAAGTAGTACTTTAACTGCCCTTTAAAAGGGATTTTTTGAAGAATTGCTGTAGATCAACGACCATTTTGACAGCCCAGGTTTGAGCTTCCACCGATACAATTTTCCCCCTGAGTTAACTTCAGTACCAACTCCACTCTAGGTTTGGGCTGTCACCCATATATCTGTTTGAGGGAATATTCCTCCTGCGTTAAACATCAGTACTGACTCTACTCAGGTTTCAGCTATCACCGATACATCTGTTTGAGGAAATTTTCCCCATGGGTTAACATCAGTGCCGACTATACTTCAACGAAAGTTCTTCACATTGGACAGAAAACTGAGATCGCGTGTGAAATTGCAAGCAGAACGTCTGGCACACACGTTAAACCTGTTTCACATTTTCGAAAGAGTAGGCCATTACGCGCACTCACACTCACACACACGCACACACACATACACCACACACACACACACACACACACACACACACACACACACACACACACACACACGCACACACACACACACACACACACACACACACACACACACACACACACACACACACACACACACACACACGGGGTATAGCCTAATGGTCAGAACATTGCGCTGGCAATTTGAAGACTCGGGTTCAAGTCCGGTCGAGGGAAATTTTCATCTGGAGTTAACATCAGTGCTGACTCCCGATCACTCTCCCCAAAAGTCCTTCGGATGAGACTATAAACCGAGGCCCCGTGTGCGAACGCACGCAGAACATCTTACGCACACGTTAAATCCTGTTCCGCCATTCGTAAGTGTAGACCATTGTGTGCCGGTGGGAACAGATAACATTAACAAAACTGCATACACACAGGGACTGGATGTAAAAAAAAGCATATGATTGCTTATTCCATTATCCTCGATATAAAAGAATTTAAAAATATATAAATAAACACACACACACGCATTTGAGGGTTTTTTTTCCCATGGTTGTGACTGACCCCTAAAGTTGCATGCGATCATCATAACGTAATTTTAGGGGAAAAAAACATAAACCTATAATGTTCTCATCAAATTCAAATTAATCAAGGAAAATGACCTAGGAGTCAGTCCTAAGTAGTAGTCAAAAGCTGATTCGCTCAATAAATATCTGGTGTGGGATCTTTGGTTGGTGATTCTTCACGACAGAGACAGAAAATCATTCACTGATTCACTGTGTGTTGTGCACAAGAAGAGTGATTGATTGGTCTTGCTGCAGTGTTAGAACTACAGACTTACAACAAGCATACACACACATAAACACACACGCGCACACACACACACACATACATACATATATACATACATACATACATACATACATACATACATGCATGCATACATACATACATACATACATACATACATACATACATACATACATACATACATACATACATACATACATACATACATACATACATACATACAGGCATGCATACATACATACATACATACATACATACATATATACATACATACATACATACATACACACACACACAACTACACACACACACACACACACACATACACACATACACATACATACACACACACACACACACACACACACACACACACACACACACATGTACAAACACACACACACACACACACACACACACACACAACTACACACATACACACCAAGAAAAGATAAGCACAAGGCTCCGTTTTGTCACGGAAGTCTTATCTTGTTCGGGAACCAGAAAACCCCCAGAAAACAGAACAAAAAAATCAATGCCCATATCTTCGAAACGGTCAGACCACAGAAAGGATGGCCAACCTCTAAGCTCTGATCGAAATGTTGGATAGACTTCACCTCAGTCTATATACAGATGAAAACCTTAATTCTCTCTCTTCAGACCTGATAGTAAACGGGGGTTATAAAAGGAACTCCCCTCCCCCACACACCGCGATTCCGCTAAATCACTTTGAAGATTGTGCTGGAAAGTGTGGCATTTTGAACTTGTCTGTGAAGAGATAGGAGCGGAAAAGAAGATAAGAGCTTTTCAAGTCTGTTAATGAAATCCTCAACAACAGTAGCTGAAGTGTTTGTTTTGGGGGGTCTTTTCACCATTCAGGACAGCTGGTTGAGGGTAAAAAAAAGGATATCGATGGCTTCTTGTTCACATGGTGGGATGGGTTTGCAAACTGCAGTTTGTTGGTCCCATCTTTCTTGTTAAGTGAGAGGAGATGTTTGCTGAAGGGGAAACTTTAAACTGTGTCCCCCCCCCCCACCCCCTATTGGCATCAAGAAGTGAAGAATGAAGAGTTCTTGTCTGTTTCTTTCCCTTTTGAGTCACGTTTAGAGAGAAGATCAAACGGTGTGGCAAGGCTGGGTTTGTTCAGAGAAAGACTCAGTCTGATCTCATTCTGATGGGGAAAAAGGACAGGCTGAGTGCAGAGAATGAGGTTGACGTTTCTCTACTGATAAAGAGAACGGGATGTTGAAACAACGTCATGACAAGCAGCTCTGAAGCTTGATAACAGAATAAACTGCTTTCCATTGTGGGTTCATTTGTTTTTCTTACCTTTGACGCTTTTTGTTGTGGTGTAGATAGATACTTTGAAAACAAAATGAACGATAAATTTAACAATAAACTGAACTGTATGTATATAATTATTTTTCTGTATACTTATTCAAAATTCCTTGCAATTTGTAGCATTTTTGTTGTATTGAAAAGTGTATAGACCACATTGTTAAATCGCAATATGTTCCAAACTTCAAGCATGACTTGCAATGAATGCTATATACATGTTTTCACATGAGAATATAACCTACATTGCAAGGAGTGGGGATAAAGAAAGACTGAAGGTCCATGTTAACTGGTGGATCGGTGGTCTAGAGGTAACGCGCCTGACTAGAAAGCGAAAGGTCCGGGTCGGTGTGTGCGGTGGTTCGAATCCCGTTTGGGCCCAAAACTTTTCCTCCATCCTTTAGACCCTGAGTGGTAGTTTGGGCGCTAGTCTTTCGGATGAGACGATAAACCGAGGTCCCGTGTGTTACACATCATTATTTAGCGCACGTAAAAGAACCCACGGCAACAATAGGGTTGTCCCTGGCAAAATTCTGTAGAAAAAAGCCACTCTGATAGGGAAACAAATACAGCTGCAGACAGGAAAAAAACAAAACAAAACAATGGGTAGGCGCTGCACATGTGGCGACACGCTCTCCCCAGGGAGAGCAGCCCGAATTTCACGCAGAGAAATCTGCTGTGACATAAAGCGGTATAAAATAAATAAAATAAAATAAATGTGTCTTTGCGTGATAGAACTGGAGGGGTGTGATGCGGAAACAGTGCCACGTGTAAGTCTCAGAATAATGAAAAAATAACATTTTAAAAAGTATGTAACGGGCGCTATTGTTCGGTGGTTAGGACTGTTTGACTTCATTCCCGCGGGTCCGTGAAATCGTAAGTTTGAATCTCGGTAGTATCTGAATTCAGAGCAGGAATTTTTACAATACCATGTTAACTTCAAAGTGTAGACCTGCCAGTGCCTTACTGCCTTATTGCAGAAGATAAAGTATACGTCTTAAAGATCCTGTAATTTATTTCAGCGCCTGGTGGGTTTCAGAAACACAAATATGCCCAGCATACATCCCCGAAGTCAGAATGCGGCTACCTTCATGGTGGGCACCATTGACCACATTTGCAAACTCTCACCAGTGGTGAACCTTCGAACTCTAGTTGAGAAATGCAAGAAAAAGCATGCTGAGCTCTCAAGCTCAGTAAAAAAAAAAAAAAGATCTGGCGAATATCTCTTTTCGCCAGGAAAGGCATGGAATGTTAACATCAATCTCAATCCTTCAAAAGAAACCATCTGACGTCCTTTAAAAGTGAAATCAGGCGTCAAACATCAAGCGGACTCTCTAATGAGCTAATCAGCTGGTATATCTCTAGTGCGTTTTAGTTTGATAGCCAACGTTTTTAGAGGAAGATAGAAAATCGTTTGCAGAATGTTCAGAAAAGAAGGGGGATAGTTGCCAGTCATATAGTGGTCACGTCACTTTCCCTTCCCCGGGGAAAACAGGTAGCATGCAAACTACATCCCACACCAACACGGCAATAACCGTTTTTACCAAACCAATGTGGCGACCACGCTTTTTATCATTTCTGGAAGACGTGTTGTTTTGTAGCAATCGTGTGAAAGAGCCAGTGATCAGATTTTTTCTGTTTTTCTACTTCTCTCTCTGTCTCTGTCTCTGTGTCTATCTGTCTGTCTGTCTGTCTGTCTGTCTGTCTGTCTGTCTGTCTGTCTGTCTCTATCTCTCTATCTCTCTCTCTTCCTCTCTCTGTCTCTCTGTCTCTCTCTGTCTCTCTCTGTCTCTCTGTCTCTCTGTCTCTGTCTCTGTCTCTGTCTCTGTCTCTCTCTCTGTCTCTCTCTCTCCTCTCTCTCTCTCTCTCTCTCTCTCTCTCTCTCCCCTCTCTCTCTATCTCTCTCTCTGTCTCTCTCTGTCTCTCTCTCTCTGTCTATCTCTGTTTCTCTGTCTCTCTTTCTGTCTCTCTCTCTCTACCTGTTTGTCTATCTCACACGTACGCAAACGCATACACACACACACACACACACACCACACACACGCACGCACGCACGCACGTGCGCAATAAATTTGTCTTAAGGCTTGGAGAATTCCTCCTTTGATAATTATGTCATACTAGTATAATTCTTATTAAAACCACAATCTCCAACCTTCTCATCAAAATCCAAAATCAAGCTCGGAATTTTACCTTGGAGTCAATCATTTCTGGTTTTAACAATCTGAAAATGTCGGTAAATGTTTGGTTTGTGATACTTCACAGAGACGAGATAGCTCAGTGGTCAGAGCACTGGCTTTCCCTAAGCCAATGTTAAACAGCATCGAACGTGGTTAGCAACTGGATGGGTAACCATTGGCGTAATTTGGCTTCAGTGCAGACCCCAGTTCACCCAGCTGTAAATTAGTACCTGCCCTCTTTTAGAGTCAGGGAAGGTAAAATTGCGAAGGAGAGGAGATGGGCGCCGCCCTCAATATGCTGGCCCCTAGAGAAGCTGAGGTCTCTGATGCCTTGCTCCCCTACGACCACATAGGTTATGGGGCACCTTTACCTTTTTCTTTTACATCAGTGATGACAGAAAATTGTTGATCAGTTTTTCACAGCGCTCAAGAAAAGTGATTGCTTGGTTTTCGTGTGTTAGTTTTACATAAAAGAATTATAACCACATAGAATAAGATACACACTGTAACTGCAGTGATTTCTGTTTCAATGAAAAGACAGACTTAATTTGTATTTCAATTTAGTGGTGGCTGCCATTAAATGTGTTCTGACCTTGTCAAGTGAAACAGTGATTTAGGTAAAGGTAAAAAAGGTAAAGGTGTCCCATAACCTATGTAGTCGTAGGAGAGTGAGGCATCAAACACCTCAGCTTCTCTAAGGGCCAGCATATTGAGGGCGGCGCCCATCTCCTCTCCCTCGCTGCTGTACCCTCCCTGAACCTAAAGAGGGAAGTTAACCATTTACAGCTGGGTGAACTGGGGAACTGTACTGAAGCCAAGGCGTGCAAACCTTCACCCATCCAGTGGGTAACCACACTCGATGCTGCTTAACCTTAGCTTGGAGAAAGCGAGTGCTCTGACCACTGAGCTATGCTGTCCCCTCTTTTAAGAGAGGGATGGCATTAAATGTGTTGTGTTATTGTTGAGTGAAGCAGTGATTTACTGAAGAATAAATCTAATCTCTGCTTGTCACGAACTTGATGGAATCTTTGCCTCCCTCTCTCTCTGTGTATCTCTGTCTGCCTCTGGGCCCGTGTAAGTCTGTTTCTCTGTGTGTGTCTCTGTACATCTAGCTGTTTCTGTCTATATATCTATCTATCTTTCTGTCTATTTATTTGTGTGTCTGTCTGTCTGTTTGTCT
>CM060324.1:5121939-5131111 GCA_030674155.1 Stramonita haemastoma
AGAAACTTTTATGGAAGAATGTTCTCATATTTTTTCAGGATATACGGTTTTTTGCAAACCTGCAGTTAAGTTTTCAAGGCAAGGGAGACGATCGGGAGGAGTGGTTTGTTTAGTAAGGAATGAATTACAGTCCTTTGTTAAATTTGTTGATGTCAATTATGCCAATTTTTGTGTGTTATTGATTAATAAAACATTGTTTGGTTTGGATAAAGATGTGTTGTATATCTGTTCATATGTACCTCCGGAAAGTTCTCCTTTTTATGCCCATTTTGATGTGGAGAATGGAATAAGTATGCTTGAGGAATGTCTCACTGATTGTTTGTTATCACTTGATGTTTATGTTATATTAAATGGTGACTTGAACAGTAGAACTGCCAATATTTCTCCAGATGTCCTTGCAGATGATGTTTACAGTAATCAACATAAAAGTAGTCCTGTTAGCTCGTTTCGCCATTCAGAAGATTGCGTTTTAAATAATTATGGAAAACTGCTATTAAATATGTGCACTGCATTGGATTTGTGTATTTTGAATGGTCATTGTAAAGGCGACCTGGAAGGTTGCTATACATATTTTTCTGAGTCAGGTAGCAGTGTCAACGATTATTTTCTATTTTCCAAAAATTTATTTTCTGAAGTAATAGACTGTTGTGAATTAACTGTATTGGAACGCATTGATTCAGACCATATGCCTTTGAAACTTTGTATTTCTTTTCCAAATGAAAACATGTGTGTAAAAAGTCAAGAGCAAGACTTTGTTATAGAAAAATTCGTATGGAATGATGAGTTTGCTCATGTTTTTGGTGATAGATTGTGCAGTGAAGATATTAGTGTAAAGATTGATGTGGCAACAAATTTAATAGATGTTAATGTGAATGATGCACTAAATATGTTTAATGATTGCATTAAGGAAAGCGCGATCTGTATGAAAAAGCAAGTGCGTGTGAATGGTAAAAAGCTATCTTGTGACTGGTATGATCAGGAATGGTTGTAAGTAAAAAGAAAGTAAGAAAATTGTTAAGAATATGTAGACGTTCATGCACAGCAAATGATAAAGATGCTTTTTTAATTGCTAGGCGAGAATATAAGAATTTATTAAAGAGGAAAAAGAGACAATTTAATAAATCTTTTGTAGAGAAGCTAATAACTTCGGTGAACAATCAAAGAGAGTTTTGGAATACTGTTCGTCAAATGTCGTTTAAAGGGAAACAATCCAGACACACAAATAACTACTGATGAATGGTTTTGTCATTTTAAAGCTTTATTAGAATCAGGCTCTGAAACTGTTGTTCTTGAATATGTATCAGAGGATAACACTAATGATTATATGAATCGCCCTATTTCTAGAGAGGAAGTTTTGCTAGCCATAAGAAAACTTAAAAATCGTAAGGCAGCTGGTCCTGATGGTATAATTAGTGAACTGTTTAAAAATTCATCTGATCAAGTTGTCCAATTTTTCATTAAGCTGTTTAATAAATTATTCGATGATGGTGTTTACCCAAATAACTGGAATGAGTCTATTATTTTGCCACTCTACAAAAAGGGTGTCGTAAATAATCCTGATAACTATAGGGGGATTTCACTGAATGATGTAAGCAGTAAACTTTATGGAATAATTATCAATAAGCGTTTACAAGAATGGGTAGATGAAAACAACATTACAGGTGATCATCAGGCTGGGTTTAAAAGAGGTTATTCAACTGTAGACCATATGTTTACCTTACTGGCACTTGTTCAAAAGCAATTCGCACATAATCGAAAATTATATGCTGCTTTTATTGACTTTGAGAAAGCGTTCGATTCCATTAATCGTAGTATTCTTTGGTCTGTTTTGGATAAGAATGGTATTAAAGGTAAACTTTATAGATGTGTTAGAAGTATGTATAATTCTGTAAAAGCTAGAGTTCGTTGTGGTGACAAATTAACTGATTACATTAATTGTACTGCTGGTGTGAAACAGGGGGACGCTTGTAGCCCAGTTTTGTTTTCACTGTTCATTAATGAGTTAGCAATAGAAGTTATTAATAATGGAAGACATGGGGCTTTATTATCAATAGATGCTTTTGAATTGTTTATACTTTTGTTAGCTGACGATGTCATTCTAATGTCAGAGACTGTGACAGGTTTGCAGACACAACTGAACAACTTACATCGTTCAGCTGCAAAACTTCAGTTAAAAGTTAATATGAATAAAAGTAACATTATAGTATTTCGGAAGGGAGGTTATCTTAGCGTAAGAGAAAGGTGGGTTTATAATGGAGTGTTAATGCCAGTAGTGAATGTTTATAAATATCTAGGAATATTCTTTTCTACTCGTTTGAGTTTTAGTGGAGCATGTAAAAACCTTGCAAGTAGGGCCAAAAATATGTTGTTATTTATTATGAAAAAGCTACGAACACTTGACAATAATTCCTTTAAGGTGTTTATTAGGTTATTTGATGCCCAAGTTCAGCCCATCATGCAGTATGGTTCTGAATTATGGGGGCTAGAAAAAGCTGCAGTCCATTTTGAACAGGTTCATACTTTTGCCTTAAAGAGATATTTAGGTGTCGATAAGCGAACTCCCAATGACTTAGTTTATGGGGAAACCAACCGTCACCCCATTTACATAGTATCTGCTGTTAATTGTATTCGCTACTGGTTCAAATTACTGCATATGACTAGTGATAGAATACCCCGTAAGGCACATGACATGTTACATAGTTTAGATGCTAGAGGTAAAGAAAATTGGGTAACCAAAGTTCGTGTATGTTTGTTTGAATATGGGTTTGGCTTTGTTTGGCAAAATCAAGGTGTTGGCTGTGTTGATAGTTTTGTACGTGTTTTTCGTCAACGTTTAGTAGATTGTTCTTGGCAAAAATGGTCCGATCATATTCAGAATAGTGATAGGTTTACAATCTACAGACATTTTTGCAGCCTTTCTGATTTTTTTACTTGAAAAGCCATATTTAAAGCTGGTTATGGATGAATACTTTATTATGTTATGACAACAAGTTTAGATTATGGTGTAGCGGAAATTAGCACTGTTCATTATTACGATATAGAAATCAATAATGAGATTTTAATTGCCGTCTGTGTAAAGAAAGCAATATGAAGTTCACTTTGTTCATTCTTCCCTGTTCTAACACCCATTGTAACATTTTATCAAGCAAATATTATGAGAAATGCCATCAATGATTTTTTGAAAGTAACTGTTATGTATTCCTTGTGTTTCTGAATTTGCCTTGTTTTATACATAAGCATTTTATACCTTTAGAGACCTTGCTATGTCTAAGAATTATTCCTTTTGTCCACATGCAACCAGTATTAATCTATTTATTTTTTGTGTATTTATTTATGCATTTTTGTATCATGTTCGAATCTTCTATAGCTCTTCGGCCTATAATGAATAAACCATCCGAATCCGAATCCGAATCCGAATCCGAATCCGAATCTCTCCTCTCTCTCTCCTCTTTTCCTCTCTCTCTCTCTCTCTCTCTCTCTCTCTCTCTCTCTCTCTCTCTCCTCTCTCTCTCTCTCTCTCTCTCTCTCTCTCTCTCTCTCTCTCTCTCTCTCTCTCTCTCTCTCTCTCTCCTCTCTTTATATATATATATATATATATAGAGAGAGAGAGAGAGAGAGAGAGAGATATCTGTGTGTAGGAGGGAGGTGTTGCCATGGAAGGTAAAGTCCTGCTGTGGATGGGCAATGCCTAGACAACCAGCAATATCTGCACTGTGGTTTCGTCTGTTAAATCGCCTGCATTCCGGAGAGGGCTGGTGTTATTAATGTCATCATTATGCCATCGTAAAGTATGACCATTGATCATGTCATCACGTCATGAAAATTATATGAAATGGAAGAAACGCTTCTTTTAGCTTGCTGATTCTCTTATCTCGATTTGTTTGTGAAGACTTGTCTGTTCTTGTTTTCATTCATTTATTCATTCATTCATTCATTCATTCATTCATTCATTCATTCATTCATTCATTCATTCTTTCTTTCTTTCTTTCTTCTTTCTTTCTTTCTTTCTGTCTGTCTGTCTGTCTGTCTGTCTGTCTGTCTGTCTGTCTGTTTCTCTTCCATCCTTCCTTCTTCCTTTCTTTATCTCAGCTAATATATCGTTAACTTTTTTTCTTTAACTAGCTCTGTTTCTGTATGTTTTGTGTGCACCCTACCCCCCGTTCTCTCTCTATCTCTGTCTCTGCCCTCTCCTCTCACACACTCTCTCTCTCACGCACACACACGCACCACACACACACACACACACACACAAACACACACACACATACCCCCCCACACACACACACACACACAGATGAATAGACACCTTTTATTGTGCACATCTCATCTTGTCTGGGACCCAGAAAAACATCAAAAAGCACGACAAAAAAATCAATAACTCTCTATCTGGGAAAGGGACCGCAGAGAGAAATGCTAACCTTTAAGCTTCGGTCCAAATATTTGATTTACTCCGCGACAGTCTATATGCGAACAGGAACCTCATTTCCACCAGTTCAGATGAGAGAGGGGAAGGGGTTTTTAATGAAAACTTTCCTTTTGGACTCGGCTAAATTAGTTTAAAGATCGAACTGGGAGCTTTAGTATCTTTAAATGTTCGTCTGCGAAGAGAGAGAATAGACACATGAATGAGTGGCTGCTTGAATCGGTGAATGGAATCCACAAAGAATGTGTTTTTATGCTTCTTATTTCTAATTTCTCATGTCAATGAGAATTTTTTTTAAGTTATGATAAATCAAGAAATAGAACATCCTTTTTCTCGTAGCTGTGGTGTTTTTTCTTTTTAAAACTGCAGTCTCCAGAATCATCTCTTATAGTGAGATGAAATGATTTTGGAGGGTAATCTTCAGAACATGTTCCTCTTTCTGTGAGGAGTGAATAGTAAAAAAACAAAACAAAAAACAACAATAACAACAACAAACAAACAAAAAAACAACAACAACAAAACCCTATTTTTTGTGTTTCTTTCATTTTTTAGTACAAAAAAGTAAAGGTAAAGGTGTTCCCATAACCTTTGCGGTCGTAGGGGAGCGAGGCGTCAGAGACTTCAGCTTCTCTAAAGGCCAGCATGTTGAGGGAGGCACCTATCTCCTCTCCCGCGCTGCTTTACCTTCCCTGACCCTAAAGAGGGCAGGCACCAATAATATTTACAGCTGGGAGGACTGTATTGAAGCCAAAGCGCGTAAACGGTCACCCATCCAATTGGCAACCACGCTCGACTCTGCTTAACATTGGGTACATCTGGATGAAAATAAGGAGAAAGACCCAAAGTCTTGTTACCTACAGGCTGCTTGCAAAGATGGATTGGTGAAGAGAGAGTTTTAGCCTTTTTATCAGAGAGGAAGAGAGCTGGGACACTGGTGTCTGGCTAAGGTTTTAGAACTGGTGAACTCTTAAATGGGTACCTGCCCTCTTTAGGGTCAGGGAAGGTAAAGCAGCGAGGGAGAGGAGATGGGCGCCTCCCTCAATATGCTGGCCCCTAGAGAAGCTGAGGTCTCTGATGCCTCGCTCCCTAACGACCTCATAGGTTATGGGACACCTTTACCTTTTAAACTCGCCATAGTGAAGGGTATTTTATTGTTGTTGTTGTTGTTGTAAATGTTCATCCGGGGTAACAACTGTTTCAGAGGCAGACAGACAGACAGACAGACAGACAGAGAGGGAGGGAGAAGGAGAAAGGGAAAGGGAAAGAGATAGACATACATACAGACAGAGACAGAGAGACAAACAAACACACAGTGACCTTCCCACTCTGATTCTATCCCTATTCACTTCAAAAAATGTTGTAACAATCTATTCGTCAGGACGCGATTACTTTTGGGCAGTATGCACTATTATGCACTGTTACAGTCTTAAAACACACACACACACACACACACACACACACACACACACACACACACCACGCACGCACGCACACACACACACACACACACACACACACACACACACACACACACACACACCACACACTCACTCACTCACTCACTCACTCACTCACACAATTTAATGACCATAAGCTCTACATAGATCACAAGTCATGTCACACACACACAGCACCAGTAGGACGGTGTTTCATACCCGCTGAGGGAGCCTGTTACTGAGGAGAGACATTAGCATATAGCCCAGTCACTCCGCTTTTCTGATTAACGGTCTTCTGACCCGGGTTCAAATCCCCGTTCAAGGGGATATTTTCCCCTGGAGTTAACATCAGCGCCAACTTCACTACTCCCAAAAGTCCTTTGGATGAGACTATAAACCGAAGTCCCGTGTGTAAACGCACGCAGAGCATCTTGCGCAGACTTTAAAATCCGTTCTGCTTTTATTGTTTGCCGGTGGGAACGGATGAGCAAATTTACAAAAGTGCATGCACACTGGGACTAGATGTTAAAAAACAAAAGCACACGAGTGCTTATTCCATTATCCTGGAACTAAGAGAATAATAAAACAATGAGCATATAAGCCAAAACGTTAAATATGATGTGCTTTTCGGAAGAGAAAGCCATTGTATGCCGATGGGAACGAATAACAAAATCAACGAAATCGTATAAGCACGGAGACTTGATGTAAAAAGCGCATGAGTGCTTATTCTATTAGTCTCAAAATTTAAGAAAGTACTTTTATATATATATATATATATTTATATTTTATATTTATATATATATAAAAATTATATATATCTCCATATAGATACATATAATATATATACATATATGTCCATATAGATATATATAGCACCAGACTATTTTCCGTGAACAAATAAACACGACAGACTCAGAGACAGACAACGCATGCTGGTAGGTAGGTAGATAGGGAGACAGAGACAGAGAATGAGAAATAGGATTAGGGATCAAATCAAATCAAAATCAAATTTTTTAAAGAATAAATAGAAAATAAAAAATAACTCATTATTCTTTTAAAAATCAAATCAAATTATTGTATTTCAGGGATATTGAATAAGGACTGATGAGGATTTCTTTCTACATCCAGTGACCCGTACATATCATAAATACCATTATGATAAAACAACACTAAAAGCAACAACAAAAACAAAAAACACCCCCCCACCCCCCAACTGAGAAAAACTAAACACAAAATTTACCCCTTCAAAAAAAAAACAAAAAAAAACAGAGACATACAAAATCACGCACACACACACACACACACACACACACACACACACACACACACGCGTGCGCGCACGCACACACACACATACACACAAACACACACATACACACACACGCACGCACGCACGCATGCACACACGCACACCGCCCCCCCCCCCCCCACATTTAAAAAAATCACTCATGGTTTTTCTTTTTTTTTCTTTTTTACATCCCGTTCATTCTGCTTTTCGAAGAGTAGGCCATTATGTGCCGATGGAAATTGATGACAGAACTTGGGCTGGATGTAAAAACACATGGGTGCTTAGTTCATTATCCTCGAAATAAAAGAATAGAAGAATGGGAAAAGAACATACGCACACATACATGCACACACACACACACACACACCACACACACACACACACACACACACACCACACACATGCACACACGCACACATACACACAGGGAGAGTGATAGAAACAAAGACATAGAAAGACAGACATACAGACAGACAGACATACATACAGACATACATACAGACAGACAGAGAGACAGAGAGACAGAGAGACAGAGAGAGACAGAGACAGAGACAAAGACATAGACAGAGACAGAGACAGAGACACACAGACACACAAACACACAGACAAACAAAGGCAGACAAACAAGCAAACACAGAGACTAGACAGTATGTACATTATTTAAACGACGCGCGCTCCCACTGCTCTCACCCTAGTTTCTGCATGCACACTATACCCATACCAGGCCACATCAGCTGACGTCCTGACTGACTCCCTAATAGCAGCAGCAGCAGCATTGTTCCAGGGAAATGAACTGTACCTCACATTGCCACCGCCACCATCAGCACCACCGCTGACACACATCCATACATCCCCGGGCAGCCTCCTAAATAAAGATTACCTGTCACACGTTGCATCTATCAACTACTGATTTATTCCTCCCCGTTAGACTCCCAGGAGAACAGTGCCAGCGCAACCTTTTTACCATATAAATTAACAATGATGACAGACATGCGGTTTGGGTTTTTTGTATTGTTTTGTTTTGTTTTGTTTTTTTCGTTCGTTGGATTAGAATTTCCAGGTTTCCGCAACGGTGAGATTTTGTGTGTGTGACCATTTGTGTTCTTACCATGAAGGTAGCTGTAATCCGACTTCAGAGGATGAACATAGCGATTGAAATCATGGCTTCTTCAATTGCTCACAAGGTCCCAGTATACTTTTCTCGCTTATTTTTGTTTTTGTGAAACATCACTGTTCTTTGGCTGTTGTGATCTTTTTCCACGGTGGATTTGAAAGTGAACAATTGTGAAACATACACGCAGGAAATTTGTGTGTTTTTCTTTTTGAACTGGGACACGTCGTTCTTGTGGCGACAAGCTTTGCCAGAGGAAAGCAACTCGAATATCATGCAAATAAATTTGATGTTTGTATAGGTGGTATACAAAACAATGTAGTAAAATACAATGCTATACAATACAATAAAAAAAATAGTTTACAACTACTTTACAAACGCACAGCAAGTTTCTAGCACATAATTTCCACCATCCCAGCTCACTAATTCTACTGTTTTCATTGCACTTGAATTTAGCCCCCAACAGAAACCCAACACTCATGTTGCCTTGTTTCTGTATTCGTTGTAGCTACATAAATCAATCGAACGTTTATTGACCTCAGTAACATATCCCTGTTCTGCCCTAGCATTTTAATTTTAATTAAGTTTTGAGATAGAAACTGTACCACTACATGCATTTAGCCAGAACATAATCAATGCAACAGGTAGGTAAAAGGTAAAGGTTTCCATAACCTGCGCTGTCGTTGGGAAGCGAGGCATCAGAGACCTCAGCTTCCTTAGGGGCCAGCATGTTGAGGGCGGCACCCATCTCCTCTCCCTCTCTGCTCTACCTTCCCTGACCTTAAAGAGGGCAGGTACACATTTACAGCTGGGTGAACTAGGGGACTGTGCTAAAGCCAAGGCGCGCAAACTCTCACCCATCTATTTGGTAACCACGTTCAGTGCTGCTTAACCTTAGCTTGGGGAAGAGAGTG
>CM060324.1:5131211-5136211 GCA_030674155.1 Stramonita haemastoma
AGAAAGAGAGAGAGAGAGAGAGAGAGAGAGAAGAGAGAGAGAGAGAGAGAGAGAGAGAGAGAGAGAGAGAGAGAGAGAGAGAGAGAGAGAGAGAGAGAGAGAGAGAAAGAAAGAGAGAGAGAGAGAGAGATACAGACAGACAGACAGACAGACAGACAGACAGACAGACAGACAGACAGACACACACAACACACACACACACACCACACACACACACACAACACACACACACACACACACAACACACAAAACACACAGACAAACAAAGACAGACAAACAAGCAAACACACAGACTAGACAGTATGTACATTATTTAAACGACGCGCGCTCCCACTGCTCTCACCCCAGTTTCTGCATGCACACTCTACCCCACACCAGGCCACATCAGCTGCTGTCCTGACTGACTCCCTAATAGCAGCAGCAGCAGCAGCATTGTTCCAGGAAATGAACTGTACCTCACATAGCCGCTGCCACCAGCACCAGCGCTGACACACATCCATACATCCCCAGGCAGCCTCCTAAATAAAGATTACCTGTCACACGTAGCATCTATCAAATACTGATTTATTCCTCCCCGTTAGACTCCCAGGAGAACAGTGCCGGCGCAACCTTTTTACCATATAAATTAACAATGATGACAGACATGCGGTTTGGGTTTTTTGTATTGTTTTTTTTGTTTTTTTCGTTCGTTGGGTTAGAATTTCCAGGTTTCCGCAACGGTGAGATTTTGTGTGTGTGACCATTTATTTTGTGTTCTTACCATGAAGGTAGCTGTAATCAGACTTCAGAGGATGAGCAAAGCGAATGAAATCATGGCTTCTTCAATTGCTCACAACAAATTGCTTTTTTTTGTTTTTGGGAACGGTCATTGTTCATTGGCTGTGATCTTTTTTCTTTGTGGAGTTGAATGTGAACAACTGGGAAGCATACAGGTAGGGAAGCTGTTTAAAAATAAAAAAAGGGGGGACGCGTTGTTCTTGTGGCGACAAGATTTTCCAAAGGAAAGCTACTCGAATTAAATGCAGAGAAATCTAAAACAATACAATACAAAAATAAGTTTACAACTACTTTAAAACGCACAGCAAGTTCGTAGCACATAATTCTCATCATCCCTGCTAACTAATTCTTCTGTTTTCATTGCACTTGAATTTAACCACCAACAGAATCCCAACATTCAAGTTGTCTTTTTTTATCAAAAATTTATTGATCTCAGCAAGATAATCCGGTCCTGTTCTGGAGTTTCAATTTTAATTAATTCAGCTTTGAGATAGAAAATGTAGCACTACAGGCATTCCGCCAGAACCGACTGAATGCAGCAGGTAGGTAACAGGCAAAAACAAAGTGTTCTAATAAAGTGTACTGTCATTGGCGAGCGAGGTGTCAGAGACCTCAGCTTCTCTAGGGGCCAGCATATTGAGGGTATGGCCCATCTCCTCTCTCTCGCTGCTTTACCTTCCCTGACCTGAAAGAGAGAAGGTTTATATCTAGGTGAACTGGGAAACTACTAAAGCCAAGGCACACAAACGGTCACCCATCTATTTGGTAAGCACGCTCGGTGCTGCTAAACCTTAGCTTGGGGAAAATGAGTGCTCTGACCACTGAGCTGTCCTGTCCCTCTGGTACGACATGATCAGAAGAGAAGGCAGAGGTAAACAGAACAATGCGCGCGCGCACGCGCACACACAAATACACACACACTACTCCCTCACACACACATACACACACAAACGAACACAAACATATATACACACACTACCCCCTCCCCCCCCCCACACCACACACACACGCACACACACACATATACACACTACCCCCTCCCACACACACAAATACAGAGAAAGGGGGTTGTGTCGAGTGACAGACAAACAGAAAGTCAGACAGACAGACAGACAGACAGACAGACAGACAGACAGACAAACAGAGATGTTACATTATCCGAATAATGTTTTAATTCTTGTTACTTCTGCATGCATAATCTCCATAACACAATGCTCTCATAATGATCTATCATAACAAAAGACATTATCCAGGGACATAGCCATGACAAGGCCCAGTCACCACGAATGGTATGCATGCATACCCAGAATACTCTGGTCTCACACACGCACACACACATACAAACACAGACATAGACACAGACACAGACACAGACACAGACACAGACACACACACACACACACACACACACACACACACACACACACACACACACACACACACACACACACACACACACACACACGCACGCACACGCACACACACTAACTCGCAAGCAAGCAAGCAAGCACCACACACACACACTCACACACACACACACACACACACACACACACACACACACACACACACACACACACACACACACACACACACACACACACACACACACACACAGAGCAGTCTAATATCACTTTCTAGTGGATAGACATAGCAAAATAAAGACACACACACATACAAACACACACACACACACACACACTCACTCTCCTCTCTGTCTCTGCCTTTCGGATGAGACTGTAAACCGAGCCCCCGTGTGCGAACGCACGCAGAACATCTTGTGCACACGTTAAATCATGTTCCGCTTTTCGTAAGAGTAGGCCATTGTGTGCCGGTGGGAACAGATGACAATATTTGCTAAACTGCATACACACGGGGACTGGATGAAAAAAAGCACATGCGTGCTTATTCCATTATCCTCGATATAAAAGAATAAATCAAATCAAATCAAATCAAATCAAATCTTTCTCTCTCGCTCACGCACACACATACAAACAAACAAACACATATACACTTACAAACACCGACACACACACACAACACAACACAACACACACACATACACACAGAACACACACACACACACACACACACACACACACACACCACACAATCAACACACACACACACACACACACACACACACACACGCACACACACACACACACACACACACACACTCACACCACACAACACACAACACACACACACACACACACACACACACACACACACACACACACACACACACACACACATTCATAACCGCATATCATCTTCTGGGATGGAAATTTACGCTCATACACGGGAGTCTGCCATAAGGTTTTTCTATCTTGTATTACCGCTTCGTCCCAGCATTTCTTGGCTATAAAACACCTCGCGAATTAATTGCTGCAGTGTTAACCTTGGCTGAGAAATATGAACGGTATATGCACACCAATTCAGATCATTTTTCTTGTTGCCTCACACACACATGCACGCACGCACACACGTACGCGCGGATACACGTACGCGCATGCACGTAGGCACGTAGGCGCGTGCACATGTACACGCGCGCGCAAATACACACACGCACACACACACACACACACACACACACACACACACACACACACACACACACACACACACACACACACACACACACACACACACACACACACACACACACACAGGCAGAGAGAGAGAGAGAGAGAGAGGGACAGGCACAGAGAGAGAGAATGAGAGAGAGACAGAGAGACAGACAGACAGAGAGACAGACAGACAGTCAGACAGACAGACAAACAGAAAGACAGATAAAGACAGACAGGTGGACAGACAGACAGACAGACAGAGAGAGAGAGAGAGGGAGGGAGCGAGAGGGCAGACAGACATACAGGCAGACAGATCAACAGGGAGAGAGAGAGCGAGAAAGAGAGGCAGACAGACAGACAGACATGCACAGAGAGAGAGGCAGAGACAGAGAGACAGACAGACAGAGACAGAGAGAGAATATTATATTCGAGTCACAGTCCTCACCCCTGCATTTTCTGCATAATCTGCATCATGACACGCGCGTTCCCGTAATGATGTATGTGCAACGAACACCATTATCCCTGAGAAATGGACGTGACGAGGCCCAGCCCCCATTACTGTCATGTACTTTTCCTGACCTGTCCACCCCATAAAGGGCATCTGTCATACCCAGCATGACTAACAAGGGTGATGATGTAACCTCCTACTTCTAATTAAGGAGATGTGTACCTGTATTAATCACAGGAATAGCAAATAAATTCATGCGCGCACACACAGAACCAGTTAGGATGGTGGTGATTTGTACCCTACTTATAAAGGATGCGGTAGGCCTACATATTACAGACACCTGCAGTCATGCTCTTGAAAACTAACAATGGTGATGATGATGATGGTGATGATCATGGTGGTGATGATGGTGGTGATGATCATGATGATGGTGATGGTCATGATGATGATAATAATAAGGTAAAAAGGGTAAAGGTGTCCCATAACATAAGTGGTCGTAGTGAACGAAGCATCAGAGACTTCAGCTTCTCTAGGGGCCAGCATATTGAGGGCGGCGCCCATCTCCTCTCCCTCGCTGCTTTACCTTCCCTGACCCTAGAGAGGGCAGGTACCCATTTACAGCTGGGTGACCTGGGGGACTGTAATACAGTGAAGGCGCGCAAACGGTCACCCATTCCACTTGGTAACCACGCTCGACGCTGCTTATCTTTAGCTTGGGGAAAGCTGGCGCGCTGACCACTGAGCTATCCCATCCCCTATGATTATTATAATGCTATAATATAGCATTATGATAATGATAACAGCAATGATGATGATGATGACGATGATGATGAGATGATGATGATAATAATAATAATAATAATAATAATAATAATAATATAATAATAAATAATAATATAATAATAATAATAATAAAATAATAATAATAATAATAGAGTGATGATGATGAGATGATGAGATAATAATAACAACAACAACAACAACAACAACAACAACAACAACAATAACAGACATTTTCTGGAGCGTTTTTCCTTTCCCCTTGCGGGGGTAGCACAAAACTTCTTTACATCACAAAACGCAGCATAATTTTCCGCCAGTGGCACCATTCCTGGCCTGGGATGGAGCTTTGATTAAGCACCTGCTTAGGGAGCCAGCCACAGTGTGCCTTCACACCTTTGCATGACCTCCTACTGACGTTTGGC